>LPNX010024934.1:149569-281411 GCA_001517045.1 Pseudotsuga menziesii | reverse complement strand
GTAGAGTAACGACACGAGTGGATGGATTGCCACAATGCGTAAGTGTACAAATCGTAAACGAAGAGGAGAATAACGACAAGAATGGATATGTTGCTACATTGATCGATGGATTGCTACATTAATCGAGAAAGTTCTACCATGTGCATAATCGATGATTGCTATACTAATCCACAGAGTTCTATTATTCGCATGGTCGAATGATGTTCCAATTCAATCTTGAGACTCACATTGTCACAAAAAATCTGACTCACAATAACTCGATGAATTTTCATCGTTTTTTCCCTTTCTCTTTCACAGTAAAACCTTTTGGATAAGACATGAAGGCATTCTCTTTCAGGTCTCCATTGAAGAAAGTAGTCTTCACATCCATCTGAAGAAATTTCCACCCATTTTGTGTAGCCAAAGATATTAAAGTATAGATGGTAGACCATTTTGTTGTGGGGGAGAAATTCTCCTCATACTCAATGCCTAGTTTCTATACACAACATTTCATCACAATATTTTCCTTGTGCTTTCCAAGTGAGCCATCTCATTTGTACTTGTTTTATCAACCCACTTACATCTAATTAGTTTAATTACAAATTGAGGGTTCACCAAATTCCAGGTCCCATTCTTAATGAGATCTTCATACTCATTTTGTATGGATTCTTTCTACTCATAAGATGTAACAGCTTCTTTGGAGGAAGTTGTTTCAAGTTTAGTAAATAAATTCAATTCACAATCATATGAGACATCGATATATTTTAAAGCACCTAAATTTGAATTATCTGCATCTCCTCCATCATCTTGTATCGTGGAACTTCTTTTTTTCGTCTTTTTTACTTCATTGGGATGGACACTTTTAAGTGTCTCTGTGGCCCATTTCAGAACTTTCTGTGAAGGTGCATGTTTCTCAAATGGTGGTGCTTCATTCTGTTTGATATTAAGTCTTCCAATTCTCTGAATCACATCATCCAATTGAACCTTCTATTATGGTGAAGTGGCAAGAAATTCTTCATGAGGGGGAGATGGTGCTACAAAAATAGATTCTAGAGATTGATCCAAGAATGGACCCTCCTCCCATCAAGATGTGGAATCTCATTGTCGACTTCATGAAAGGTATCTACATGGAAAATGTTTTCCAGACGATCATTATTTCTCTCAATAGAATTGTCATTTTTCTTCATCTCAAGAAGAATGACATCTTTGGAAAGAATAATTCTTGTTTACCCCATCGTAAAGATGATATACCTTTGGGGTGTTTGAGCACCTGAAGAAAATTCCCTTTCAACTCCGTGCACTGATCTTGTTTCTTTGCTCCTTTGGAATTAAGGCATAATAGGTGGAACCAAAGACCCTAATATACCTCAATGAAGAGATGAAATCATACCACATTTTTATGGATTCTTGTTTTCAAGAGCATGATTAGGGCTTATGTTTCTAAAATAAATTACACACAAAATTGCATCATCCCAAAAAAAATCAATTTTACATTCTTGAAAAATAGCAGAGAGTGTAGCATATTCAAGAGAGTCATATTCATTCTTGTTGTCACACCATTTTGTTGAGGATTGTATGGAACCGTGGATTGATGCCTAATCCCATATTATCTAAGATAGGATTCAAATGCATTTCATGTATAATAATTCTCCTCCATTATCAATATGAAGGGAACCAATATGTAATTGTGCTTCATTTTCAATCCATACATGAATGTTCCTAAATGTTTCAAAGGATTGAGATTTGTATTTCAACAAAGATACCAAATAAATCCTACTGTAATAATCAATAAAAGCCATGGTATACTTGTTAGCATTTCAAGAAATAACAGGCATAGAGCCACACAAGTCAGAATGAATTATCTCCAGTTTTGTACATGCTCTGAAATTGGAATCATGGAAAGGATGCTTACTATGTTTTCCTATAATATAAGAATCACATTGTGTCAAATTTATTGGAATGGTCGGAAAGTAAATAATGCCATTCTTCCTCAGAAATCAAAACCATCATAATTCATATGATCATATGTAGCATGCCACAAAATACTATAAGAAAATGTACCCTTTTCTTGCTGAGTGAGGTAGATAAAATTCCGAGCTCTTGCAGATGTTCCTTTCATCTTCAACAATCACTCATATTCCCATATGGTTACGATGACTAGCATATCACAGGACCTTGTTATCTTCAATTTTCCATCACACATGTGGACGGAATGGCCTTGTTGTCAAACCTATACAAGATACAACAAGTTCCTCTACAACTCGAAAAGATAGAGAACATTATGCAACAAAAAATAGGGAATCCATGGAATTTGAACCTGATGGTGCCAATTTCATTCGGTTTGAGGCTAGACTTATCTGGAAAATACACTACACCATTTACATTGTCATCCAAATATTCAAAAAAATACTTTCTAAATGTCATGTGAAAAGCTTCACATGTGTCAAGAAGCCATGTATCTCTCTAGGAATAAAATGAAGTATTGAACATGAATTCATTTATTCCATTATTACATTGTGCAACAATAAAAGGAACAGGTTTAAGGGATTTAAGTAATTAAAAATCTTTACTTTATGCTCTATTCTACTTCTTCTTATCTATAGTTTTCTCTGATGGAAATTTTCATGGATTTTCCTCATGTCCATCTTTGCTGCAATGGATACAGTGAAGGCCAAGTTTCTCACTATCCCCCATTTCTATGACAGTGCTTCTGTGTCTTCTCTAAGAATGCATCTTCACAAGGTTTCCAATAGAATATGAAATATACTTTTGCAACAATTACTACAATGAGAAACTTTCAATATGTTCTATGTTCACGCTACACTATAAAGAATGACAACCTCCAATGTACATTTTTAATATATATGATGCAAAGTGTAGCTCCTAAGTACCTAGAATAGTTTTTGGTTCTCTCAAACAGTACAATAATGGTATTGCAATCAAACATATCTTTCTACAAAAATGACATATGAATTCTTTCTAAGTTGTAGGTCTAGAATTTCTACATACACTATAATATTTAGAATAATAAAATTTCTTCAAATAAACATTATGATAGAAGTGATCTATTTCCACTCTAAATCCTTGGATTTAATCTCTCCCTTACAATTCTTTCAACAACTGACATTCCAAATGTCACCAATGAAATTGAATAACACAAAAAGGTCTATGTCTCAAGAATCCATATAATGGAAATGTATTCTAATTAAAACATTACTAGAGGTGGGAATGTTTCACATTAGATGGTAAATTTCTCTTGGATTACGAACCTGCAATGTAGAAAAGTAAATCAAGGGAACATAAATATTTTCTATAAAAAATAGATAGATGAAAGACTAAAAATTTAATTCCAAATTTGAATATATTGTCATTGTTAGAGCCTAAGGTATTGGTGGTTCATCGCCTCTTAATATTCTAGAGACAATCACTCATTAGAATACAAACGACTAGCAGTGTAGTCTCCTAGAGGTCCGACTAGGAAAGACAAGAGAACATGACTAAATAGTTAGTTGAGCATATGATTGAATGGTTGACAAGGCTGTGTTCATTGCAACTACAACAACTAACTAAACTTTACAATGTTGTGAATTTCGCAGAAATGATTAGGACCAACTTACCCCATTTATGGAACAAATCTTCCTCACTTTTAGGGTGGTGGTTAGATATGGAAACTATAGAAGTAAAATGTTATGGGTTGTGTTTTATGTGACTTGTGGATGATTGAGTATGAATTGTGATGTTATAATCATGATGCACATTGCTTAAGTGTTGTAATGATGTCTTTCTAGACACCACCTCTCTTCTTGGAATATTGAACCCCTTCTTTGAATTTATTTCCTATTCAATAGTTCAAGGCTAATAGGTTCCCCAAAATGTTATTAGAAATTATGGTTTTAACCTAACCTTAATTGTCTACAAATTGTGCTGAGTCATATCTAGGGTTGATAGAATCCAGGTGGAATATTTGTTGATCGATACCTCTCCTTTAACTTTGATTAGATCTCTTAGATCATAAAGATGGATTCCAAGATAGGACTTGTTGTTCTCAATGGAAATAATTATGCAATCTAGGAAACAAACATGGAGAACTTGTTGAAGAGTAAAGGGCCATGTAAGTTCACGAATATTTTTATTTTTTAATCGATGGATGTTGATACTAAGTTTTCTATCGATGTTAATAAAGACAAATTTCTAGGTGTTATCACATCTGAAATCTCAAGGGAGATTGACTTTCATACAAGTGTGATTGGTTGTCCTCATGCCATCTCGAACATAATTAATACTATGTTCAAAAAGATCAATGAAGGTAAATTAATGTAGATAAAGAAAGAGTTTATATATATGGAACCTCTTTCGTTTGATGTGATAAAGGAATATTTAGCTTGCATCAAATAGATACAACTAAAATTGATTGAATGTGGAAAGGATTTTCTGAAGAAGGATGGAAATATCATTGAGCTAGCTTTGATGAATTTCAAGACCCCATATGATGTCTTATGTTCCTCCCTTCACACCAATTAGATATCATGCAAGAAAGATTTTACTTTTGATACTTGTTTGATTTGTTGATTAAATACTAACAAAACTTGCTGAAAGAAGGAAATCTTGGTAGCAAGCACCAAGATCACATGTTGAAAGGAAAGGTCAAGCCAAAATTTTAAGAGCATGGTCCGGAAGATCAACAAACAGAATGTACCAAACAACCTACAAAATGGAAGATTCAAGAGCTTTCGTGGATGAAGAAGGATCATAAGAATAAGACCAATGGGTTACGTGAAAAAGTGGTTCAGGTAAAGAATAATTGTTGGAAGAAGATGAAGGATTTAGAAGGGAATTTTAGGAACCTTGAGGATAGTGCATTGAATGGATAGTCAACCAATCGACCTCTTAAAAAGCATACCTTCAGTGTTATCACTTCCCAGGAATTGCATACCCACACCACTCATATCTAATGGATAGTCGACTCTAGATGTACTCATCATATGGCAAGGGATTCTTCTATGTTTCCTTCCTTTAGTGGTTATCCTTAAGAGAAGAGCTATGTTGCTAATAATTACACTTTCACTGTCGTTGGAAATGGTGATGTGGAATTCCATCATGGTCACATATCCAACGTTTATTATGTATCAAGTTTGAGTGCAAACCTACTATCGGTTTCTCAATTAACAAATACTAAGAAAACTATTGAGTTTTGGTCGGATCACTTTATCATAAAGGATCTAAGGATTGTGGGGAAAATTTTGCTTCAAGGTTTTTTTATCCCAAATATCGATGTTATAATATTTTTGGTCATCCCATGAATGTTCCTAGATGAATGGACTGACTACACTCATCACTCATACTGATGACAAACGTTGAACTTGGTATGAATGACTTGGTCATCTGAACTTTCAAAGTTTGAAGATGATGGTAACTCACAACATGGTTCCCATATTTTTAAAGGCCTTTCCAATTGATGGGTTTTTATAAAGGATGTATACTTGGAAGGATCACCAGACACCCTTTGATTCAGTGAAAGCATGGTGTGCACAAGATGAACAAGATCTTGTTCAATGATTTTTTTGCATGAACAAGTCTTTATTAGTAGGTGTGATGCATATTTTAACATTTATTGATGATTGATGTAGATTTACATGGGTATATTTCTTGAAAAAGTAGTTGAATGATTCAAGCAATTTAGAGCAATAGATTAGAAGCAGTGTGGTTGACCCATTAAATAGTGGAGGTCGAACAATCGAGGTGAATATGTGAGTCAATATTTTGAATAATATCTATTACAAAATGGTATTTCTTGTCATATATATGTCCCTCACATTCCTAATTAGAATGGTTTTGCAGAGAGGAAGAATTGTACTTTGGTAGAAATGTCCAGGCGCCTACTACAGACCAAAGATATCCACATAAAGTTTTGTGTAGAAGTATTTTATTTCTCAAATGATCTCCTGAACCTTGTACCGACTTGATTTGTCACCAACATTACTCAATTTGAGAAATTAAATGGTCGGAATCCCTCTATTATACACCTCAGAACCTTTGGATGTCTTTCTTAGGAACATATCAATGATAACTGCAAAAAAAAAATGTATGTGAAGAATCATGCTTGCATCATGATGGGATACTCTAAAGAGTCAAAATCCTATAGATTATTTGATCATATAAACAAAATATCATCTTCATCAGAAGTGCCATTTTTAATAAGAAGACTTCAGGTAACAAGTTGTTGAATTCATCCTCAGGTCCTTTAAAAAGTGATCCATTTGACATTCTTAAAGAATCTATATCAACTATTCTTGTATAGGGAGTTTTAACTGGGCCATTGAATTCTTCCTCTAAGTCAACTAGAAGTTAGTCTACTGTGACTATTGAAGTTGGAATTCCAACTTCCTTGACTCACATGAGTGATGATAACCGACCTGAATTACTGACAACTTGCTTACCTTGGTGGGATGTCAAGATGCTTGATGATACTATATTGGATGTGGAAATCCTATAATTGGTTGGTAGACTCGCAGTAAGAAAAAATATGGAAAATTTTCCCTAATGGCATGTGTTCTTGAGACCTATGATCCTGATACATATGTTGATGCTCAGGGAGTTCCAAAATGGGAAACTTCCATGATCTATTGAAATTGATTCCTTGAAGAATAATCGGATGTGGGAAATTGTCCCTCGACCCCAAGTAAAGAGTATCATGAAGTGTCGATGGGTCTATAGGACTAGTTTTACCTCCGACTATGTTGTTGAATACCACAAGGATTTTTTAGTTTCCAACGGATTCTCTTAGTAAGAAGAGATTGACTACATTCAAACCTTTTCTCTTGTTGCAAAGATGAATTCTGCCACACCGATCCTTTCTCTTGCTTCTTGTTTTGGATGGGAGCTTCATCATATGGATGTTAAAATCTATTTTATTCATGGATATTTTACTGAAGAAATATATATGGAGAAACCTCCTGAATTTGTGACAAAATCTGGTCTTGTTTGTTGACTAAAGAAGTCATTGTATGGTTTAAAATAGGCACCTCATGCTTGGTACAAGAAGACTGATCACTTCTTTTTCAACCCTAGCTTCAAACATTATGAATCTAAACACAGTATATGTGCATTACATGTTCATAGTGATACTTTTATTGTGGAATTATATGTTGATGATTTAGTCATAACTAGAAATAATTTCAATCTGATTTTGAGTTTGAAGAAACAACTTGTAGATACCGTTGAAATGACTAACCTTAGTCGCTTGCGTTTCTTTCTTGGAATTAAATTTTTTCAAAGGGATGGTGGTATATTTCTTTATCAACCTAAATATTCCTTGCATATTTTAAAATGGTTCAAAATGGATGTGTGTAAGTCATGTGCTACACCCTATCATATGGGAGTGAATTTGTTGAAATATTGTGACTCTCAACATGTCAATGAAGCTCATTATCGATAGTTGGTTGTTATCCTAATTTACTTAACTCACAGTCGATCAGATCTCTCCTTTTCTATTAGTGTGTTTCCATGTTCATGCAAGATCCTTGAGAAAGCCACTACAAGGATACAAATAGAATTCTCTACATTAATGGAAATTATCAGTATGGTATTAAGTATTGTCAAAGCACATAACCAATAGTCTAATACACTAATTCTTACTAGGGTGGTGACGTTGATGACCGAAGTTATACTTGTAGCCATGTATTTGACTAATTTTTGGACCCCTAGTTTGGTCATTTAAGAAACAAAAGGTAGTCTCCCCTTTCACTAAAAAAATCCAAATATCATGGAAGTGTCAATACAAGTACACATCAAATTTGGATTCATCATCTTCCCAATGAGCTTGGGTTTCCTATTATGGACTCCACTGTTATTTAATTTGATAGTAAGGGTCACTATTCAAGTTGTTGATGATATTGTTTCCCATATCAAGATGAATCATGTTGAACTTCATGTTCATTATTTGAGACAATTGATACATGATAATGTTGTTTCACTCTTTTATTGCAAGATAAATTATCAGATTGTTTATATCCTTACAAATCATTTACATGAATATAGTTTTGTGAAACTTTAGGCTATGCTTGGGACTCAGGCATGTTATAATTATAAATCCTTGATGGTATCAAGAATTCTATAAATAAGCGAAGAATCTAAGCCACAATTAACCTCACTGGGAATTGCAGAGATTTAGCATAAGGAGAGAAGAAGAGGAATAATGAACAAACATTAAGGAATGATCAATAAATGATATTGATATTATTGCATTGGTAATGCGTCCTTATAAAGGATATTTGAGTTGATGGAAGAAAACTCGTTGCTAGCTCATAAATAAAACTTAATAAATATGATAACCCCCCATAGGTGGCTAAAGTACTTTCCTAATCTATCAAGGACGTCACGAATTAGCTAAAGCATGAGTGAGTGATGATAAGTGATGGAAAGAATTTCTAATCCTAGAATATGGAGAGAAAATAATGGAGGATGGGTTGGCAACAAATGATAACAGTTTCCTAGTTGACTAGATTTACCTTATCCACAAAATAAGTTGGAATAAAGCAATAAAAGACCAAATCTATAGGAAAGCACAATTACTAATTCTAGCAGTCAATAAAGTAGACAGGATCAAATCAAAATCAATATTAAAGTATTCTTGGGGTATATATGTCAAGTGTTGACCATGTGGTGCAACTGGATGCCAACTATCTAGGCTAGTGGCTAGGAAATTAATCAAAATTGATTAAATATTTTATCCCAAGTTATGAATTAAGTTTATTATATTGCCACACCCCCCTTTAAGTATGAATTTATTATGTTTATGTTTAAAATAATCATAAATATATACTTATATAAGGCCCAACAACAAGGCTATGGTCACCCTTTAACAACTATTATGTCCAAAGAACTGAGGAAAGAGGAAAACCCTCTTGGGGAATATCCTCCCTCAAGCAGGACATGAAAGGAAAACCAAAAAATATTGAATTGTTTCTGATGCTACTCCAAACTAAATGCTAATGTATCGAGGAATCTTCTTCTTGGGAAGAAGAGAAATATGCTCACTTGGATAAAGAATAGTTGCATGATGGAAACTAGGACCATGTAAAACAACTGAGATCCAATCATGTGAAATCTCGTGAGATTTGTAATTAGATACAAGATGATATAATGACCTGAACTTCAAACCAATAGAGATGAAATCAGCTCTAGATAGGTGAAATAAGTGTCCAAGAGAATGTATGAGATCTCCAACTTCATTTACACAAAGAGGATGTGCGTAAGCAATCATGTAGGAATATAGAGAAGGGCGCTTGCACGAAGTGGGTTCCACTTTTTAGTGCCACTTTAGAAATTGAAATGCACGTTTGAAATGTAAATCTATAACGTATATGCATTATTGTGTCTAGGTTCGGAAAACCCGAGCCCAAAACCGAGGCTAAGGTTAGTTAGCCTATATCGCATGTGCGATATATCACACTTGCATTTTTTAAGAGTTACAAATTGCATGTGTGATATATCACACTTGCATTTTGTAAGAGTTACAAATCACAAGTGCGATATATCGCACTTGCGATTTGTAATACCAAAAGAAAAAAATAAAATAGAGGCCCGTGGCATCAATTTCTCATTTCACAGTCAAGCCACGAGGAACGTGAGTGCGAAAAACTGGAACGACGATTTGAGTTTGAGTGAATTTGGAAGGGCTGATTCACAACTTTGATACAATGAAAGGTAAGTGGTCATTTCCTTCAAAATTGCTTTCAATTTTCATTTTTGTTTATTAATTTTATAGTTTTTGTTATTTTTAAAAGGAATTTAATAAAAATTGTTGAATTAAATCAAACAATGACATATTTAAAAAATTTGAATTTGTTGTTTTAATCTTAACATAAAACACAAATGTTGAAGAAATGTGCAAAATGAAACAACTCATAACCAAAACCCAAACCCAAACCCAAACCCAAACCTAAATATGGACACAAAGCCAAACACAAAGAGGGAACAAGACCAGAATTCACAGATTCTAGTTCGTTTGGGTGCATATGCCTTCACTTGTAGTATTGCATGAGCTTTATTATATTGCTTGAGGTTTTTTTCACTTATAGTATTGTATGAGATTTATTCTATTACAAGTATCCATATTGCTTGATTTTTTTTGGTTTGTAATTATCCATATTCTTAAGCTACAAATTCTATACACTTCCTTCTATCTGAAATGCCATATAATATTCAAATGTATTTTCTCATACTCTCAATGATATATTTAATGCATTTAATGCACCTTATGTGTGCATTGCCAATTATAGCTAAATTGATTGATCAACTTGAATTTGAATTTTGAAGTTAGTTTGAGAGTATATTACTCGCTATTCTATTGCTTTTTATGACTATCTTTACTGCATGTCTCATTTGCATAGGGGACTCCTTGGTGGTACCTAGATTTAAATATTTTGCAATAGAATCTTACGTATTCCACTCTTATTGCAGGTCAGATTGCAAACTCCTTATGATAATCTCAACCAAAGCTTGCATAAATTGAGCTTACATTAACTTTTTGTTCTTTTATTGTGATAACCCCATGCTTGGGTGTGCGGGTTAGAAAAGGGTTGAACAAGAGACATCACAAGGAGTACCTTAACAATATATTCTATTGCCACTCTACACCTTGGGAGCTACGAGTAAGTTGTACTATTAATTTAGATTAATATTAATTATCTCTTTTCAAATATTTCTTATGCTTTGCAAATGATTACATATCTTAAGTTTATGTAAAATTTGGCAAAATATCCCCGAATTAGAACATGAATACATGAAACTATATCTATTGTGAGGAATTTAACTGTAAAAACAGTAAAATATGAGCTCCGACTATTGGCTATGGAATGCAAGTGGAATTAGATTTGTAGGGTGAGTGACTTCTATAAATGAAGTATAGGCTTTTTTTGTTGACTAAGGGAATCGACAACTAGGGTTGGGATGGTAATCATGTAACATGGGGTCCAATGATCTATTCCTACTACCACTATACCCCTAGGTTCCCCACACCCACCCGCAAGACATGGGAGACAAGTAAACCTGGGTGGGATTTGATCTCATGACCTCCTTTACAACAAGTGAGTTCATATCCATACAGACTAATAAAGTATAGACTTATGTCCTCAAGTGATCTCGTGACACCAATGAGCCATACACATTCAGGCTAATAAAGTATAGTCTTATTAATTTTTTAAAACAATTGTTTTTAAATAAATACAAATAGGAAAATTAACATTTCTATTGTTCTTAAAGGAATAAAATGGAGTAAACTACTTAACTGACCATTTGCACCGATCGGACGACCTGGCTAGCATGAGGGGCATTGCCGGTTGTCGGATCGATGCAAATGGTCAGGCAAATAGGTCAATCTGAATAAAATAAGGAAATGAATGTACCTAGGTAAAATTACATGGTTTTGTCCATCTCCTCATATTTTTTCTTATTTTATTTTCTTCTCCCTAATTTAATATTTTATGAGTTTCTCTTATACTCGTTTCTATTTTATTTTCCTCTCCCTATTCTAATTTAATATTTTATGAGCTTTTCTTACATTTTACATTTTAAAATATTTATAGGTTTCTCTTATATTTTACATTTTAAATACTTATGGGATTTATATTCCTATTATATATTTTACTTAAGAATGATTTTTGATTCCAATTTGCATTAAATTCAAATAAGGCTACATGGCTTTTGAGTGTGCTAAATCGCTTGGAGCTATTGATGGCATTCTTTTCTATTATTATGTTTTATTATGTTTTTGATAGGGACAATATAGTTTTAAAGAAGGTAGTATTAATTTATGTTGGTGGGATAAATTTTTTATATTTAGAAAGTCAAGGTTGTGGTATGTAATTTTCTTATATTTTAGTAATGATTCTTTTTTCTTGAATTAGATTGGCTCATATAGATGATTTTAGCTTTGTAGAATGATGCCCAAGACGTTGTGACAGATCATCCTGCATTTATGATTTTAATTATCTAATTGATGGTCCAATGAATGAATTGTTACTTTTAGGTAGATAAGTAGATGTAGATTTCAATAGACTTATGAATTCAAGCAGGCCCTTTCCACAAGTGTTCCTAATCTTTTATTGCCTATCTCATCCGAGCTGGTCGGTGACCATGTTGACCCAAGTCATTAAGTCCGCTTGTTCGAAGCCATTAAGCCAACATGGTAGTTTTTTCGAGATCGAGGTGAACACACATGAGCGAGCTAGTTGAGTGGATTTTATGAGTCATCCTAAATATAAAATGATAAAATAACATTTAAATAAATCCTAGATATAGTATAGTGTCTGGTTAGCACCATAGCCTCAGTCAATTAGACAACCCTCCACTTTACTTTTGTCTCAGTACAAACAAAAACATGGAAATCATAAGGTGAGTAGAATACATGATTTTCGTAATTGCAGTAAAGGAAAGATAGGACAACGATGAGAGATTATTTTGAAGCATGAGAGTATTTAAATTTGGTGCAATTTGAGTAAAATGTGTTTTCATTTTATCATATATTTGATTTTTTTTAATTAATTATTATATAATGTTATTATTTGTTTTTAATTAATTATAACTTAATATTATTATTTATATTTATTATATTATTATGAAAATATATTATAAAATTTTATATAGATATTAAAAATAAGTTTTGTAGATAGTAGTCATTGATGGGTGTATTTATTACTACTTTGATAACTAACTTCAAATAGGTTTTTATTTTTTTGAAACAAAATTGTGAGAACATATATTATTATTACAAGGAAGTTAGTTTGTTGTTATCTTTTTCGATGACCATAATTTTTAATTGGAGCATTTGCACAAGGCCGTTAAATGCTTGAGACATATCAAATTACTCGGTGAGTCAGCGTCCACCTCAACACCTGCACAAATGATTGCTGGAGATGTTGGGTCGCCTCTAGGATCTGGGCTTGGTAGAGTGTCTAAGGGTGTTGCAATTAGGCCTTCGTTCATTGTTGGACTAGTAAGTTTTATTTATTTATTTGATTGGTGATCTGTTTGTTGTGTTTTGTTTATTATATTTTTCAATATATCACTTTTGACTGGCAGTCTTTCCTTTAAGGTTTATGTATTAAACACTTCCTTAACTATTAAAATTCATCAATATATTGGAAATTTTATGAAAAAAATGCGAGAAAAGTGGCAGCTTCCATAAACTATTAAAGTTTGGCTAAAAACCCCTAAAATTTATGAAGGTTGTCGCAGAGCATAAACCCTATCAAAATTCCCACCTAGGAATACATTAAGGAAGCAACAATATTTTAAAACAGGTTTTGAGGCACAATTTAAAATAGGTGTAACTTTTGTGACACTTGTTAGAATCACTATTATCACCCCAATATAGAAATGACATGACCACTTTGTTTCAGATGGAAATTGTACTGCTGCAATTTGATTCATAACCAGAGAGATAATATAGAGAGATAATCACATTGCAAGAAATTATTGCAAAGTTTTTGGGCCTTCAACATGAAATGGTTGTAACTTCTGCAATGCCACTTTTTACTATCGGTTGAAAATCCTTCTACTACAAAATTGTTTAGTTTATCGTAATTAACTTGCAATGGCATGTGGCAATGTCGGGGACATTGCCACCAGGTGGCTCTTGTTTTGTAGATAGGGTATAAAACTATTAGTTCTTTGTTATAGTAAAAATTATTTTGAATGTGTTCCCATTTAGAGCGTTTAATCATATCTTTGGTCTTTAACTTACTATACACCAAACTATTCAAGAAATGAACATATGATAGACAGTTTCCTACTTCACGAACAACAATTTGAAAAAGAAAATGGAACATGTTATTCTTGGTTCAAATATATGTAAGTAAACATTGTTAAAATTCAAATTTACCACTCACGATCATTTTTTCTCTATCATGTTATATGATCTTTTATATGATTTTAGCAATGTCACTTTAATATTTATCACTCACAATATGTTTTTTAATAATGTTATTGTTGTATATCATAGATAAGAAACAATGAAAAATGCCATCATAGACAACAATTTCATGTGGTAAAACCCAATAAGGGGAAACATCCATGCAGAAAAAGTATTAAAGCTCATTAATCAATATCAAGGAGATTACACGATGGGCCATTCAACCTCTTATACTTTTACTCTATTGCGTATCTCGACCATGCACTATATACTTCATGAAATAAGTTACATGAGTAAAACCACCACTAGTTATGCCTGTTATGAAAACTTCCCATAAACACATTAGTTTAGTTGTCATTATTAACAATATCCACCTTAACAACAAAATTTTCTAATACTTTGACCAAGACTAATTATCACCAAGTTTTTCAAACCAAAAGAAGCTACACAGCATATTGTATCTTCTCTATAACACTGGTTTTGTAAACATATATGCACTATTTTTTTGAGTATGGACCTTTTTCAGATCTACTCCACCTTCACCAATGGCTTGTCTTACAAAATTATACTTTACATCAATATGTTTAGTATTACTATGATAAATAGGATTTGTAGCCAAATGTATAGCACTTTGACTGTCACAGAAAACATGCAAACTGTTTGCAACCTTCCAATTTCTCTTAGTAGACCTTACAGCCAAATTGCCTCTTTGCAAGCATGTTAGGAAACAATGTATTCAACCTCTGTAGTGGATAAAAAAATTGTTTTTTTAAGCTTTGAAATCCAACTTATAGATCCAACTACAAGAGTAAAGACATAACCTGAAGTAGACCTTCTCTTGTCCAAATCACTGACGAAATTTGAATCAACAAAACCGCATATATAATCATTGTTATTATTATAGGGGATACAATAGTCACTTGTTCCTCTTAAGTACCAAAGCACCCATTTCACTACATTCCAATGTTATTTTCCCGTATTTACCACGTGTTTACTAACAACACCTACTGCATGTGAAATATCAGGTCTAGTACACACCATTTCATACATTAAACATCCCACTGCAATGGAATATGGTACACAAGACATATAATTCTTTTATTCAACAATACTAGGACATAAACTTGAAGAAAGCTTAAAATGGGAAGCCAAGGGAACATTCACAAGCTTTACCTTATTCATTTTGAACCTTACAAGTATTTTCTCAACATAATTCTCCTGTGAAAAACTAAGATTACCATTTCTCCTATCTCTATGTGTTACAATACCCAAGATTTTTTTTGCATCTCCAAGATCCTTCATATCAAAAGTCCCAACCATCTGAGCCTTCAACCTATTAATCATGTCCATGCTTTTACTCACAATAAACATATCATCAACATACAACACTAAGATAATGAATATGTCATTCAACATTTTGAATTATAAACAATGATCACATTCACTTCTAGTATAACCTTGGCTCACCATGAAAGAATCAAACTTCTTGTGCCATTTCCTGGGCGATTGTTTCTGGCCATATAATGATTTCTTGATGTTACAAACTAATATTCCTTTATGATGTCACACAAAACCTTCTAGTTGTTCCATATAAATCTCCTCATCTAAATATCCATGTAATAAAGTTGTTTTAACATCTAGTTTCTCTAACTCCAAATCAAGCAATGCAACTAGTGCTAACACAATACGAATAGATACAAGATTGACAAATGGTGAAAAAATATCATGATAGTCAATACCTTCAATATAAGAGTACCCTTTTGCAACCAATATGGGTTTGTATATTTCAACCTTACCATTAACTCCTTTCTTCAATTTGAAGACCTGCTTACATCCAACAATTTTTCTATATTTGGGGAGTTCAACCAATTCCCATGCCTTGTTTTTCTCCAGAGAATCGATTTCTTCTTTCATTGCCCTATTTCACTTAGCATTTTCAACAAAATCAACGGATTCCTGAAAACAAGAAGGTTCTCCATCATTAGTAAATAAAATGGACGAAACAAAGTCGGTGTAGCTTTTAGGAGGATTTCTCTCCCTTGTTGATCTTCTTGGTGTAGGTTGTGGGGTTTCCACATTTTCTTGAATTTCTTCATCTCCTATGACTTCTTTATCACAAAAAATTCTCCTTTCTTCTTTGAGTCATGAGAAGATTCACTCTCCAACTGAACTAGTTGTTTTGATAGTACATGTTCCTGTTCCACATCAAATCTTACATTTTCTGAATTATGTTAGAAAGGGAATCAAGTGCACAAGGTACGGAAAAGAAGATATTGACAAGCGGTAAAGTAAAACTGTGCAAGGAAAAGGTACTCACAAGTGTGGTTGGCTTGGTCGAATTAGTTAGATTTTCAGTCCAAGTTAGCTACAGAGTCGGATTATGTGGACCTTTTTGTAATGGCATAAGCCTATAAATAGATTTAGAAGTAGGATATTAGAATCATCTGAGGATTATGATGGATATCTTTTGTATCGTAGCATTGACAATCTTTATCTTTTGTCATGTTGTATCTTTCTGGATCATGATATGTTTTGCAATATGTTCTGTAATATGCTAATGCATGTGTTTTGTTATGAGGCTTTCCACCACGAGATGTTTTGAGATCTATGAAGTTAATATAAGACAAAATTCAATGATGGAATTTCTGTCTTCTTATGTGTTGAATTTGAATGATGTGATCTATGATTTTCTTGTCTGACTTTTAATGATGCGAAGTCTTATAGTGATTGTTGGGTTAATACGTATTGATGTCTTCATTAAAAATTTTCATGTTTAGATAATGATAAGTAAATTTTGTGGATGATATGTGTAAACCCTGGATCTTTGAATGAAACTGCAATAGAATAAGAACAATGTGAAAGTCCCCTTACTTCTGCAGAAACGTGGTTCATGCAGCCCACCCTCAAGCATCTTGGGTGAGACTGCATCTGCTTCACAGGTGTTGTTGGATAGGATAAAATCTACCTGGGTTTGTGTTTAGGGAGATCCCATAGAAGGGCGTCGACATATCCGTAGGTGAACCTTTGTCAATTGACACTATTTCAACAACTTAATCAAGGAATCTTCATAACAAATTACATCTCTCCTAATCATGATCTTGCGGTTCGTAGGGTCTTACAATATATATCCTTTTTTTACACCATTGTATCCAACAAAAATGCACTTCTTTGATCTGGGGTCTAACTTAGAATGCTGATTTTTAGGAGTAAGTGCATAAGATTTACAACCAAAGATTTTCAAATTCAAATAATCACACAAATGACTAGTCCATACCTCTTCCAAAATTTTACAATCTATTACCATTGATGGTGACCGGTTTATTAGATAACCAATAGTGTAAATTGCTTTTTCCCACAAATCTTTCCCCAAATTAGCATTACTGAGCATGTTCCTTTCTCTCTCTAGAAGAGTCCTATTCATGTGCTTTGCAACGCCATTTTGTGAGGAGTGTATACATTTGCTTTATTTCTTATGATCCCTTCTTATTTGCAATACTTTTCAAACTCTAAAGAAGTAAACTCACCTCCATTATCCATCCTTAAACACTTGATTGACCTCCCAGTTCTTTTTTCCACCATAACTCTAAATTTTTTAAACATGTTAAACAAATCAGCTTTTATTTTTAAGATATTGACCCAAAATTTCATTGAAAAATCATCTATAAACAATACATAATATGATGATCCCCCATAGGAAATTGTAGGAGACAGAACCCACAAATGAGAATGAATATAATCAAGAACACCTTTACTAACATGACTACTTGCTTTGATTTTTTTTCTACACTACTTTCCAAATATACAATGTCTACAAAACATCAAATTCAAAGTTTTCATATTTGGAAGCAATTTATGATTCATTATTACCTAAAGTCCTTTCTCACTCATATGGCCAAGACGTCTATGCCATGATTGTGTGGATCCCGACACCTCTTCAAATACTAATGTTGCATCATTAACTTGAGTTCTTCCAACCAATTTGTAAAGATTTCTTGTTTTCTCTGCCTTCATGACCACTAAAGCACCCTTAGATACTTTTAGTATTCCACTTAAACTTGTAAACTTATGACCACAAGTATCCAACACTCCCAAAGATATTATTTTTTTCTTTACTTCAGGTACATGTCTAACATATGTTAGTGTTGTTATAACTCCACCAAATTTTTTAATTTTAACACTTCCAACCCCAATAGTCTTACATGAATGATTGTCTCCTAAAAGAACTTTACCATCATTAATTGTTTGATAGGAAGAAAACCAATCTTTGTGAGGACATATATGGTGCAAAGAACCATACTCTAATAGCAATTATTCATTATATTTAGAAACATTACAAATAAACAAAAATCTCATCAATCAATCCCGAATCAAATTTAACTGAATTTGCCTCTAAATTCGAGTCATCTTTCTTGGATTCTTGTTTTTCCAGCAGTTCTTCTTTAGATGAACAATATTGTTACAGTACCATCATTTTAATTTTCTCTTTTTGCCCTTTCATTTAGACCTAGAAGTACCTCTTGAATTTTCTCCTCTCTCTTTGGATTAACCTCTAACAACCAAATCTTCTGGCGAAGAGGTTTCAAAACTAGATTTATTCCTCAATTCCTCAGACAACAATGCTCCAACCACTTTGTCAAATTCCAAGGTATTAGTTGTACTAAGGGTAATGGAAGAAACGAATTGGCCCCAAGAGTCAGGTAAGATAGATAAAAGATTGACTGCTTTATCCTCAGCCTCAATTTTAACATCCATACTAGTCAACTGAAAAATCAGAGTATTAAAAACATTGAAATGATCTTCTATCTTCATACCTTCTTTCATTCTCATACTGTACAACTGTCTCTTCAAGTAAATTATGTTTGTCAAGGACTTGGTCATGTACAAAATTTCTAACATTCTCCATAGGCTTGCCGCTAACTTTTCTTCAAAAATGTTAAATGATACATCATCCGCAAGACATAATCAAATTGAGCTAAGTGCTTTGGCATGTAATTCTTTCCATTCATCATATGTCATAGTTAGAGGTCGCTTTCTCTTACTATGTAAGTATTTTTGTAACCTGTGGTATACTAACATATCCTGCATCTTTAATTTCGATAGCTTAAAATTATATTTACCATTAAGCTTTTCAATTTCAAACTTAGTACTTGACATGGTTGTGAATATATATATATATATATATATTCCCAAACAAAAAACACAATGTAGGATAAAGGGTTTGGGTCATCTTTTAGATAGCAACAGGCTCTCTCCTTCACCACGTTCTTTTTTTATTATCACAATCCAGCAGTGGATGGAACATCGGCTCACGAGCAACAACAACAATGGTCAATCAATCCACATGCAACCGTTTCTCTCCAACATCCTCCCACAATGGCTTCATCCACACACAACAATTCACAACAGTGGCTATTTTTTACTTCTCCACACATATAATATTCTCGTTACCATGATAATATAGCTAGAGTCAAAATAGTATTCATAATTAACATCATGTTAAGTAATTGTTTATATATATGATTTCAACTCTTTTACTTTATTAATTTAGATTTATTTTAAATATGAATCTATCAAGAATTGATGTTAAGAATTGCAATTTCAACGGACCACTATCAATAGTGCATTAACTAGTTAGTTAGTTGAGTTGGTCACATTAAATAGAATTAGTGACCCATGGTATTTACCTATGGTTTTGTTGTTATGCAGTCTTATAAATAATGTTGCATAATATTGAGAAGGAAATTCATTTTCCCATGCAATCTTTATGCCCATTTTGTGTTTTGCCATTTTATTCTTATCTTTTAGTCTTTTGCAATCTTTAACATGGAATCAGAGTTTACAGCCTAATCTGTGTCTAGGTAATCCTTTTCACATAGTGGAAAGCACACACACAAGGAGGTAGCCATTGAATCCTGACCACATCGAGGAATTAGATGTATTTTTTTATTTGTTTATTTTATCTCTTGGGTAATCCTTTTCACACAATGGAAAGCACAAGAATATATCCAATCTTATTGGAGGTTTTGATCTAGACAAGAAGATCGATTCTTGAAGATGGTGCTACCAGAAGCACTACCATATCAATTTGAAGAGGTAAGAAATCTCTTAACACCAGAAGACTTATGGCATAACTTTCATGAAGATCACTATGATGTATGGGAAGCCAAAGTAAGTAATTTGTTGAAATTACAATAGATGTGGAATTTCATAGTTGAAGAATACCGTAGGGATCCAGATTCATTTAAAGCTTTGATGGAGTTCCAAAAAGAAAGAAGGAAAGTGGTTTCCTTGTTTCTCATACAAGACAATATATACTATTCACTATTTCATTATATTGTAGAAGTTGATACTCCAAAAAGGGCATGGGATATACTGAAGGAAGTATTTAGTGAGGAATCAATTGTAAAAGAAGGTGACTTTGCAAGTCACGCAAAGCACCATGAATCCCACATTGAAGTGGAAGACAATCAAGAAGACTTTGATTATGAGTCATCCAGTGACCATGTAATCCCAACAAAGGTTGTTGATCCAGTTGTTTTAGCTGATGAAAGTAAACATGTTAATGTAGTAGTACCCAGTGATGTGATTGATAGTCTCTCTGAGCAAGAGATAGTTGCCAGTAGCATAGAAGCTGCAACAATTGTTGAGAATGATCAACAGATAGTTGATAGTAGCACAAAAGAAACAAGAACAAACATTCCACCCCAAAACAAAAAAACCAGAAGTTCGAGGAAGATCTATGAGGATACTCCTGTTAGTGATGAGCATCTACAATATTTTGTTTTATTCTCAGCCCACATTTTTTGAAGAAGCGATGAAGGATGCAAAGTGGGTACAAGAAAATGAATAAGTCAATGAGAATGATTAAGTAGCTTCCATTTCCGAGGAACATGAAGATATGAATGCTTCCAAGAAGAGATGAAATATATTCGTATTTTTTTTTACAAAAAATTTTAGTGTGCAAGTAAAGTAGACAACAAGAAAAACCATGTTGAAACAGAAGAAGAAGAAGACTTGCACTATGTTACAGAAGCTGAAGAAGACCATGAAGAACAACTACTTAGCATCAAGATCCAGAAGACAAAAAAAAGAAGTCCAAGTGCACTTCAAGGAAGAAAGTGAAGCTGAAATTTTTGAATGAAATGTAATCCTAGTTGAGACAGAGACCAAAAAAGATCCTTTTGCAGTGATAGTGTTGAAAGTATTGTCCTAGTTGAGATTAAGGGTGTGTGCTAAGAATTGTAATCCCAACGGATCACTATCAATAGTGCATTAATTAGTTAGTTAGTTGAGTTGGTCACATTAAGTAGAAATAGTGACCCATGGTATTCTCTGAACCATGGTATTTACCTATGGTTTTTCTGTCATGTAGTCTTATAAATATGATTGCCTAATATTGAGAAGGAAATTCATTTTCCCATGCAATCTTTATGTCATTTCTATGTTCTGCCATTTTATCTTTTAATCTTTTGTAATCTTTAACAATTGAGAGATATAATTTCTTGAAGTATAATTTTTTTAATCTAAAATATACAATTTAATAAATGTGATCCCTTTCAATGCTTGATAGATGTGGATTAAATATAGATTTATCGTGGTTTTTTTTTTCTATTTTATGAGTTAGACAATGATTTTTTAATAACTTTTGTTTGGTTTTAAATTTTTATTTTACGAGGCTATATAAATTGTTTTATACTTTTTATTTGGTTTTAATTCTTGTTTTATAAATCGATATGATTTTTTTTCATTACCTTTTTTTTTTACTTTATCTCTCTACTACTAAAATATCTACTCTCAATGCAATCATAAACTTGAACATAAAAACATATTTGTTAAGTCTCAATGCAATGCAATCATAAACTCTCATGGAGACACCTATTAAAATAATTGGTCGATTGATGCGATAAGATTGGCTATGTGACTTAAAAATGATGTTGCTCTAACATTTGGGATACCTACTTAACAATAGTAAGCCTCTGCACATGATGATAAAATGTGCGCTCTGAGCGCACTTCAAGCAATCTTAACCGTAATCATGATGACCTCGCTTCAAAATGGAGTGCAGCTCTAGTGAGCCTAGAGCGTCTGACAAAACCCTGATGAACTGTCAAATATACCATACTATTAACGAATAAAATCAACTGTCAAATATACATACTATAAATGAATAAAATCAGTCCACGTATTATTAATTTTTGAATTTGATTTGATTTGACTGTCTTTTAAGTTTAATGCACTTCATAACAATAGGGGTTGAGCATTTTGAAACTCATGTACGGGATAGGGCGACCTCGGCCTGGATTATATGATCAAACCTAGGCTCGAGCCTCCCTCTGCTAATCTCCATGTACAGAGCCTAAGTGTTGGCTAACAGGAATATTATTGGTTGAGGATCATTCTATAAATAATAACAACTAGCCGCTCAAGTGCAAGTATACGCTGGATAATGATTGTATCTTTGTAAGGCTAGCAGCACAAATGCAAGTATGATTGTATCTTTATAAGGCTAGCAAATCAAGTGCGAGTATAAGGCTAGCAGCTCAAGTGCAAGTATGATTGTATCTTTATAAGGCTAGCAAATCAAGTGCAAGTATAGGTTAAAAGGCATTATACTTGAACAACAAAATGAAAGGTAGGTTTTAAAAATTCAAAATGTGTTGGCCATGCAAAAAGGGATCACCAAGATCGAAGGCACCATGGTTTTTTCGAAAGCATCTCAAGGATTAATATGCCACTATTGAAGAAGACCAACTATGCGAATTGATGCAAAAGGTGTATTTTTATCTCGTTAGTAGTGACGAAATAAGTAAAGGCCAAATAAAGATTACATTTGAATGTTCCGAATTCCCCTTTTTCAGTGAATTGTGCACTACAAGATTGGTTATGGTTATGGTTATGGTTATGCTCATGTAGCACGCATTTACAAACATAATTTAGCGTTAATTTTTTTTTTAATGAGCAATCTGTTATAATTCTTTTATAAAAACTCAAATACAGATCTCATTACATTATTTTATGTATATATTGTAATTGATATTGCTATGTTTAAATGCATTTTGATTAATATTTTAATATTAAATGGTAATTAAAAAAAGATAGTATTTTTTTTTTATATTAAATACTAGTATTTGTTTTATGTTTATATTAATCAATTTAATGTTTATTTGGTACAATATGAGTGGGATTAATGGTTAAGGTACAACATTATTGGGCCTAATGGTTAGGAGCATGTGTTTACTCTTAGGAGATCATATAAGAAAGCACAGGTTCAAATTTAGAGGAGGTTAGTGTACATACACCTCTGAAATTGGTGTCTAGCTTGACGGTGACCTTAAAAATACTTAAACCAAGCTCATACTTTACTGTAAAAAACACTTCTGTATCTAATTAATTGCATGTTTTGAATATGTTACACCTGTTACAAATATAGACCGACTAAAAATCACTTCGATTTTATGTTTTATGCTTGAGGCACAATAGACAAATGGAATTTTATGAGATGGTAAGTTAGAAAATATTTTGTTCATATCTTGATATATAAAGTTGCATTTACATACCATATTATGGATGGGATACAATACTCCTCCTTCCCAACCAGACTAGAGAGTGGTCAGTATACAAATACAACAGACGATTCTGACTAAAAACAAGATTGTTTATCGGAATAAGTCCAAGTTATCTCGAAGTTATATTCACCTGTGACCTTCTTTATCTGGTGAGGCAAGATGAGAAGCAATGGCAGAATGATACATAGCGTCATGAAACATGGAAGTGTCTTGAAGGTTTTTCCTTAGTACTTTTCCTTCTCTCCAGTCAAAAGTCCCCTAAAAATATTTGAGCGTTTGAGCAGAACTTTCTTTACTTCTTTTTCATTATAGCCTGAAATTTTATCCATGCCTTTGCCTTTTGTTTTCCACTCGTTTATGTCATCATCTTCCCATCGCTCCAGATCACCCTAAGACCAATCAAAGAGGGGAAGCCACCATATTATGGCTCTTCTCTCCTCCATGTGTGAAGGAAAAATAGCATCATCTTTTCTTCTCACTAACTTTTCCCCAACATTCTGATAGTGTGAATGAACTGAACCATTATTAATATTATTGGAGGACCTACATACCCACACTAAAATCCTCAGAGAACAGCTAGCTTCAACTAATTTGCGAGAAAAAAAATTCTGGCCATGGTAGAGAGTTGTTTTCCCAGAGGAGGGCTTGCACTCCAAAACTCCATTTGAAATAATAGCCATTAAGGTAAACAAGACTCTCAGGAGAAAACAACATTTGCGACAATTAAATTGAGTTACCGCATAGCACACCCTTTGTTTTTCCCCTTTTCACTTTTTCAAAACTTGCAACTCAATTTTCTTGCGATGGAATTTACTATGCGAAGAAATTACTGCGCAGAGTTACTGTGCTGCGGCAGAGTTACTGCGATGGAGTAACTGTGATGGACTCTTCACCTGTGAATGACTTTGAATTTGACCGGCTTTTACTGCAACATGAATTTGGTTGCGACCAACTCATGTGCGAATAAGTTTTCACTTCCGCGCAATAACTTTATATTTCCTAGTCTAAGGAATTAGGAATATGAAAAACACTTTTCACTGCGATAACATAGGATTAACTGCGACACAAATTTATTGTGAGTCACTCACAATATCATATAAGAAAATAATAAATAATATGTGTGTCAAACCTTTGCGCGTAAAACTGGGAACTTGCGCGTAAAACTAAGAACTTCTACACAGTGAACTAATTATAGATTCTTGATGTCTTTTACTCATAGTAAATGTAAACAACATTCACACAGGTAAATATGGAGAAGTTGTGTGGCTATCTAAAAAAATCATTCAACCATAAACTTAAGGATTTATATTTCATATGACGGCATAAAAAAACTTACAGCTGTAAATACGAACTTGGTAAAAATATAGAAGCTTGAGCTTCAAACTCTTCAGTGAGTTTTCCTTATTCTTCTTCGTTGCACTTCTCTTCTCTGTTGCTTGTCTATATTCTCCCTTTTTTTATTTTTTATTTACAAATTCATCCTTCATAGAGAAAATTCATGCCGACTAGCCGACTTAACATTTAAAGACTGCAATTACTCTCTAACTAGAAACTTAGCTTTAGCAACTAAATTCTACTAACTTATATGTAAGAAATATGAACTCTTCGTCTTGTCAGATTCTCTGGCACTTTCTGACCTACTATAGAGTTGACTGATTGGATTATGGATTAGCAAGTAATTAATATTTCCAACACTCCCCCTTAATTATAAGCAGATCGTAATTTAAAAACAAAATATTACAAAATGTTTTCAGAGCAGAAAACATGCTCTGTTCATGACAGAGTTCACTGTACAGAACTTGTCATTCCCAAATAACTTTGAAGATACTAAAATTTATCCTTTTCCAATGGTTTTGTAAAGATGTCTGCAAGTTGATGTTCAGACTTGCAAAATTCTAAACAAATTTCTTTGTTGTTCACCAAATATCTTATGAAACGATACCTTGTGTCAATGTGTTTGGTTTTCTTGTGAAACACATGATTCTTCGACAAGGAAATGGATGAATTATTGTCACAGAAAATGGTTGTCGGTTCTTGCTGCTTCTGTGATATATCTTTTAACATTCTTCTCATCCAAACAGGTTGACATGCAGTGCCTGTAGTTGCGACATACTCTGCTTCTGCTGAAGGTAGAGTTACTATGGGTTGTTTCTTCGAAGCCCACGAAACAACACCTATACCAAAATGAAATGTGTACCCAGATGTGCTTTTCCTGTCATTTGTGTTGCCTCTGTTGTCATTGTTAGTATATCCTATGAGCTTAAAATTTTCTGAAGTTGAATACATTATTCCAAGATCTTTTGTACCACTTACATACCTCAGAATTCTTTTACTTGCTTGCCAATGTGAGTCTTTTGGTGACTCCATGAATCTTGAGATCAAACTTAATCCATACATAATGTCTGTTCTTGTTGCTGTTAAATACATAAGGCTGCCAACAAGCCTTTTAAACAGTGTTAGATCTACACTTGATCCATCATCATCTTTGCTCAATTTTAAACCTGTTATTATTGGTGTTGGGGATGAATTGCAATTTTACATATTAAATCTTTTCAAAACTATATTTACATACTTGTACTGTGATATGAAAATACCACTTTCAGATTCCTGGAATTCAATGCCCATAAAGAACTTCATGAACCCCAAATCAGTCATTTCAAATTCACTTTCCATGACTGTTCTAAATTCTTTTATGCCAAAATCACCAGTAAATATTAAATCATCCACATACAGGAAAACAATTAACATGTTACCTTTCTCATTCACTTTGGTTTACAGCATTGGAGCACTTTCACTTCTATGAAATCCATTCTCATTGAGATAGGAATCAATGCGACTGTACCAAGCTCTTGGAGCTTGCTTTAAACCATAGAGCGCCTTCTTCATTCTGTACACTTTGTGTTCGTGTCCTAGAACTTCATAGCATTGTGGCTGTTCTACGTATACTTATTCATCCAAATAACCATTTAGAAATGTTGACTTAACATCCATTTGAAAAACATGCCATTTTCTTTGTGTGGCAATGGCCAAAACAATTTTGATTGTATCCATGCATGCAACTAGTGCAAACGTTTCAATGAAATCTATGTCGGGTTGTTGTGTGAACCCTATTGCTATCATTTTTTCCTTGTGCTTCTACACATTCCCATCAACATATTTCTTGGTCTTATAAATCCATTTGACGTTGACTACATCTTTATCTTTTGGTATATCAACTAGTTCCCATGTCTATGTTTTCTCAATATATTCTATTTCTTCATCCATGGCTTGTGCCCATACTTATTCTTCAATAGCTTCCTCAAATGTTAGTTGATCATCTATTTGAGAGAATAATGCAAAGAGAGAGAAGGAATTTGGTGTACCAGATTCATATATCTCACGCAGACTTCTTGTCTTCACTGGATCTATTGATGTCGAACTGCTTGATGGAGACTCTTTTCCTCTTGGTGTGCTTGTCTGTGTAGCTTGAGCTGCAATTTGTGTTGATGTTCCTTTTTTTGAACCATGTCGTGGTGTCATGGGATTCGACGGTGCTACGACTGCTTGATTTACTTGTGGTGTTTGAACCACTTCTTCCATCATGTCTTCATGCTCGACATTCTATGCAATCTTGACATTCTTCTTAACAGTTCCATCCCATGATTCATTTTCAACAAATTGAACATTGTGACTAATGATTACTTTTCTTGCGATAGGGTCATACAACTTGTATGCTTTTGTGTTTTCAGAATAACCAATAAAAATACAATTTTGTCCCTTCTTGTCTAATTTCTTTCTTAGCTCATCTAGCACATGAGCATATGTGACACAACCAAAAATGTTTAAATGAGAAACACTATGATTCATACCTGTCCATGCTTCTTGAGGAATCTTATTCTTCTCACTCTTTGTTGGACATCGATTCATAATGTATACGACAGTTGCGACTGCTTCACCCCAGTATTCATTTGGAAAATGTTTTGTCGCCATCATGTTGCGTGCCATTTCCATAATGGTTCTGTTATTTCTCTCTGCGATACCATTCTACTGAGGTGTATACCACGCAGTGAATTCCCTCTATATTCCATGAGTTTTGCAAAAATTTAGAAATTTGTTTGAAACATATTCACCGCCTCTATGTGTTCTTAGGATTTTTATGCGGTGTCCAATCTGGTTCTCCACTAGTTCCTTGAACTATTGAAAACAACTAAATGCATCACATTTATGTTTCAAAAAATATACCCATGTTTTTCTTGAGTAGTCATCAATAAAGTAAAAAGAACTTGTAGCCACCAATGGACGTTGTCTACATTGGACCACAAATATCAGAGTGCACGATCTCAGGTGGTGTGCACACTCTGTATAACTTTCCAACTGGAAAAGTATCTCTATGATGCTTTCCAAATATGTATCCTTCACAAACTCAGTCTGGTTTATCAATCAATGGAAATCCTTTTACCATATTCTTTGTGTGCAGCAACTTCAGTCCACCAAAATTCAGATGTCCAAATCTGAAATGCCATTGCCATGAATCATCCTGAACTTTTGTTTCAAATCCAGCCTAAAAATCAGCGCTGTCTTTTTCTTTCTTGTTGCAGTGAACAACTTCTTCTTTACTTTCTGCCTTGAATGCAACTTCTGTATTGTCTGGAACTATCCTCAATGGAAACAAACGATTGATTGTCATTGGAACTCTTGCTATCAGTTGGTTGCTTGGATGTACATCTTTAATCACAGTGATTATCTTCCATGTTAACTCTGTAACCTTTTTGTATCAGCTCTCCGATACTCAGTAAATTATGCTTCAGGCCTTCTACATGGTAAACATCAGGTATATACTTATGCTCCCCCTGTTTGCTTAAAATACTAACAGTTCCTTTTCCCAAAACAGTGACTTGGACATTATTTCCAAGTGTAACATTAGTTTGAACTAAATTATCTAGACTAGAAAATAAATTTAAATTACCAGTCATATGATTGTTGCATCCCGAATCTAAATACCATATGTTAGACGAACTTTCTTGGATGGTATTTCATTCAATTGGTGATGTGCATGCCATCAACATTGTGCTCGACGAAATGCTGGTGTTCATTGACAGATTCTGGCTTTTCTTTCCTTCGTCATATTGCTTCTTCCTGCATTCATATGCATAATGACCAAATTTTTTACAGTAATGACATGGAATCTTTGATTTATCAAACCCATGACCACTTAGCTGACTTGTGTTATGATTATGTCCTCTACCAGCAACATCTGCAGGACTACTGCTGCGTCCTCCTCTTGAGAAGTTTCGTCCTCTGCCTTTGAAATCATTTCTCCCCCTGCCTCTTCCACGGCTTATAGATGATTGTGTTGCAAATGTACCTTACAATGATGTTTGAGTTCTGCTGAGCATGTGTTCATGATTGATGAGTGAACCTTGCAACTCATCAATAGTAAATGTTGTCATGTGTGTGTGTTCTTCCAAGGTTACAACCAAGTTTTCAAATCTTCATGGAAGACTTCTGAGAATTTTCTCAACCACCCTTTGGTCTGTTATGGTTTCTCCATGAGATTTCAGTTGATTTATCAAACCAACAACTCTGGTATAAAATGAGTCTACTGACTCTAAATCTTTCATGGGCAGAGATTCAAAATCTCTTCTCAGAATTTGTAGCTTTGAAGTCTTTACCTTGTCCAAACCTTGATAAGTTGTCCCCAAGGTGTCCCATGCCTGCTTTGCGATAATTACTGCTGCTACTCTTGGGAGTATGATTTCATGTATGGCTTGATGTATGTAGAACAAAGCTTTTCCATCTTTCTTCCTCTGTTCCCTCAGGATATCTTTCTCAGCTTGTGAGAGATTATTATATGTTGTTTTATCTACTGGTTTTGCATAACCATTCTGAACAATATCCCAAACATCTTGATCTCTAAACAAAGCCTTCATTGTTAGAGACCAATATTCATAATTATTTCCTGTAAAAATCAGAGTTTGTAAACTCGACATATTTGAACCGGAAGTAGAAGCCTTTTTTTAATTTTTAACTTTCCTTAGAAAATTACTTTTTCCCTTTTATGACAAGATTTCTTTCCTAAACTAGCTTATACCAGCGTATACCAGATCTCGGGAGAAAACGGCGGCCATGACAATTAATTTGAGTTACCATGCAGCACACTCTTTGTTTTTCTCTTTTTCACTTTTTCAAAACTTGCGAATCAATTTTCTTGCGATGGAATTTATTACGCGAAGAAATTACTGCGCAGAGTTACTGTGTTGCGACAGAGTTACTGCGATGGAGTCTTCACCTACGAATGACTTTTAGTTTCACTTCGACACCGCCTTTTACTGGGACATGAATTTGGTTGCGACCAACTCATGTGCGAACAAGTTTCCACTTCCAAGCAATAACTTTATATTTCCTAGTCTAAGAACTTGGGAATATGAAAAACACTTTTCAGTACGATAATCTAGGATTAACTGCGACTTGGTAAAAACACAGAAGCTTGAGCATCAAACTCTTCAGTGAGTTTTCCTTCTTCTTCTTCGCTACACTTCTCTTCTATGTTGCTTGTCTATCTTCTCCCTTTTTTAATTTTTAATTTACAAATTCATCCTTCATATAGAAAATTTCTGCCCACTAGCACACTTAACATTTAAAGAGTGCAATTACTCTCTACCTAGAAACTTAGCTTCAATAACTAAATTCTACCGACTTATACGCGAGAAATCTAAACTCTTTATCTTGTTAGACTCTCTGGCGCTTTCTAACCTGCTACAGACTCTACCAGAGTCGACTGATTGGATTATGCAGAGTCTACTGATTAATATTTCCAACAAAGACCAAAATCGTAGGAAAAGAATATAAAAATTAGATCAAGCACTGCACATGAAACCTGGCATTCATATAACAGAGAAACGTAGAGAGGAATTAAGTTACTCAGTGTAATGAAGCATGCCAATCTTTCTCTATATATAAGCATATGCAGGGTATATATATATATATAGAATATCTGTTGATACTTGTATGATGCTTCAGCGATAGGTTTATAATTGTCAACCCCTTAATTTTAGACTAGAATGTCGTTCTCACCCGGTATGCTTGAACAGGAAAAGATAAGAGCGTGAATACAAGAAGACAGAATTTTTGTTTCATTGAACCCGTTATAGGAGTTGTCCATGTCTGTGTCGTTAGCCCACCTTCACCCAATTTCCTTTCATTTGCCTTTGAATGGCACATCCCAGGAATCACTAAAGATCACTTAACAAATTAAATTTGCAGGTAGCAGTCATGCAATGGATTTTTGGCTATTTTCCCGCAGGGACATTAGTCGCGGAATTGGGCTCTTAATTTGGAATTAGGGTTTGAGATACGTATATTAATTGATATATAGACTAAATGCAGTGTCTGCAGTTAATGAATGCGTTATTACAAATAAATGGTAGACCAAGAGTACAGTAACGACAGGAGTGGATGGATTGCCACAATGCATAAGTGTACAAATCGTAAACCAAAAGGAGAATAACGACAAGCGTGGATACGTTGCTACATTGATAGATCGATTGCTACATTAATCGAGAATGCTACACTAATCCAGAGCAGAGTTCTATCATTCGCATGGTCGAATGATGTTCCAATTAAATTTTGAGACACACATTGTCACAAATAATTTGATAGAGTCTGGATTGATATGAACTTTGATAGGATTTTGATTAATTGTATTGTTAAATTTGACTATCAAAAGAAAGCACATAGCTTAAACGTTTGATGATTTCTTTTATAGAATTTTTTTAAAGAGAATTTAATTAAAAATAAAGATTTCAAATAAAAATGTTTAAATGTGTTTAAGCTGGGTGTTCTTGAGTTTTTTGGAGCGGTTGAATTTATTTATGCATTTATAAACATGAATCTTGACTAAAAAATATGTTAGATTCAGATTAAAAACTTGTTGGAAAGACAAAATCATAAAATGTTTAAACTCCTTCAAAGGAAATTTTGTTACAAGCTTGGAGAGCCAAGATCATCAAATGCTTAAAGTTTGTTACAAGATTAAATACATATATGTATTGGTGGAAATATTTGTATTATCATTGTTTTTATTAAACAATATAGGCTTATTAGTATCATTGTTGTTATTGAACAAGATAGGATTATTTGTACAAGACAAGTGACCTTGGGTTTCATATTCCAAAGGCAAGTTTTTTCCTATTCATATTCTTTATGACAACTAACAATTACATTATTTACATTTTCACATTAATATTATAGTATTAGCTTTCCAACATCCCCCCCTTAATCTAAACGGGTGTTGAGTCCAATCACCCTTTTGAACTTTTAAAGTTTTTCTCTTCCCAAGGATTTGGTGAAGATGTCTGCAATATGCTCATTTGTGGAATAATGTATCAAATGAATTGTCTTGACCTCTACAAGATATTGAATCAGATCGTACTTTGTGTTGATGTCCTTGGTTCAATCGTGGAATCTAGGATTATTGGCCAACTTGATTCAAGAAGTATTGTCGATCAATAGGGGAGTGCCAATAAGGTTTCAAGTACAAGTTGTTTGCACTTAGTTGCATCCTCAGATTATTTTCATTCTTTTGACGTGAGCTTCAAATTCTATTCCATTGGAGTAGAGAGAGGAATGCACTTTGTCATGCCAAATCTATTCAATAGTTCTCCAACATACTTGTTTTGGGAGTTGAATATGTACTTAGGAATTTGAGTTGCTTCAATTCCCAAATAGTAGTGAAGATGTCCCAAATCTGTCATCTCAAAGTCCTTATTAACCTCTATCTTTATAGATGGAATATAACTTTCATTGTTCCATGTCATTAAAAGATCCTCTACATACACCACAAGATATACATAATATCTTCCAATTTTCTTTACAAATAGTGTTGCATCATCAAGATTAAAATGTTTGGAATTTAACTTGAAAATATGCTCGGTTAACTTTTCATACCATGCATAAGGTGATTGTTCAGATCATACAATGACGTGATGAATTTGCATTGATTTTCCCTTTCCCTTTCATAATAAATCCTTTTGGCTAAGACATGAAGGAATTCTCTTTCAAGTCTCCATTCAAGAAAGTAGTCTTCTCATCCCTCTGAAGAAATTTCAACCCATTTTGTGCAGCCAAAGATATTAAAGTATAGATGGTAGCCCATTTTTTGTGGGGGAGAAAGTCTCTTGATAGTCAATGCCTAGTTTCTATAGAAAACCTTTCGTCACAAGCTTTTCTATGTGCTTTCCAAGTGAACCATATGACTTGTACTTGTTCTTGTAAACGAACTTACACCCAATTGGTTTGGTTGCAAATTGATGGTTCAGCAACTTCCAAGTCCCATTCTTAATGAGACCTTCATACTCATTTTGTATGGATTCTTTCCACTAATCATAGGTAGCATCTTCTTCAGAGGAAGTTGGTTCAATTTTAATAGATAAATTCAATTCACAATGACATGAGACATCCATATCTTTGAAAGCACCTAAATTTGAATTATCTGCATATCCTCAAACATCTTGTATGGTGGAACTTCTTGTTTCTGTCTTTTTGACTTCATTGGGATGGACACTTTTAAGTGTCTTTGTGACCCATTTCAGAACTATATGTGAAGGCCCATGTTTCTCAAATGCTAGTTCTTCATTATCTTTAAGTTTAAGTTTCCCAATTCTCTCAATCACATCATCCAATTGAAACTTCTATTATGTTGAAGTGGTGGGAACTTCGTCATGAGAGGGAGATGGTGCTGCAAAAATAGATTCTAGACATTGATCCAAGATATGGATCCACCTCTCGTCAAGATGTGGAATCTCATTATTGACTTCATGAAAGGTATCTACATGGAAATTTTTTTCTAGACAATCAAGATGCCTCTCAATAGACTTGTCATTTTTCTTCATATCAAGAGAATGACATCTTTGGAAAGAATAATTCTTGATTTTCCCATCATAAAGAGGATATTCCTTGGGGGTGTTTGAGTACCCCAAGAAAATGCACTTTCAACTCCATGCACTGATCTTGTTTCTTTGCTCTTTTGGAATTAAGGCATAATAGGTGGAACCAAATACCCTAATATACCTCAATGAAGGCATGCAACCATACCAAATTTTGTATGGATTCTTGTTTTCAAGAGCATGATTAGGGATTATGTTTATAAAATAAATTACACACAAAATTGCATCATACCAAAAAATCAAATTTACATTCTTGAAAAATAACAAAGAGCGTAGCATATTCAAGAGAGTCATATTCATTCTTCCTGTCACGCCATTTTGTTGAGGATTGTATGGAATTGTGGATTGATTCCTAATACCATATTATATAATATAGGGTTCAAATTCATTTCATGTATAAGAAGTCTCCTCAATTATCAATATGAAGGGAATTATTCTGCAATTGTGCTTCATTTTCAATCCATACATGATGCTTCTAAATGTTTCAAAGGATTGAGATTTGTATTTCAACAAATACACTAAACAAATCCTAGTGTAATAATCAATAAAAGTCATGATATACTTGTTACCATTTCAAGAAATAACAGGCATAGAGCCACACAAATCAGAATGAATTATCTCTAGTTTTGTACATGCTCTAAAAATGGAATCATGGAAATGATATTTACTATGTTTTCCTAAAATATAAGAATCACATTGTGTAAAATTCATTGGAATTGTTGGAAAATAAAGACTACCATTCTTCTTCAACAATCAAAACTATCATAATTTATATGATCATATGTAGCATGCCACATAATACTATAAGACAATGTACCTTTTTCATGCTGAGTGAGGTAAACAAAATTTAGAGCTCTTGCAGATGTTCTTTTCAGATGTAACAATATCTCATCTTCCCATATCTTCATGATGACTTGTTTATGAGAGGACCTCATTATCTTAAATTTTTCATCACACATGTGGATGGAATGGCCTTGTTTTCAAACCTATAGAAGATACAACAAGTTCCTCTACAACTTGGGGAGATAGAGAACATTATGCAAGAAAAAATTAGGGAATCCATAGAATTTGAACCTGATGGTTCCAATTTTCATTTGGTTTGAGGTTAGACTTATTTGAAAAATACACTACACCATCGACATTGTCATCCAATTATTCAAAAAAGTCCTTTCTAAATGTAATGTGGAAGGTTTCACCTCTAGGAAGGAAATGAAGTTATATTGAACATTACTTCATTTATTCCATTATTACATTGTGCAACAATAGAAGGAACATATTTAATGGATTTAACTAATTAAAAATCTTTAATTTATGCTCCGTTCTACTTCTTCTTATCTATAGTTTTCTCCCATAGAATTTTTCATGTAGTTTCCTCATGTCCATCTTTGCTACAATGGAGACAGTGAAGACCAAGTTTCTCACTGTCCCCCATTTCTCTGATAGTCCTTCTGTGTCTTCTCTAAGAATGCATATTCACAAGGTTGTCAATGCGATAAGTAATATAATTTTGCAACAAATACTACAATGAAAAACTTTCAATATGTTCTATGTGTAAGCTACACTATACAGAATGACAACCTCCAATCTACATTTTTAATATATGTCATACAAAGTGTAGTTCCTAAGTACCTACAATCATTTTTGGTGCTCTCAAACAATACAATAATGATAAAGGGATCAAGGTAAATCTTTCTACAACAATGAATTATGCATTATTTTTAAGTTGTATGTCTACAATTTCTACATAGACTAGAATATTTAGAATAATAAAAAAAATCATACACACATTGTGATAGAAGTGCTCTATTTTCACTCTAAATCTTTGAATTTAATCTCCTCCCTTAATTGCAACAACCGACACTCCAAATTTCATCAATTAAATTGAATAACACCAAAAGGTCTATGTATCAAGAATCCATATAATGGAAATGTATTATAATAAAAACATTTCTAGAGGCAGGAATATTTCACATTAGATGGTAAACATATCTTGGATTACGAACCTGCAATCTAGAAAAGGGAATCAAGGGTACATAAAGATACACTATAAAAAGTAGATAGATGAAAGACTAAAAATTTAATTCCAAATTTGAAGATGTTGTCATTGTTAGAGCCTAAGGTCTGGGTGGTTCATCGCCTCTAAATATTTTGGAGACAGTCACTCATTAGAACACAACCGACTAGTAGTGCAATCAACTAGAGGTCTACCCAGGAAAGACAAGGGAACGTAACTAATTATTCGGTTGAACAGATGATTGAATGGTTGACAAGACCATGGTCGGTGCAACTACACCAACAAACTATACTTTAGGATGTTGAAAATTTTGCAGAAACGGTTAGGACCAACAACCCCAATTTGTGGACCAAATATTGCTCACTTTTAGGGCGTTGGCTATATATAAAAACTATAAAAGTAAAAAATTATGGGTTGTGTTGTATGTGACTTGTCGATGATAGAGTATGTATTGTGATGTTCTAATCATGATGCACAATGCTTAAGTGTTGTAACCATGTCTTTAGTGTTGATGTATTTATAACTTTGAAAGATATTATGATGTATATTATCATTGTATGTTGTTGTACCCCCATTGCGGATGTGTGTACCCCCTTTTGGGGTGTCTTAATTGTGTCTAGACCTTGACGTACTACCTCTGTTGTAATTCGAGGAAATAGTCCCTAGTGTAACATCATGTAATGTGTATTTGGAGCCTCTCTGGGAGAAATCATCCCTTTTAGGGAAGACATGTGGGCCCCTGTTGTAATCTCACAGATCATGTAAGGTTACCAATAATACATACTAAAAATACATACATAACAGAGACAAGAGATAAGAACAAGTAGGTGAATTAACATATTATATTGCATGAATGGGTCCATACAACACAGAGAACTGAAACAAGTTCTCATCTGGCTCAACAGCCTAATATATATGATTACAAAACAGTTACAAAATAACTACCTGTGGGTTTGGTGAACTGACATGACCTTAGGTGGCCGACCTAATCTCTAGTTTAGTCAACCGACCGACTTAGTTGGCTAATCGACTTAGTCGGCTGATCGACTAAGTCGGCTATCGTTCAAGTCGTCTTATCGACTTACTCCTCCAACATCTCCCCCACGAACAAAACATTTCTTCGTCTCGAAGAAACAGGGAGGTACAAAAAATCTTCAGGAGTTGTCTCTCTGGTTGGTACCGTATTACTGATTGTGCAAGGTTTCTGCATTTGTTGAGGAACTCGACCTATTCTTTGACCTTGTTGTCAATTTCCTTACGTCTCTTTCGACTCCTTGTCTTTGCTTCGACTGCTAGGGTTTTCAGGAGTTGTCCTAGCTCTGCATCAATTGGACCTTTGATGGCTACCCATGATGGTCCTTCTTCTGTTTCTCCTTCCTCTTCTTATGCCTTTCCTTCTCTATTTGTGTCGGAACTTGTGTACCTACAAAAATCAAGTCGATATTTTCGGTTTGTGGAATAGTGGTTGATGGTTTCTCTATTTGGGGAGGTGGGATGACTGCTGCCTCTGATTGGTTAGATGTAGGGGGTGTAGAAGTGGATGCAGTTGGTGTTGATGGTTGTAGTGGGGCTTGCTCTGAGTCAGGGGGTGGTGGTGGTGGTGGTGATGGAGTTGGTGAATGGTCGGGGGTGATTGGGTTGGGGGAATTGTGGATGAGTGGTGGGTTGTCGGTCTGGGGGTTTGAATCTAAGTCGGAGAATAATTGGTTGATATCTTGATTTATGTTTGTGATATTTTCTTCTTCTTCTCCTCCGGTCGGTACAGCGGCTGGTAGGTTGGTTTGGGGTACAGTCGGAGTGATAGTCGCGGTTCGGCGTGCGGTCACTTCAGCTTCCTTGTAGGGATTTCTATCGAAAGTTGAAGTGATAGTTGCAAAGGTTTGTTACAGGAATTCATGACCTGGTTGGTATCCACCAACCTCGAAGAGAGGTGATTTTGTGGATAGCTTCTGTACCAACGTGAATATCTCTGGAAGTTTCTCAATGAATGCCTACAAATCTCTGTCTTTATCGAATTTTTATTTGACAGCTTCCAACATAGCATTTTTGCACAAGTCGAGTGGGATTATCAAATGTTTTTCTGGTACTTGCTCCTCTGTTACTTTTGTCGAGGATGGAGGTGGAGTTGTAGACACAAGATCGACAACATTTTCAAGCATCGGCATGTGGGTGATCTTGGCTTTCTTTGGTCGACCTGGTAGTGCTCCTGCCTCGACAAATATTTGGAACTGGGTTTCCACTGGCAGTTTATTTACTGTGGCATCTTCGATTATGTCGATGGTCGTAGCTCCCAATTCCTCCTCATCATCTGATGATTCTACAATGATAAGCTTGTGCTTACCTTTTCCTTGTTGTCATTGTTGTGTCCTTAACTTCTTTCTTGCAGCTGCTATCTCTTTCGACAATTTTTTTATAATGCCTTTTGTGATAGCATACTCTGGGTTTTCTAGTTCTATCTCTCCCCTTGGCTCCTAGGTCAGGATGAGACTTTCTGCAGCTAGAGTAATTAATTGCTTCTTTGCCTGTGTTTTGTCTGTCTGTGGTTCTGCCCTCTGTGCTGTCGGAGGTTTGATGATGATTTGAATTCGGCCAGTATGTTCGACTGGTGTCTCCTCCGACACAAAGGTACTAATGTAGAGGTTTAGGTCATAGTCTTCTTCTTTCTCTTGGTCGGTTAATGGCTCCTCGATTGAGAAGTCGATTTCTTTGTTGTCACTGGTACTGGTATTTTTGTTTTAGCTTGTCAATACAACTCCCAAAATATCTGGTCAATCGATGGATAATAGTTGAGGGATTTTGCATTTGATTCGATGCCTTGCATGTACCACACCGAAGTATGGTCTAGCTCTAACTGGATGGGGGAATTTGTTGGTAGAATTCGTTGTATTTTTTGAGGCACCCTCCATCTAGTTGTGCGGACTTTTATCTATTGGAGCCAGTTCTCCAACATCACTTTTTCATCTTCCAGTTCCTTCAAGGTTCCTTTCTGGGAGAATGCTTTGAATCTCCACATATGGAACCTTATCGGTTCCTGAAAAATTGGGTTTTCGTCGAGGCAGATATGGTACATGACTATCCATAGTATGAGGGAGGGGAACCTGATGATTCCTCCCGTCTCTTGGCATATTTCATAGATGGTCTTGACCATGTTGGTGACATATTCATCCCATCTATATATCTTTCCATTTGTCACAATGGTGTCAACAGCTTCTAACATGTCTAATTTGAGGTCGCTGCCTCGTGGCTGCCTCAACCTGCCAGGGTGAGTGTTATGGCTATTATTTTGGCCACAATTTGTGGTGTTCAGGCTGTGATTTGACTAATCATCAACCCCTTCAAGTTTTTGCCCGAAGCTGACCTAGTTAGTTCTTCGACCAGTCCTTCTTTAATACCGAATGGTACTGGGTCTCCTGTGTTTGAGAGACCTGTCAGCTTGGAGATGACTTCCCCAGAGATGTTGACCGGTTGTTCGAAGTAGAACCGGCCATTGTGGTAGCGACTTATGATAAATTTTACAGCTATTTCCTTGGTGCCACCGAAGCTGGCCATGAGCGATGCATTGACATAGTTGAATATGGTACTGTATTTTATTTTCTCTGCAGCTTGAGTAGGATTCTTGTTGACATAAGCCCATTCTTGCATCATGGTCCATAGTTTTTTCCATGAGCTTTCGTGCACCTTAGCATTCTTAATGTTTTTTATCCTTCAAACTAAAGGTGTTTTTGCAGTCTGTAATTCCTTGGCTTTGGCTGAGGCTCTAGTCTGTTTGGGTGCCATCTTGTCAGTTTGGTGCTCTATTTCACTAAGGGATTCTCAACTTTCAATCGTTTGGATGCTTTGATGCTCTCTCTGTATGATTTGCAATGAATGATCCTTTGGTGGTCTAGTATTTATAGGGCATGCTTTGGATGTTTTTGTCGAGAAGTGTATTAATGGCGGACGTGATGTTCCAGCTGGAACACTTGAGTGTGCGTTAATGGCGAATTGCTTTCAGCGCTCGAGGTCATGAATGTGCAATGGGACTATCAAGGTCGCCAGTCGATGTCGGTTATGAAAATGGTCGATGGCATTATGTCGATGGGCATGATGTCGGTTGTTGAAATGGTAATTTCCTGTCATAGTTTTCTGCATGAACTATATTATTTTGTTTTTGGATTTTTAGGTTTTTATAGCTTTTGGTTTAACTGTTTTGGTCGTTATAGGATTTTTTTTTCACTATGTGTGTTTCTAGTTTCTGTAGCGTTTTATTTGGGCTTCATTAACGAGTTTCTGAAATACTATGCCTTGTAACGTCCTTAGTCAGACTGATCTGTTGGTATGTATCTCTTTGATAACATAGGGTCCCATCCATTATGTATGCAACTTTTTAGGTTTTCCTTTTACTCGACTATTGTATAGTAGAGCAAGGTCTCCTGCCAACATGTTTTTGTTCTTGATGTTTCTGTCGTGCCATGCTTTCTGTTGTTGTTTCTGGATTTCTTGATGTTGTATTGCCATTAGTCAGTGTTCTTTGAGTTTACTTAGTTGCAATAGTCGGTCCTTTCTTCCTTGTTCGACATCGACATGTAGGATCTCTGTGATGATAGGTGACTGTTGTCGGAAGTGTAGTGGAACTACTGCTTCTTGTCCATAGACTAGTTGAAAAGGAGTTTGGTCGGTCGAGCATTTGTATGTTGTTTTGTATGCCCATAATACTGCAGGTATTTTCTCGTCCTAGTCGTCCTTATCATCATTACATATTTTGGTTAGTCCTCTTGTTAATGTTTTATTAAATGCTTCAATTGCTCCATTCGACTGAGGATGGTATGTTGTACTCCGACGATGGTCGATTTGGAACTAGTCGGTTAGGGTTTTGATAGTTCTATTGATGAAGTGTGTTCCCTGGTTGCTAATTAAGGTTAGTGGACATCCAAATCTGGTGATGATATTCTCATAGATAAACTTAGCAGCTATCTCATTAGAACATGTGTCGACTGGTTTGGCCTCTTCCCATTTAGTTACATATTCGACTGCAGTTATGATGTACCTTGCACCTGTCCTTTTTGCTGGTATAGTGTTATAGCTCAAAATGACACATCTCTGCCTGTGACCACTTTCCCATGATTTTGTCGCATGTCGACACTTCCATGACGACACTTCATGAAAGTCACTGAAAAAATACCTAACTTGGAGGACCCATATCTTGAGTTTTGTAACTCTGTTTGACCTCATCTCTACACCGTTGGAAATATATTTCAGTTAGCTAAAAATTTCCAAAAGACACCAAAGTCTGAAAATGCCCAGAAATACCCTAAAAATGAGTTTTTTATGTGTATGTGACTTTCCTTAAGGCAAACCCGCGTACGTACGTGAGTTGCTATATATAATAGTCGCGTACACCTTAAATACATGACTTTTCTACATTGAAACCCACATGTACTACTCATGTACACGACTGTTGTCTCTACAACCCACGTATGCCTCCTGAAAATGTAAAAAAAATATGAATTTTAAATTTTGGGTAGTTCGGGTAGTTATGCAACTGACTCCTTTAGTTGTAACTACTTTGTCTTCGCCCCTAAATATTCTTTAACCATATAAATAGAGGTAGGGAGGTCCATGAGAGGAGACTTGAATCTTTGCATTGTTATGCTGGAGGATTTCGAGCTCTCTTTTCCCACACCTTTTCCCTAGAAGAATTCTCCTTGTGTTGCAGAGTTTGGAGGCTGAGTTCTTTGGAGAAGAGAAGCAGCAGAACCAGATCAAGGTTTTGTGAGGTGCCGAACTTGAAGATAAGGTATACTTGTACTTGTTTTCAAGATTAATAAAGATGCGATGTCCTTCTTCTTCCCAAATAATTGTTTAATGTGTGATTGAAACTCTGTTTATGATCATATGATGATGTTAATCATATCATTATTTCATGTTTATTTTATTATCATTTGTTTATATGTGGTCATATTGGTTTGAGGAAGGTATAACTTGTTTTGCAGGTCTCTCGGGGAAGAGGAGCAGGAGAAGGGATAGAGAAAGCTTGTACCAGCCTTCAATTAATCAGGTGTGGACCTTTCTTATCTCTAAATCTTGCTTAAATATACTTACAGAACTATATGCATCCACCTTTCAACCCCAGTATGTTAATGGCCTCTTAAACCCTAGTCATAGGATACTTTCCTTTACAACAGAACTGGTGACTCCGTTGGGGATAGCCTTGCCTGTTTGGGGTTTCTCTGTCTTTGTTTCAGTCTTTTGCATTGTTTCAGGTCCTTCTTACCACTTAGGAACACTTTATAAGTCTGATATAACACCTCCCCTGCCTCCCTAAGGCATTGTTTGACCTTTTTGGGGATTTTTTCCACCGATACGGGACTTGCTGACTGAACAGCCACGTGTCTGGTTTGATACACGCGACTTTCTAAACTATCGACCCACATATGATACATGAATTTTCAGTGGTACAACTCACGTGTGCTTATATACATGAATTTCTATATTGTCAACCCGCGTATGACACGTGACCTGTCAGTAGTGAAACTTGTGTATGCCCCTTTAAACAATGTTTTTATCCTCTTTTGTGGTTTTTTCTTCTGTTTGAAGGTTGTTTGGTAGGTATTTTGGTGTCCTCTATAGGTGCATGACTCCAGGGAGTTAGTTTCATCCTTTTGGGTTGTTATTTATCTATGTGGTAAGAATTTTTATAGCATTAGGGTTTCTCTTTGCTCATTCCCCCTACCCACTTTTCTTTGTTTGTATTTTGGATTATGTTTCTGATCAGCTTATGTCAGTGATCTTTGTCTGAGTTCAGAAGGTTATTGGTGTTGTTTTACTTCTTCTTCTGTTGGTTAACTTCACCATGCCAAAATAGTTGACTTGTTTTTTGTGCAAGCCTTCCTTCCAAGTAGGGTTTATGCTAACTTTAGTTCATTCTAGAGTTTGTTTGGTGGTTGTATAGCAGAGTTCCTTTTTATTTGTTCTTGTTATCTACATACTTTTGTTTGTAGGTATTTTTTATTTTGAATTTATAAAAGAAAAATTAAAAAGAGCATATACTTGTTTTTATTTCTTTCCCCCCCACCTCCTTCTTTGGCTTGACCTTGTTGGACAAGGTACTGAGCAACCTATGTTTGTAGGTTTAGATTGATACTTGGGACTTCTTGACCTTTGTTTATGTCAGTCTTATTGCTCAGTCTCTTCATTCCAAATTTGTTGGCTTGTTTACCTTTGTGAGCCTTGCTTTCAAGAGAGGTTGATATCCAACATTAGGGAAACCTAGGGTTTGTATGTGGGGTGTAGAGTAGTTGTCTATTTGATTTGCTTACAATAATTGCTTGCATTAGTTGATAGGTTGTTTTTTCTTTTGCATTTATAAAAGAAAAAGACAAAAACATGTTTGCTTTATACGCATGTAGATTAGTTTTTTAGTCTAAATTGCATGGAATATCGTTGTTTTTGAAATAAATAAATAAAAAGAATTTGTTATTTTGTGGCTCTCAAGTTTTCTATTTTGAAAAAAAGAAGAGAATAGTTTTTGTCTTTTGCATTTCATTTCTCTTTGCTTAGTCATTTTGTTTCAATTTTGAGTCAAAACACCACATAAGTTTCACACCATTTACCCCTTAACTAAAAATAGCCCTTAAAATAAACGATATAATTTAAAATTTATTAGTAAGTTTTATTTTATAGGGTCATACACCAACTAGCTCAGGCTAGACTTGTGTATTAGGGAGTTTCAACTCTCCACAAGTGTTTAAATTTTAGACGTAGTTGGCCAATCACTAGGTAAACCCTTTTCTACGTTGATTGTATCTGGGAAGCTCCTCTCAAACAGGAGTTAAGCATGAGGCCGCGTGGAGGCTTGGACTGAGGAGATAACCCTCTGATTCCTTGTCAAAGTGTAGACCAAGGTTTTTGCGCATCTGGGGATTCTGTCTTAGACATGTTTTTGGGATTTGCTACCCTGCCCATGTGTATGAATTAGGCTTGTGACTGTCCCCCCAGACTGTCAATATAGTTAAGGTAGCCTTTAGTCACTTTGACATCTAGGGTTCATACATAGGTACACCGGAAGGCTATTTCTGGTTGACCTTGGATGTGCTTGGAAGGTAACCCTGATAGAAGGTGTGGGAGGGCAGTGGGTGATTCCTCTGCTTGTGCCTAAGAACATCTATAGGGACACCAAGTAAATGTCTACTAGCTTTCTTCTGGAAAGCATATGTTATACCTGTTTGTCTGTTTGGCTTTAGGAATTTTTAGTGAGTGCTGTGTGGTTTGTCTGTACTTAGTGTGCCTTTAGGTGTGTGATTTGTAATTTTGGTTTCCTATCAACCTCATACTTTGTCTCCTAGTTTGAAAATATGGCTAACACTCCTTTGAACACCAACCAAGAGATCGCCATGCTGGGAACTCCTTGTACTATTCCTCTCATAGGGAATGTTGGTGTTCCTTTGATGGCCACCTTGAATCTGCCTGGATTCACCCTAGGGCTACCAGTGTGGTTGTTTTCCACTCCAACCATCCTAAATGCTCTTGATGCTTCTCAAGTAAGATCCTTATATCAAGGGCATCAAAAAATTGCTTCCCCTTCACCTGTAGTTGATTCTCCTCCTCCTTCTACCTCATGCAGTGAAAGTACTGATACTAGTAACCAGCAGTCTAAAAGGAGTAAAAGAAGGAGGAATAGGAAGAAGGCACATAAGCAAGGGGGCACCTGTTCAACCTCTGCAGGTCAAGTTGAAACTCACCACCCAACCTCTACAGTTCATGCCGGGGGCACCTATCCAACCTCTGCAGGTCATGTTGGATCTAAGCACTCAACCTCTGCAAGTCAAGTTGTTCTTCACCATCCAGTCTCTATTCATCATGCTGGTGGGATCCTTCCAATCTTTCCAGGTCATGTCGGATCCAGTCACTCAGCTTCTGTAGTTCATGATGAGGGCACCCGTTCAACCTCTGATGTTCAAGTTGAACCTCCCCATCCAACCTTTGCAAGTCATGTTGGATCCATCCACCTAGCCTTTGAATTTCATGCTGGGGGCACACACTCAACTGCTACAAAGCATGTTGATCCTAACAATTTAGCCTCTATTTTTCATGCTGGTGGTGCCCATACAACCTCTGCAAGTCATGTTGGACCCAGTCTCTCAGCTTTTGCAATTCATGCTGGGGGAAGTCTCTCAGCCTCTATGGTTCATGCTGAAGACAATCCGCCAGCCACTGCGAGTCATGTTGACAATGTTGAAAAGACTACCTGTTCAAAACACAAGCCCAAGTTTCCTTGTAATCTTTATGAGTGAGACCACCTTACTTATAAATGCCCTTCTATCATGGAGGTGCGAAGAGTCTGGTTTCATGGTCATCCAGTTTTTGAACATTTTGAAGCTTTTCAACAACCAACCTCTCTTAGTCAGGTTGGAACTAGTTACCCAACCTCTGGTGGTCATGCTGGGGGAAAAATCTCAACCTCTATAGGTCATGTTGAGAGCAAACAGTCAGCCACTGCTATTCATGTTGACACCATTGAGAAAACTGGTCGTTCAAAGTGCAAACTTAAGTTCCCTTGTAAGCTATGTGGGGGAGATCATCTTACTTACCAGTGCCCTATTATTGCAGAGGTGTGAAGAGTGTGGTCCAAGACTGAATAATTTCCTTCTCCTGAAAAACCTATAGTTTCTCAACAAACTACTCAACATTTGGTTGATCAAGTGGTCAAACCAATCTCATATTTGGTCGATCCCACTCTTCTTTTAGAGAGTGATCCTGATGTGATTGAACCAATGTCATCTTTGGTCAATCCCACTCTCCCTTCAGGGAGTGACTTTCATGAAGTAGTTGAATCGATTTCATTATCGATCAATCCCACTCTTCCATTGGAGAGTTAAGTGTCTTCTAGTCACATTTTCTTCATTTCCACTTCAGAACTTACTGAACAAGGGGGCACTGAACTCGTTTTAGATCAACCCCCACCAAGCTCTCTGATTGCTTCCTTTGATTGGGATAGCCTAGTTGACCCGTGCCTTCCTTCTGATGCACCTTTCCAGATAAAGGTCAAAGTTGAATCATACACGATTGCTCATTGTATTGTTAATGAAGGAGCCTCAGGTAGTATCTTGTCTACTCGTGCTTGGCGAGGCATGGGATCTCTCGGCCTTGTGTCGACTGCTAGTCAGTTACTGGCATTTAATAGAAGAAATTGTATTGACTTGGGAATTCTTGCTCAAACACCTGTTACTTTGGGTGGGAAGACCGTCTTAGTTGACTTCATGGTGATAGAAGACCCCTTGGACTTCAATATGCTCCTTGGACGTGATTATGTCTATGCCATGCAAGTTGTGGTGTCAACATTATTTCGTGTGATGTACTTTAATCATGGCAAAGAAATTGTCACTATCGATCAGTTGGATTTTCTTGATCCGTCTCCTGACCCAACTAGAGACCAGGTCTTTCCTTTATCGATTACCAGTGTTCCTATAGACACCCCCCCGCCACAGGTGAACTATGTGGCCTCATGTCCTTTGCGTTCAATTGCTACTGAGAAGCAGCCTCTGTTTTCATGCTTACCTTCTCGGGACATGGTCCTAGCAGTTTACCAGGTGAGTCATCCTATATAGACTGTGGGGCCTAATCTCCACTTTGTCAATCCATTTGAAAGTTTAGACATGTGTCCTATCTCGGATGATCTCCTTCCTTTGGATGAATTCTTCCTAGAGTCTTTGATATAGTCTAACCTTCTTTTGGATGTTGGTTCAGTTGTGACTAAGTCTAACCCTAATTTTCCTAGTAATCCTGACCTTTTTTCTTATGTTGGTCTTGTTGAGTCTTTTGACTCTTCCTTTGAATAGAAAGTCAGTGATCCTGATGAGTTTGATTTTTCTTATGAATTTTTGAACTTCTGTGATACTGAGTTTGTTCCTACAGACTCTATCTCCCTTGTTGATTTTTTCTCTCCTTCTGAGGTTGATATTACTGATTATAAACCCTCGAGCCTTAGTGCTATAGAATAATCTTCGGTCGATTCTACCTTGAATTTCTCTTTTGTAGGAGATAGCAAAGTCACATGTGTTTCTGCCAAAGTGACCCAGATCAGAGCTTTTCTTCTGAATATGATTCTGATGTTGTTGTTTCTTGGAGACAGGATTTGTAGTTGGAATCACAACTATTTACTGGCCTTTCCTTGTTGTTTAAGTTGTAATTGCATTTGCATGTGCCCTGCTTGCGCTTATGAGCCTGATGCCAACTTCCATGCTTTTAGCTCGTTGTTTAAGCCCTCATCTTTGCTCTCATCATCGCTTAGCCTTGTATCTTTTTTCCTTTGCAACTTGACACCTTTTACCTGGAGGAGGCATTCCCTGAGTGTCTTTATCCTGCTCATGTTCCTTGCATTATGCATAGGTCTATTCCTTGCGCTTGGAACTAGTTTCTCCTGCCTATGACACTCGTCTCCTCGCATTTAGAGCATTCTTTCTGCTCTCCTTATAGCTCGTTAAAAACAATAAGGAGGCCACGAGTTGACTTTTCCAGACTCGTTAAAACTTCACAGGAAATATATTGAGTTTCTTTAGGCCTAGGTCTAACTCCTCAAAATAGAATTGACTTCCAAGTAAACTTGTCCATTCAGGCTCATTAAGAATATGTGAATGGGCATCCACATTGGTGGTAGGTTATCGCTTTCTCGGACCATGTGGAATAATATGAGAAAGGAACACTCTCTTTTCTTCGGAATTGAGAAGAGTATTCTCAGGTATAGGTTTATCACTTTTCCGGACTTGAGGGACTAAAATTATGGAAAACGAACCCCCAGTGTGAGCTTAGTTTTCTCTTTTTAATGCTCTGGACCAAAACATGAAAAAGATTCCGAGTGTACTATATGTATTTGTCATTCTCATTAAACCCTAAAGAACAAAGCATTGAGTTTACTATTGTAAGTCCCATTTCTCGTAATCAAATGGATCTTTCCAAGTGATATTTCCTTTATTCACACTCGTAAAACTCAGGCTATATGATGCTTTTGAAGGAGCGTTGGGTAGGTGGTAATTTAACCTTTTTCGGACCTCCCTGACTAAGTACGAAAAAGGTACACCTTTTCTTCTTCGAAAGTTAAGAGAGTTCTTCTTTGGTATGTTTTATAATTTTTCAGCCTTAGGAGACTAAATTGGATGAAAAAGGACCCCCCCCTAGAGTCTTCTTTGGAGTTTTCAGACTCTCTAAACTATGAAAACACCATCGAGCATGTACTAGTTCGGGCTCGTAAAATCCACGAATCAGTGCTTTATCAAGCATTCTTCTATCTTTTCTTCAATCTTGCCAGAAATGAAGATGGTCTCGAGTTTTCTTTCTTGGACTCGTTAAACCTTTACAAGAAAGAGGGGAAGGGAAGTTTATTCACATGTTTTTTACATCATGGAAGCAATTCTTGTTTCCTTGAACAAAGCATCAGTTTTGAGTCTATCAACAGTTGGGTCCTATTATTTTGACCTTAACTCGATTCAGAGTTTCTTACTCCTCCAGTTGGTCTCTTTTCCAATTATATGGGGAATCTGTCAATGTCTCCTACATTGTAGATTTGTTTCATTGGTCCTTTTGTGTCAAAAGCTGCCTAAGTCACTTTTGTGTCATGCTCACTGTTCAAGGATTAAAACCTTTTTTGGCCATTCTGTAGTTGCCTTGACCTTTTGTGTCGGCCATTCTCTGGTATCAGTTCATTACATCATGTCTTCGACAGTCCTTGTCGTGAGATTCAGTACCAATTCCAGATCCAATTAGTCCTTGACTTACCTCGTGTTGGATGATGAAGGATGCCTTAATTCCTTCCTTCCAACAGATCTGTTCCTATCAACTACAACACATCTTGCTCTGGGGATGAGATTTAGAGTTTTATGATATTACCTTGGGGATTGTAGTCATCAATGGCAATTTCCCTCGCTATTGGGTAGTGGGAATACCTTAATGTCTCCTACTCGATGGATTCTTCAAGTGTTCGACTTCAAGTCCTTGTATTCACACTTGTTAGAATGTACTAGGTCCCTTGGGGACAATTTTCATTAATGGTGGTTTCCCTCGCATTTGTTAACGGTTCTCATTATTGACCGGTAATCAAACGGTTTCCTCCATGTTCGACATCAACTCCTTTATTCGCATGGTTAGTATTTGTACCTTTTGGGAAGTTTGGATTGAAGACCTTGGGCTGACAGTAGCATCACCATTTTTCTATTGCCCAAGTTGCACAAGACCTTGTCACACTTTATATGACATTTTGCTGAGACATAGATCCACCTTGTATTTTTGTGGCTACGATCGATTGTCAAGTATGGATCCTCCTTGTTCATTTGTGGCCATGACCCCTTTAGATTTGATATGGCACATTTTTGCATATTGAGCGACCATGATAGTTTCATCAGTTATACATATGTTGGATCCACCTATATTTTTATGGTGATGTTTTGTATATGGACTTGTATGTCCTAGAGATCAATTTTTTCTGACATTTATCTCTCTTTCAAGTACCTTTGTTCGATCCTTTCGATCTTGGATTCTCTGCTCTCTCCATACTCAGTTGTTTCCTTTATAATGTATTTCGACTATCGTCTTCCCCTCTAACCTCATAAATTAGGGGGAATCTGTTATATATCAAAATGACACATCTCTTCCTTTGACCACTTTCCCATGATTTCGTCGCATGTCGACACTTCCATGACGACACTTCAAGAAAGTCACTGAAAAAACACCTAACTTGGAGGACCCATATCTTTATTTTTGTAACTCTGTTTGACCTCATATCTACACCATTGGAAAGGTATTTTAGTTAGATAAAAATTTCTAGAAGACACTAAAGTCTGAAAATTCCCAGAAATACCCTAAAAATGAGTTGTTTGATGTGTACGCGAGTTTCCTTAAGGAAACCCGCATACGTACGCGAGTTGATATATATAATAGTTGCGTATGCCTTAAATACATGAATTTATACATTGCAACCCGCTTATACCTCCTCATGTATGTGACTGTTGTTTCTGCAACCTGCGTACACCTCCAAAAGATGTCAAAAAAATACGTATTTTTAAATTCGGGTAGTTTGGGTAGTTATGCAACTAACTCCTTCAGTTGTAACTACTTTGTCTTCGACCCTAACTCTTAATTAACCATATAAATAGAGGTATGGAGGTCCATGAGAGGATACTTGAACTTTTGCATCATTATGGTGGAGGAATTGGGACTCTCTTTGCCCACACCTTTTCCCTATAAGCATTCTCCTTGTGTTGTAGACCTTGGAGGCTGAGTTCCTTGGAGAAGAGAAGCAGTAGGAATAGATCAAGGTTTTGTGAGGTGCTGAACTTGAAGAGAAGGTATACTTATACTTGTTTTCAAGATTAATAAAGGTGTGATGTCCTTCTTCTTCCCATATCATTGTTCAATATGTGATTGAATCTCTGTTTATGATCATATTATGATGTTAATAATATTATTATTTCAGGTTTATTTGATTATCATTTCTTTATATGTGGTCATATTTTTTTGAGGAAGGTATAATTCATTTTGCAAGTCTCTTGGGGATGAGGAGCAGGAGAAGGGCTAGATAAATCTTGGAAGGGCCTTCAGTTAATCAGGTGTGGACCTTTCTTATCTCTAAATATTGATTATATATACTTGCAGAACTATATGCATCCACCTTTCAACCCCAGTATGTTGATGGCCTCTTAAACCCTAGCCATAGGATACTTTCCTTTACAACACCATGTGTGATAGTTCTCGTGAGAGTGGAAATCAAAAAATATTCTTTATCACTTCAAGAATCATCAATTTCTTGTTTGATTCTCTATATGGAAGGTTCATCATCCTCTGCAACATGAGCATGATGTTGTCTCTTGTTTCCCTTCTTCTTGTGAGAGCCATTTTTGTTTCTAGGACAATCTCTGGCATAGTGTCCTCTCTCATCAAAAGTAAAACATATGAGTTTAGATAAATATCTGTTAGGTCTTCTCGGGTTATCTTTCTTGTAATAATTCTTATGTTTGGGATGATGATAGTCCCTTCTACTTTTCTTGGAGTGTACAGTGAGAGCTTGACCTTCACTTCCCATATTTTCTTGTCAGGATACTATTCGAGATTCTTCTTGTGAGCATTCCTCCCACAGTCTTTTGAAGGTGACTAGATTTCTTCTAGCACAGATCCCTTGAATGAAGGAGTACCATTAACTAGGGAGACCATTCAATGTGGTCATCACAATCTCTGCATTCTCCACTTCTTCATCTATTGCTTCACGTTGTTCTTTGATCTGGGAGACCCTTGTAAAGTATGATTTTATGGTCTCCGCATTCTGGATCTTCACATTCTTTAATTGGTTCCTCAAAGTCATCTTCTGATTTATGTTCTTTCCTTCAAACAACTTGATCAAGGATTCAAACATCTCTTTAGGTGTATTTAGGGAGGACACCTGTGGTATGAGGTGATCCTTGATTGAACAAGCAATAATCCTCTTGGCCATGATCAATTTCTTCTTGTGTAATGACTTATCCTCATCTCCCTTTGAAACTGAAACCTCCCCATTGATGTAGGAGTCTAATTCATTTTCTTCAAGTACTAGGGAGATCCTATACTTCCATGCTTGAAATTTATCAAATCCCTCAATCTTTTCATCAATATTGGTGTGATGAGACATCTTAATTGAGAACCTCAAACATAAATACAAAATATTTAGATCTTACCAATTTGAGAAGTTGAAAACTGGATCTGGAGCTGATCTTCTGCAGTGCTGGTTTTCTAGTTCTACGATAGATTAGGGTTTGAATTTCCCAAAGTTATACCCAACCAAAAACCTCGATTTTTTTCTCTAAAATTTGAATTTGAGGAGGAGAGTAATCCTATCCTGGGCTCACTCAAAAATTCCTCTTCAGTGAAAAAGCCCTAATTTCCTGATGTAGTGGTAGGTAAAAAATTGAAAGTGCTAAGAATCAGATTCTGCTTCGACAGAAAGATGCGCCCTTCAATGGAGAGTCCTCCTAGCCTTATTTTTCTGATAGATTGTGGAGAGAGACCCAAAAAGTAGGAATCCCTAGCTTCTGCAGCTGCACTGTGTCTTCTTCTCAGGTTAGCTCTGATACCATGTTATATTTTTATCAATTTAGACAATATTATCTTAGGATCTTATCTAAGATAATAACATGCACAATAATCACTCAAAAGAGAAAATCGACACAAATACTTTCCTCGGGGAAACCATAAAGGATAAAACCTTGCAAATTCCTCAGAGATAGAATAAGCACCAATGGCAATAGTAAAACCCAAAGATAGTAAGATGATCTCCAACAACTATTCTCTCTCTTATCCCAGCTCCTTCTCTCTCACTCATGTGCTACAACTAAGTGTGAGTGACTGTGTGATAAATATATAGGCTCACTCTCTATTTATACTAGTTTCTAACTTAACAATAACTTACCAGGGCCGACTTCTCTAGGAGAGTCTAATAACCCTAGTGCCCTGAAACTGTGGGGACTTTGATCCCTGATTAACTATGAGGGTTAAAATCTATGACTTTACATGACTTGTTTACATTAATGATTCTATCGATAGGAAAATCGGGGATCAATGAAATACAATATATGAAATATATAAGTGAATACATTCCGAAGTTACAAATACATCAACAATTTGTGTAATAAGGAAGCTAATCTCTTTTAGGAGACTTTGAAAAGAATGTGCACAAGAAGAAGCTAGACTTGTGACAAGAGAAGAAAAGATGGGAGAAACTAACGATAAATCTCTCACAGTTCACACTCAGAAGAACTTTAAGAAGAAGGAGAAATTTCATCACAACAAGAAGAAGGAAAAGAAACCGAAGAAGACTAAAAGAGATACTTTAAATGTTCGATGTTATATTTGTGATGAAAAGGGACGCTTTGCAAGAGTATATTGTTCCATTGGGAAAAGGAGACACCATGCTCATGTTTTCAAAGTTGATTAACCAACAAACAAAATATTCAGATGAGAGAAGGATGATTCGGATGAAGAGTATGTGCTATGACACTATCTCACACAGAAGCAATGATTGGCTTGTGGATAGTGGAGCTTCTAAACATATGACGGGATGTAATGAATCATTCATTAATATGTCTGAACATGACTCAACTCACAAGGTGAAACTTGGGGATCACTATCAATACCCGATAAAAGGGAGTGGAGATGCTTTATACAAGCTTGACTCTGAGAAATCCTTGAAGATGAAGGATGTGCTATATGTTCCAAGATCGAAGAATAATCTTCTCTCCATTTCTGCACTATATGAAAAATGGATTAGGGTTTCTTTTTTCAATGGCCAAGTTCTGATGTGGCCCAGATGAAGGACAATAGAAGATGCAATAGTTACTGGAGAAGAAGACGGAGGCTTGTACAAGCTGAAGGCACATTTTGAATAAGCATTGGTTCATGATTCAATTGAACCAATTGAAATATGGCACAAAAGGATTGCACATGTGCACTATTGATGGCAAGTAAAGTAGTCTCAGGACTGTCAGAGATCTGGTAAAAGCATGAAGGAATTTGCAAAGGATGTTCACAAGGAAAGAATGCAAAGAAGACATTTCCCAGTAGTGAGAGAAAGGATAAATGATTAATGGAGATAGCACACTCAGATGTATGTGGACCCATGTGCTCTAGATCATTAAGAGGGTATGTGTACTACATTTCCTTTATAGATGTTTTCTCACGTAAGACTTGGATATTTTTATTGAAAGGGAAAAGTGAAGTTTCCAACAAGTTCAAGGAATATAAAGCCTTGGTTGAGAACCAGACAGATAGGAATATCAAGACTCTACAGTCAGATAATGGTAGAGAGTTCACTTTGGAAGAATTCAAGGAACTATGCAGAGAGGCATTAAGAGGGAGTCGAGCACTCCATACAATCCTCAACATAATGGGGTTGCAGAATATAAGAACTGAACCATCATGGAGGTAGCAAGAGCTATGTTGCATGATCAAGATCTACCTATGCATCTTTGGGCAGAAGAAGCAAGAAAAACTTTGTATGTACATAACCATACTCCTAAGATTGTACTTGACAATAAGACTCCTGAAGAATATTTCTCAGAAGAGAAACTAGAAGTTATCCATCTGAGAATATTTGGATACCTAGTGTACACACATATCCCAAAGGAGAAAAAGACCAAGATAGATCCTTCTGGGAGGAAGGGTATATTTGTAGGATATTTTGATACATCAAAGGCCTACCAAATATACTTCTCATGATTCAAGAAGATCAACATCAATAGAGATGTAACCTTTGATGAAGACTCAACATGCTTCCTATCTAGGAGGACACACATCCAGGAGGTTGAGGAACTTGAAGAGACGAGAGGCCGACATATGGAAATTGGAAAAGAAATTCTAGAGGACCAGAAAGATCATGACATGACAGAACCACAAGAGCCGGTAGAGATATTACTTGAGAAGGACTCCTGCAAGAGGAAACTAACATGGGCACGGGAGCTCTTACGAAAGATGAAAGGTATGGCACTCCAGAGGGAATACATAAATAGAGAAAGAGGGAAAATCCCTACAATAACTATGTGGACCTACTGTGTCACATAATTTACCAAGAACCTTCCACTTATGAAGTGGCCACAAAAAAGAAAGAATGAAAGGATGCGATGATCGAGGAATATTAGTCGATCATGAAGAATGATGTCTTGGAGATTGTTCCAAGTCCAGAGAATAAATTTGTCATGAATTCGAAGTGGATATACAAGATCAAGCATGCTACAAATGGTAGCATCAAGAAATACAAGGAGAGATTCGTAGCATGAGGCTTCTCATAGAAAGAAGGCATAGACTACAAAGAGACATTTGCACCTGTGGAAAGGTATACTTCTATTAAAACCATACTTTCTTTGGCAGCAGATATGAAATGAAAAATACACCAGATAGATGTCAATAACACTTTCTTGAATGGTGTAGTCGAGGAGGAAGTGTATGTGGAACAACCACTTGGATTCGAGACACGTGATAGGAAGACCCATGTGTGCAAATTGAAGAAGTCCTTGTACGGAATGAAACAAGCACCAAGGTCATGGTATGATAGGATGGATAACTTCCTAATGAGCTTGAGGTTTACCAAGAGTAAATCAAATTCCAACCTCTACTTCAAGGTGGAAGAGGGAAACCAGTGATACTCCTGCTATATGTCGATGAGTTATTTCTAACATGTGAAGAGGAATTCATTATATATTCAAAGAGGAGACTTTCTACATAGTTTGAGATGAGATACCTAGGTATGAAGCACTACTTCTTAGGCATGGAGGTGTTGTAGAGTGCAAATGGGATCTTCCTTGGTCAAGGAAAATATGTAGTGGATATTCTAAGTAGATTTGGAATGATGGACTGCAAGGAAGTGGCCACACTTATGGCATCTAACTTGAAGCATATGAGTGATACTTCATCCGAGAAGGTTGATGCCATGATGTATCACCTGATGATTGGATCATTGATGTATCTGATGAATACGAGACCATCCATATGTTTTCTGGTGAAGACCATGAGCCAGTTCCTAATGGATCTGAGACACGTTCACCTGATAGATGCAAAGAATATACTGAGGTACCTAAAAGGTACAGTGTATTATGGGATCAAATATGATGCAAATTAGAATATTAATCTACATGGTTATGTTGATTCAGATTGGGTAGGTAGCACCATTGACAGGAAGAAAACCTTAGGTTGCTACTTCAGTTTGGGATCTAGAATGATCTTCTGGTTCAGTAGGAAGAAATCATGTGTGGTGCTAAGTACAATTGAGGAAGAGTATGTTTTCTCTTGCTCATCTAGTAATGAGGCAATGTGGCTTAGAAAGATACTATCTAACTTGTTTGATCTCCAATTGGATGTGACTTGTATCTTCTCCAACAACCAGAGTCGTGTGAAGCTGTCAGGAAATCCTGTGTTCTACGACAAGTCAAACCACATCGAGATTAAGTTCCACTATATTAGGGATATGGTGTAGAGAGGAGAAGTGAATCTCTAATACATGGAAACAAAGGAGTAGATAGTTGATGTATTGACCTAGCCTCTTGCGAGAGTGAAGTTCAAGTACTTTAGAGAAAGACTTGGTGTGATCCAGATCGAGATCCCTTGAAAGAGGGAGTGATGTGTTCTAGCATAGCTAGAGAGACAGTTTGTCTGAGTGTAAAATCCTGGTGAAGCTCATTAGTTGATCAGACATAATTAGTCATGTAGGTTGTCCTTGGATGTAATCAATCCTGGCGAATCTCACAAGTTATCGTTGGATGTAATCAGTCCTGATATGATATAGAATCATACTATCTCACATGGGAAATGAGATAGGTTGTCCAAAAGGGAAAAATCCTAGTGTAGTAGGATTCCTGGACGCAATCAGTCCTGTAGGTTGTCATTGGATGTAATTAGTCTCGACGAAGCTCATAGGTTATACTTGGACATAATCAGTCCTGTGATGCGTTATCCAAATGTAAAAATGAGACCTAGCGTGGTACGCATTTTATTCGGATATAATACACCCTGTGGGTTTTCTGACTGTAAAATTGAGACCTTACGTGGTATGCAGGTTACTCAGATGTAATATGCCCTGAAGGTTATCTGAACAGAAAAGTTCCTGGATGCAAGTTGTTCATATGTAATCCCTTGAGGTTGACCAGAGAACGTAAAAGGTCTTGATGTAGTAGTTTGTTAGGTCGTAATTCGTCCTTACATATATATCCATATGTGTGTGTTCCCATGTTAATATGATATGGTCATGAAGCATAAGAGGTGCACCTAGGAGGTTCTATGATAAAATGCAGGTCAACTGTGGATGCTTTGTTTGTTTACGTTTTGTATTGTGTAGGACAAAATAGATTCTATGGATACGACGAGAAGAAGGTAGAAGACATAGGTTATTTCCCTGAAAATGTAAAGAAGGTCCTAGAAAGTTCCTACGTGATGTCTTGCTCGATATGTGATGAAAACTTGGTAGAGGACTAGGCCTACATCCAACATGAAAAAGGGCTAGCTCCATAGAAACTTCTGATGACAAATAGTATGGTACGATGATCAAATTAATAAGATGATGATGACAACAACTCTGATTATGAATCTATGACTCCATGATGATGACTTTGTGATGAAGACTTGACTAGATGTGTTGATGATTGTGAAGAGAGAGAAGACCTTCCTAGTTAAAAGGGAGTGTTGATGTATTTATAACTCACTAGTAGAAAATGAGGAATTAGCTACTAGGTGACTAAAAATTCTAGTCACCACAGGTTTTCCAAGTGATTTACTACTAAATATGAGCAATTTTGATTGACCCAACTATAAATGACTAAAATTAAGGACTAATTTAGTCACCAGTTAACAAATATGACTAGATAATAAGTGACATAGTTAAAAATGACTAAAATAAATGACTAATTTAGTCATGGCATAAAAAATGACTAGTTAGAAGAATATGAATTAGTCATTCTTAATTGTGTCATGGAAATTGCAAATTTGGTAATGAAGTGTAATTTTTGTAAGTTGTCTACCTTCTATTAGTAATATTAGTGCCATGCACCTCGATCTTTAGAGATCCAACAAAGCAATTGCATGAATTTTCTCTTAACCATCTTTATCACTGCTGCATCATTGAAGCAAACCCAGTTAAGCACGTTCCAAATAAAAATTATGTTCCTACGTCAATTATGAATTAGGTACTAGAACCAGTACCATATCGTTACCTAGATAGAAGCATGATATCCCTACATCCCCTCGAGAACCGGCCATTCGAATGCGCCTCCTCCACGTAGACTTACCAAATGCATCCAATTCATGGCCAAAAAACCACGTCAACTTCGTATTTCTGGGCTGAAGGTATTGTTCGACCCCTGTTTCCCTGGTTTTGCACTCGATATCCTATTTTTGCAGACAATAAGCCAGTTCAAGATCTCACAATGACCAGTCGAAGCGCTTCAAAGGTATGGTTCCTGCCGCTCCAATTGTGTTCATCACTCCAATCAATAACCAGTTGTTATGGTTTTTTACAAGTCTCAATGCTGCTGAAGTTACTGCTTCCACTTTATATTTTCAATTATCACCATCTTCAGCCTATGCGCTCATAACCATATGCATTTTGAGCTTTCAACCTAGGAAAAGCATGAGCACCCTCCTCACATCCTCCTGCAATGCCACTATTTGTAAAGGTCACTGGTTTTTGCACATCGACATTCCTCACACGCTCCAAAGGAAAACTGAAGCATGCATTAGAAGAAGTGATTAAAATTTGCAAGGAGGTTTACTTGTTTCTTAGATTGTGGCAAGTTTTCTGAAATGGAACAGAAATTATGCCCCAAATGTTTAAAAGATTCCAATAATCCCGGTGTTGGAATTCGATACCATATATGGATTCTTTGATGGGGCCGAGCAAGATGGAAATTGTGGTACTGACATGATCCTCCGTATATGACTCTCATAGTTTCAAGCTAAGGATGGGTGTTGGGAGTGGCACTAATACTTTTTCTGAACTTTTAGCCTTATGGGGGCTTTTATGGTTTGTAAAAAAAAAATTATTCTCTAGCTTTTTATTTTTGGTGAATCAAAAGTCATAATTGATTGGGCCAGAGGTCTCACCAATTTGCAGTCACTGAGTTATGATTGTTGGTTGAAAAGGATTGGGCTTATAAAGAATTGTTTTCTTTCTTTATCCTTCAGGCACCTGTACAGGGAGTTCAATTCTGACGCGGAGAACCTATCGAATCTTGCGATAGGAGACTGCCCTAGTATTCTTCACTTATGTAAGCACTCAAACAGAATCATGATTACTGAAGGTCACTTTACCTGCTTCTAGTTTCTCCATTCTGGTTTTGCCTTGGACTGATTTAGGTTGTATCTGCATGACAACTCTCTGGAGCCCTGCTATTTTTTGTCTCACAGTTATTTTGTCGTTTCCACATTTTTGCTTTCTATAGGTTGATGGGTAGAATCCCTCTCGTTTATTTTTTGGATATTGTAATGTTTTGCCCAGGGCTTCAATATTGTCTTCTATCCTACTTTGAAGGGGATTTTACATGAACAACTATGATGTAATTTTGATTCTTATGAATAACAAATTATATATTTTTTTACAATGAAAAAAAACCATTAATTTAGAAAGATCCCACCATGTTTATTTATATATTTAGAAAAACAATTTAAAAAGCTATATTTTAACAAAATATATAATCTAAATTTCAATAAATTATAACAAAATATACAATTTATATTTCAATAAATAGAGATTCCATAATTTTTTCATTTACACCTTGGAAAAAACACAATTTAAAACAACCTATTTTGACAAATATATAATATATATTTTTATGTATAAATTTGTTTCCATTTTTCTTGTTTAACCCGTGCTTTAGGTTGTTTCCATTTTAAGCTTCAGATTGAATTGCTTTATGTTGTTTCCTTTAAAAAAAATTGTACGCTTTGGATTGAATAAGGAATGGAGAGAACCAACAATGGCAGGCAGGAAATCACAATCACAATCTTTTCATTTCAGCATTTATGGCATTTCCGCTTCTGCAATTCCTCTCCTCTTTCAATGGGAATTTCCGCTTGCTGGTCCGTGTTCTCGTTTTGTGCTTTCAAGATGGATCGTATCTTCTCGTTTGGTGTGTTGTGTCTTTCTTGAATCTAGATGTCTGTGTTTGAGTCTCGAGAGTAGGCATCTCTGCCCGTGTCTATTTGTGATAGAGAATGGTGGTCGCCTCGAGGGAAAATGGATTAGGGGGTTGGATATGATTCTTTCTATGATATTTATTTATGGTCATACATCTGTTTTTTCCCCATTTGTCTTTTTTTTCATTTTTGATGCTATGTCTGGAGGGAACAACATACAAGAACATGCTATGATCTATAATGGCTATGATTCAGAGAGGCTCGTTCCCATCATTATAGTACTAGTGGGTCTCTCCTGCAAATATCGCTATTACGTCTCCCCTCCTCACTCACCTCACCTTTTCATTTGAGTCCTCTTCTTCTTCTTCTTCTTCCTCCTGTGGGCTCTCTGATTTACACCTTAAGCACCCTCATAAGGAAGAAATATCTCTAAAATTCTTTAGAAACCTCAGGAAAACAATACCCAGTTTTCCCTCACCTGCACAGATATATCTATGTTATGTAGAAGCAATTATAAAATGATTTTTTTTGTAATCATGTGAAATACATAAACATGCATTCGCCTACCTTGGGCAAGGTAAACCAACTCAAGAGTGCTGGGATATTGTGGAATTGAGATGGTGTTGCTTCCAATCATCATTCTGTAGAAGGAAACAGTTGCACACTCTAATTCCTCATTGTCTTCTACGCTGGGAAACTTGAAGGTTCCACCTTTTTCATAGGTAGGAGCAAGAGAAGCAAAGGTAGAACATTGGGTAGGCTGGATTGAGCTTCCCTGAACTTAAAGATATTGGTGAATTCTCGTGAAAAAAAACATTATTTTGGTTTTACGAGTATAGGACAGTCAGAGGCCAGGACTCAGACTCTCAACTCTCCAATTCTATGCTTCAGTGTCTCCCTAATTTCTATTTCCTCCAGAATATTATGCAGAGCTAAGCTGTCGACTTAATTGTCATGAATTTACAGGTATGTATAGCATTTTAGACTTGTGTAGCATTTTATATGTGGATAAAAGTTAAATGTGTTTCTTGTTGGAGTTCCTTCTAGTTCTATAAATATAAGGGTTTAAAATTTTTCCATCCAAAATGTTGTTTGAAATTTGTAATGTATTATGCGATTGCGTTTCCGCCAGACTTAGTCTCAAATACTCAATATAGGTAATCTTAAAAAACCCAGTATTTAAATGAAATCAGAACCAAAATAATGTATACTTTTCATAGTCTAGGACCACAACTTTGTTTGGGCAGAGGAGCAAGAAGAAAGAGCCTTGTATTTGAGTTCCAAATCTGTCAATGTTATTTATATGTCGTCAATTGTAAACATTAGGTTGAAAGAAAGACCAATATTTGAATATAAGTGTTTGAATTGTTCCAATTTCCTTAATGATATCCAATAGTTGAAAGGATAAAATATTTAACAATCGACACTATAAATATTGTAGACTCTGACCCCTTCATTTTCCTGTCAGTCTTCTAATAATGGAAACAAGCAGTACAAAGTGTCTACCAATATATCTAAACAAGGGAATCCCTCGACGGACGTTCATGAATGAGGGACTCAGAGTGCAATGATCTAGTGAAGAACATTATTTCAACATCCTCGTTGTCACAAACGTGTGTTTATGATTGGTCTTCCTTGTTTACTTTGGTAGAAACTAGACACTTAACTTGTAGTGATATTTGTTGGAGAATTTAAATTTCTTCCTTATAGTGGACTAATAAATGCTTAACCTTTTCAATAGGGCTGATAAACTCAATATAGATTCAAGGGACTATCCATAATCTACCTAAAATTGGAGATTTTTTTTTATCACTTTGAATTGGGGTATAAAATCGATATACAATATTGGAGGGACTGTCCATAATCCACCTAAAATTGGGGCCTTTGTTTGATCACTTTGATTTGAGCATGTGGGGAGGACATGATTCAATTCTAAAAATAACTGTTGAATTTAGGGTTAATAAAAAAGTTTCTCTATGAAAGCATTAGGTATTACATTCTGGGGTTTTTCTTTTAGGTAGGCCCAATCACACTTGACCAATAGAGCCACCATCAAGCTGAATCAATCCTCCATTTGAAGGTCCTTCCAAATTCCAATGCCTTATTTTATCAATGACCTAACAACCGAGTATTTCACCGGCCCAACGAAATTGTCCCTTATCTAAGTTCAATAAACTATATGCTCCAAGGACCAGGAGAGTACATAGTTTACCTCACTAATTCCATGTAAATGTTGAATGACTCTAGATTTTTTCTTATTGCCATTTTTTTTCTATACACTATTTTTAATAAATAATAAAATTTTGTTGTACAATTAAAGTTTCAAATGAAAATAATGATTTATTTTTACATGTTAGTTCATTTTCTCACAACTCTTCAAAGTGAAATGGGACCCTACCCTTCAAATTTAATCCCTGAACTCCAGAAATTAAAACTATCTCTTCGTCACCCCCAACGGATGAGACTCTCTTAAAATGCTAGTTTCTTTGGACCAAAGCAAGGACCTATAAATACTATTTTCCCCTCTTTACTGTCCCATTAACCCACCTCTACTTCGCCTTAGCATGGCTCGAGAAAGATGAGGGTGATCGTATTCTCTATTCTCTGGAATAATAAATCTATGGAGGATCATAAAGACCTGCCATAGAGGGACATATATCGCTCATAAGGGTAGGCGCATTGGCCTGTGGTATATTAAGTTTAAAGAAACAACGCTTCCAAGAAGAAGAGCAAGGACGCTGATACGCTTCAGAGGAACTACAGGATCAGGACAGTGAAAATATTGAATCCGTTTCTCTACAGGGATATGAGAACTTGAGGATCGAACTTTTCCTATGTTTTCTCATCCTGGGAAGAACAAGGCTCCATGGTTTTAGTGATTTTATCAGGATAGAGTGAAAGGGGATAGGATTATGTGTACAGAGGAATCGTGATTACTGGTACAGGGAATAGGATCTCTTTACCCAGTTAAAGGAAGGATATGATATATAAAGGGATTTATAGGATCAAATTTCTTATCGGTAGTGCCCGTATTCGGTATCATATTCTGAATACAATGTCTGAATTTCAAGTGGAGGATGAAGGAGCTCACCCCCTAGGCTTCTTTCTGGATTGAATAAAGAGGTATTGTGCCCAACACGAATAGTAATATCGATAATGCCAGTATGTTAAAATTATTTTAATTTCACAAAATTCTGAGCTTGCTTCCATCATTTAAAAATTATAGAAAACAAGAAAATATGACATCCAGACCAGTCTTGAAAACCCACGAATAAAAATATGCAATGCCTCTAATGTGAATGAATTGGCAATTCCTAACCCTGCTAAAAAATAATTGGCGATTTGGGCTTTGTGAAAATTAGTTGAATATAAACATAATAGCCAAGTCTGCATGGACCTGGGCAGACTCGCTGACCAATTCCTCTCGTCTTCCATCTCTTGGAAAGTTTCCCTGTTAGGAGATTGTATTCCTTTGGCGATAGAGTTCCAATATGCTTGGATACTTGTTTGTTTTGAAAATCTTTTCTTTCTGTGGAAGGAAAGCAACGAAGTTATCTTAACAAGAAAGAACCTCCCCAATCTTTCACACAGTATGACAGATTTTTATTTGTGTGAGCTTCTCCCTGCAAATTACAATGCACATATATGGATATGACCCGTCTAAAGCCATTGCTAGAGTTTTAAGTGAGGCCCCCTACAACATGAGCAAGAAACCACCTGGAACTTCACCAACCAGTTAGCACATTCATGGCGTGGTGATGATAGGCCTCAGTCTCACCATAGGGTTGGCACACATGCTTCTGAAAGGTAGGAATGTAGACACAATTGGTCTCCTCTTCCTCAAACACAGTTGACCAATTTCCAACATTGGCTTTGGTCATTTCCTAAGTAACCAAACCTCCTAGGAAAACCAATGGAAGCTGGAAGCCAATCATGGTCAACGATGAGCCACCTACTACTGGTTGAGGCTCAACCCCAAATGATTGTGATGATCCTCCATCAGATGTTGGATTGGTGCCCACTGCCAAATGATGCTTAATATTATGTTTATAGTCAGGCATAATGCCTTATCTTTCTCCAGGATTTTGCTTATGCTACTTTTCTATGCAACTGTGAGTCCATGACGGCTACATGTGCGACCTGCTTTTTTAACATAAAATCTATGTACATATTATTGATTGGATAGTCAAAAACGCTTCTCCCAAGTGAACCAGCCACATGAATATATATTTGGCAGCATTCCCTTATTTGGAGCAAAGAGAGATAGGGGCCAGCTCGTCCTTGCTTCAGCCACAGGAATATTCAAGTTTTAAGGAGTGCTTGCAACTTCCAAGTCAGGAGCCAGCCCCGTATCTCTCTTTGCTCCAAATATAGATACAGGGTTGGTACCTAACTTGGAAGTTGCAAGCACTCCTTAAAACTTGAATATTCATATGGCTGGTGGCACACTCCAAAAGAGGAGTTGGCAGGGGCTTGGAAGATATTCACTATGTAAAGAAAACTCTGAAACCATATCCCACATCTTTGTGCCCTGTCATTTTACCCAAGAAGTTTGGACTCTGGAGTGCTGTTAAGGGATTAACAGGCGGGGAAGGGAAATGGGAAGGACATTCTGTTGAAAAGTAATCCCTGAGTAGAAGACTAGGGTTGGAAGTAGATGGGAGCATCATGAAAAAGGAAGTGATTTGCTGAGTGGAAGGTAGTCTAGGATGTGGATGTGACTAGAGGATGAGGGAGTGGAGCTAGAGGACCTCTTGCAAGTACAATGCTAGACATCTCTAGTCAGGGCACTTGAATAAAATGTCTAGAGATTGAAGCTCCTTGGAAAGATAGTGGAACTATCCTCAGTCTCGGACTCTCAACCTCCTGAAGATGACACATCTGGCAGAAAGATGGCACACATGGCAGATCCTATCAGATTGGTTAATTTGGTGATCTATGTCCACCTTAACTTAATAAGAGCCTACCTTGAACTGACATAAGAGAAAACAAAGAGCGTGCACCCAAAGTCGTTGTGTGTAATGGGGCCAAACAATAGACCCATACCTTAGATCCATGAAGTGTTTGACGTAGAAGGACATCTTCTTACGTAACACACCATGAGGGTTGGTCTAGGTGACTTGCACAAATTGTAGATATTATCTCGGATGATATTTTTCATCTCCTACTTGGTCAGTAAGAGGTGGCTAGGTGCATTGAGGGAGTATCTAGACGAGGAAGCTGATCCATAGCAATACCAATAGACTCCAAAAGATTAAAGACCCCTGCATACTAACAATGAGTGCGGCATGAAGGGCTTTCTGAGGCAATGGGCTCCGATGAACTATAGGCCCAGTATGGATACCAGTCTTGTCCCTTTGCGGAGTTAGTGAAGCTCTAAATCTAGTGTAGGAGTGAGACAAGGTGGAATACAGTTTCAAGTCGAAAGGCCTGGTTACCGGAATCCACAAGTATGATGGTATGGAGGACTGTTTGCTTGCATCTGATGATGTGACAAAGGAGGATGATATGCACTCTCTGTGCTGAGGCCCAGTTAGACTCTAGCAAATAGGGCCCCCAAACCTCTAAACCATAGAGAACTGTGGGTTAGACAAGGCTGTCCATGCATCCAAATGTGAAATTTGTGTATTTTCACCCTGAATTAACTGAGATTAATAACCTTTAGGAGCCATCTCACCATTCACCATAATGATTCCCTTTGAGCTGCTGATGCAATGTAGATTAATAATCTCCATCTGTTTTACAAGATTCAAACCTTTGTAAACGGCTGAGTCTTCTGCTGTATTATTTGTAGTTTCACCCAAACCGCAACTTATTCGAGTACTTGTTTTCCTCTCAGGGTTGATGGTGAGTCCCCACTACCTCCTCTGCCTAGGTTATGTTTGGTCACCTTGTTCACATATTGTTTATGATCGCACTTGCTTAAATATATATAATATTTCATTCATTCAGGAGATGTATCAAGTCTTCCCTCATTTGTTCTTTGCATGTCTTTGATTCCCATTGACTGCTATTGGTCACCTGACAGAACATTTATAAGATTCAATATCAATTCTATTATTAATGATGGATGGCCATTGTTTTTCTCTAGTCTCTATTTGGCTCTGATGAGGCTAATATTTTTTTTATGGATTCTTGTGTACACAGCACACACTCTCTTTCCTTGTCAAGGATTAGACACATTCAAATAGATACCTGCAATTGTCACCGACCCAAGCCATGTATTTCTTTTCTATAAAGTGGATTTACTTAACCTCTTGGACACTAGAGATGCTTCATAAATCATTTGTTTTTTTAATTAAGTTACAGGAAACTCAAGTGCCATTCTAACTTCCACAACTGCTATATTTTGAATAAGGTAAGAAGTATATTTTCCACCATTGTAGTATATATTACGGGGTTACAAATTAACCTTCTTTCTGGAGATATATGAGACAATAGAGTTTATTTGCTGGAGTCTGGAGGACATTGTCTGGTTTTGATAGGAGGGATATGGAGTTGTATTCCTTTTTGGAGGAGAGAATTTGTCTTATGTGGATTTGCTTGAACATAATTTATCTCATGGCAGGTTATGTTTTTAATTAAAATAAATATAATGTGAAGAAGATAGAAGAAGCGACCATTAAACAATATAGACTTATAGTGATGGGACCTGTGGCTTTGGTGCAGTCTAAAAAAGACATTGCAGGAGAAGCATTGGAGTCAGTTTCCCTTTTTCGCTCATGGAAATCATTTTTTAACATTTTTTTCTCTATGAAGTCTCATTGAAAATATAAGCACCTTTAGTTCTGCTCACTTTTAAATTTTAATTATTTAAACTTTTTTCCATTGGATGTAGACCTGCATGGTCAATTAAGTTTTAGTTTGGAGATTGTTCTCAATTAAGTAGAATAAGCCATTTTATCATTTGAATGTATGCCAATGTTCAAGATTTCTATGGATTCATGATTACAATGAACGGATTTATGAACATTTTGGAGAATCTTTCTCGTGCTACTCAAGTACTCTATACATGGATATCAGAGATCTTATTGTTACTTCCTATTCACTGCTTTCAAAGTGCCATTTTTACAAAGCCACACAACATTGATTGTTTCAATGTGAATGAATATATGCTATCCCACTGATTATACTTGGCTTACTAAACCATTGATTTCTATTTTTAATTTTTCTTTAATTGCAGCATACAAAGGATTTAGTCCGTGTTCTGAAGAATATGGTCACTAGTGGATATTCTCCTGAGTTTGATGTCGGTGGAATCACTGATCCTTTTTTGCAAATAAGGGTTCTTCAACTTCTTCGCATTTTGGGACAGGGTGATGCAGATTCAAGTGACATTATGAGTGACATTCTTGCTCAAGTAAACACTTCTTTTTATATTATCCAAGATGATGCTAATAAAAAGTTGTATTTATCACTCTGATTGTGAATAATACTAGCTTCTCTCTAGTTGTATATATATCATATAAGAAATGAGTAATTGGTAGTCTTCTTTGATACAAACTTTGAAAAGTATCATGCTATACCTGAATTAGGCCCTGAAGCTTTGAATTCAAGAATGTTTGTACATCAGAAATTGTGACTTTTCTTTCCCAGCTATCTTCCCTTTCCCACCTGAATATTGGGGCTTTTACCGTTCAATTAAATGTGTAAATTTTTTGGTCCTAAATAATTACTTACATAGATGGGAAATAGTTTACGGTGCCATAGTTCAGTGAGTATATATATGCTTGTAGATTTATTTTATTCCCACAGTTCACTCTTCTCATTAGGTGGGACAGGAACACAAATTTATTAGGTTGAAGCTTACTTGTGGCACATCAGATTTTGAATGTTAGGGGTTTAACTGATTTAAGATTGCAGTATACATTGAAATCGTGAAAAATGTTTTGCTTCCATGCCTTAGTATCTTATCATTAATGTATTTGTCTTGCTTCTAGGTGGCCACCAATATTGAATCCAACAAGAATGTTGGGAATGCAATACTTTATGAATGTGTGCAGAACATCATGGCAATAGAAGCCATAGGTGGTCTCTGTGTGCTTGCAATTAACATTCTTGGTCGATTTTTGTCAAATCATGATAATAACATCCGGTAAGTATTACTAATGTAATTGTATTAGTCTTGTCCCACAATTAAAAGCTGACATTCAATAAAGTTACAGAAAAATCTCTTGATAATAAATTATAGAACTTTCATCAATACCTTATTGTTCATTGATATGGTGTATGCAGATGCAATAACCATGCATTAAAACATAGAAGTTAAGAACGTAAAACTGCATGGAACTCAAATTTGACTAAAGAGTAAGTTTCAACCAATAGTTACAGGACTCATCAAAACGCGACAAATTTAGGTGAGTCCACTCAGCTCAATGGTCTGGAAAACTGAAAAAAGAAATGTACAGTTCTATGAATTTCTTCAAACTTGGGAGCTGACCATGAAGTACCCACCTAAGTTTTCTCAAATTCTGCAAGTCCATCATGCAAACTCAGGGAGCAGCAATCTTAAAGACGATTCTGTTTTTTATTATTGTATTGAGACTATAACTTTGTCGTGGAGTACAAAGGCTACATTTACAGACAAAACTTTGCTTGAGCAGTAGTTTTCTGGAAAAGAGGCTGGGTAACAGATTCAGCGTCCAAGGATTCTGGGAACAAAATATGGAGGTAATTTGAAGGATGCTCACATAATATTTTGGCTGTAATTTTTCCAAAATTTGAAAATCCACAATTAGCACATTTTATTACAAATCGAACTGATCAAATCAACAAGCTGGCAGCTTCTCATATGGAACTCAAATTATCCACTGGCTCCAGCATACCTAATTCAAATCAAGATGAGATTACTATCCTCCATGCACAATAAGGAAAAACAAAAAGACTTCTTGGCCAAAATGGAATCCAGAAACTCTGCTGCCTCTTGGATTGAGGTGGTCAAAGGAAGAAGGAACTATAAATCACCACCACCCAACTGGATTCTATCATTCAAGTAAAGTTTGAGGAAAGACTTGGGCAATTTAAAGCTCATAGCCAGAGGGGGGTCAAAGGCTTACCAAACCAAGGTGATGCATCCCAACAGCATCCAAATTTCTTCAACAAGTCTTGGGTTTGACAATAATATCATCATAGAGATATTGCTTTAACCAATATGGTTCCAACTTCTCCCTGTTTATTTGATTCCAATCATCACAGGAGAATTTAGTATGCCCTTAGGTCAAAGAATAAACTATACAGCAAACTTGCCCGTTTTATTTGGATGAAATCTAACCACTTCAACAGGATGAATTTCAAGAAATTAGAGATGAGGTAGTCAAAGCAAGATGACAAGACAAAGGGGCATTTAAACTAGAATGGAAGGACGTGATTTAGAGATTTAACTCCTCTGGATTGGCCCATGCCTTGGCCTGTTTTGTCCACCTACTCCCAATGATATGGTGTGGAGCCTTAGTCCATTGCTCAATTGCACTTTGGAATTATGGCAGATCGTTTTAATTTTTCTGGTTCCTCCAGTGATGTGATTCATGGATACAGAAACTCATGAAACTGATGTAAAAAAACTAATTTATTTTAAAGGTTAATCCTAGATCTCAGTCCATGTCTAGGCTCCATCATGGGATAAAAAGTTCAGCCAGGGTTGTTTCCCTACTCAATGAGCAATTCCCAGGTCTAACTTTCATGCAAGATTCATATGGGTTTCACTGTAAAGGAAACCTCCACTGAAGAAACTATATATAGAAGCTTGTTACTAGCCCACACTTCCTCAAAGTATATTCTCTGACTTTGGTAATGTCCATCTGGGCAACTTTAGTGCCTAAACTGGTCAGATGCAATGCTTCAGTCATGATATTTACTCAGGGGAATTCATGATTCATGAGGTCACCCAATGAGATGTGAAGCTTCACCGAGGCTCGATCTTCAATAGATCCCACAGTTTCCACTTATGGAAGACAAATACAATTGATCCTTACAGACACCTACCCCTCTTCTTTACAGTTGTACAGGTTCTCACATATTTATCTAGGATTCACGTTTTAAGGCTCACCTTTTAGCTTGATTCCAACACCCATAATCTAGGTTGATCCTAGATCTCAGTCCATGTTGAGGATCCATCATGGGATAAAAATTTCAGCCAGGGTTGTTTCCATACTCAATGAGCAATTTCCAGGTCTAACTTTCATGCAAGATTCATATGGGTTTCAGTGTAAAGGAAACCTCCACTGAAGAAAATATATATAGAACCTTTTTACTAGCCCACAACTTTCTAAATTTGGCAACGTCCTTCTGGGAAACTTCAGTGCCTAAACTGGTCAGATGCAATGCTTCAGTCCTGATATTTACTCAGGGGAATTCATGATTCGTGAGGTCACCCAATGAGATGTGAAGCTTCACCGAGGCTTGAGCTTCAACAGATCCCACAGTTTCCACTTATGGAAGACAAATACAATTGATCCTTACCCCTCTGCTTTACAGTTGTACAGGTTCTCACATATTTATCTGGGATTGACATTTTAAGGCTCACCTTTTAGCTTGATTCCAACACCCATAATCTAGGTTGAGAAAAGATCATGCCGAGTTTAGTGTTAGAAAAACAATGCTCTGAACTCCATTGATTCAATCCATGACCCATTGACATTGAATCAATGGAGATTAACTTTTTGAGAAGCTCATCCTGAGTGGTAACAGGGCCAAAGGACCAAAGCAAATAATATTTCACTTAAATAGTCCACGGCATGACCCCATGACATGACCTATTCTCACGGCTAACTACTAACATCCTTACATTTTGATTTTGATCTTATTAAAATTTCAACCAGGCACTCTGTACTTATAGATTGCAAGTGAACTAAGCTAACTTGTTATGTTTGTTGATTACAAGACAAACACATTGTTATCCTCCTAGATCTGATATGTCTTCCTATTCTTTTGGATTTCATTTGACAAAACTACGATGAAATCAATAGATGGCTTTTTCCAGTTTTCACTTGGGATGACAATTGGTTGGAGCAGACCTGAAAAATACAGTTTGGTGGTTCTTTTGTGGTCATGCTTTTGAAACATTGGCATACTGATGAGATTCCTTTGTCATTCCATTTTGACAGTTGATTACTCAGATCTTATTCCTTGTATAACATGTGTGCTTGGCTATGGGAAGTATAAGGCCTTCTTGCATTTTCTTCTAGTAAACACTGAGCTCAAAACTGAGAAAACTCAGTGTTCATTCATAATTGGAGAGATATTTGATTGATATTGAATGCTAGTAATTATCTTGAAAGCTCATTTGTAATTGTTTTACTCAACCTGCACATCAGCCCTAATCTTTTAGGCCCTACACAAAGTTGAACTTCTTCAAGGCAAGGTGTTGGCAACTATATTCTGCTTGCCCTTCTTACACCAACTACAAAATTGGAAATATGAACCATGATCAGATATGGATGTTTATTCTTTTTTACTACAGAAAGTTTCACATTGATGGTCACTTTCATATTTTCATTGATGTATTTCTTCCTGGGTTGTACTCTTTTAATTTCCAATTTTATATACTGAACTAGCCATGTCTTGTTTGTGTATCTATTACAGATTGGAGAAATGAAGAAGTTAGTTGATGGAGGGAAAATAAAATACATTGGACTTTCTGAAGCTTCTGCATCAACAATTCAAAGAGCTCATGCTATTCATCCTATAACAACAGTTCAATTAGAGTGGTCCTTGTGAACTAGGGATGTAGAGGATGATATTATTACTACTTGTAGGTAGAGGTATTGGAGTTCATATTTACCATGTGGCCACTTTCCTAATAGTATTAATTTCAAATTTCAAATTGAAACTTTCATTATAGGGATCTCGGTATTGGAATTGTGACATATAGCCCTTTAGGGAGGGGTTTCTTTTCTGCTGGAACAAAGTTGGTTGATAACTTGCCAGATCATGATTTCAGAAAGGTATTTGGGATCCATTTATTCTTACTCATGGATTTTAGATTTATGAATATTTTTTGTATTTTGATAGATGCTTGATTATTTACACAAGCTATCTAAGTTTCTACTATTTTTCATGTTATATGACAGAGATATTGTTTGAAATTAGTAATATTTAGACATTAATGGTTGTTGTAGGGGCTCCCATGCTGCACAGGAAAAATCATTTAGTATGAGGATCCCAGCTGTTCAGGGCTCCTCTAATCCTAAAATAAGTTCATCTCATTCACTTTCGGTGTCTCCAACATTAAATATCCCTGCCTTGGTGGTGGAAGCTGCGGCATCAGGGTTGAGTTCTGATCATGGCAAGCTATTGGTCAATAACGGTGGGCAGTCATCAACGTTTATATCTTTAAAAAAATATTGATGCCAAACCTAATGCAATGAGTGGAACATATATAAAATTAAATTCATGTGTAAATATCGTTGGGGAAGCTTTCTATGGAAAGAATGCCAGTTTAGTTGATCCTACTATGAAATGTAGGAGTCATGAAGGTTTTAAAAGTCTATTGAAGAATTCGTCCTCTGACACACACAAGGGTTCATCTAAGCTGGGTTGTGGGCACATTGAAATAGCAAGAAGTGAAAGAACAGATGCAGCTTTAGTGTCATCTGGTATTGTTTGTGTTGGACTTTCTAAAGATAGCTTTCCAATCTTTGTCCCTCAAAGCAATAATTATGTAGCTTGTAGATTGATATCTATCATAAATTGGTTTGAATATCATCATTGTCAAGCAATAACAACTTCTTAAAGGGTTCTAGCTCAATGGTAGAGCTCCTACCTATAATTAGGAAGGAGGTTGGTGGTTCGATTCCTCCGCGCCCTATCATAAATTCGTGATTACAAAAACGACTAAATTGACATATATACGACTATTAGTAGCTAATTTCTCGTATCTTGGTTGTATTTAGCTTAGTAATTAATATGTTAACATCTAGTAGTTTATTTAGTCATATATTTGGTCATTAATGGTTGCAATCAGTGACTAAATTAATGACTAAATCCATGACTAAATCAATGACTAAATCATTTACTATCAATGACTAAAACAATGACTAAATCAATGGCTATCAATGACTAAATCAATGACTATCAATGACTAAAACATTGTTTATCAATGACTAAATCAATGACTAAATCAATGACTATTAAGTTAAGCTATTAATGACTAGTGAAATACGACTAACTATAAGATAGTGGAAATTTGCTACTATTAGTCATCGACTCAAAAATAGTCGTTTATAGCATGATTTTAGTCATTTTTTAGTCATTAATTTCTCATTTTCTACTAGTGACTTCAAAAGATATTCTGATGTATATTACCATTGTATGTTGTTTTACCCCCATACGGGATATGTGTACCCCCTTGCAGGATGTATTAATTGTGTCTAGACCTTGAGGTACAACCTTCGTTGTAAGTCGAGGAAATAGTCCCTAGTGTAAGATCATGTAATGTGTATTTGGATCCTCTATAGGAGAATTTGACCCTATTAGGGAAGACATGTGGGCCCCAGTCTTATGGTTGGGTTGTTACTTCAAAGGGTATAAATGGGGAGGCTCTCTCCCTCATTTATACACACCTCACACTCTCCAGCTCGCATGAGAGAGAGAGAGAGAGAGAGACTAAAGGGAGGAGAGATAGATAGTTGTTGAATACTTCTTATTACTGCTTTTTATCATCTTACTATTCTGAGGAATTTTGTGGGGCTTTCTCCTTTATGGTTTCCTTAGTAAAAATATTTTTGTCGCATGTATCTTTTATATTTTATGCATCTTGTTGTACTTGTTACTCTTTCAGGTAAAGATCCTAGATAAACTAATCAAATCTAAAGGAAAACTAACATTTATACACCACCTCTCTTCTTGGAATATTGTTCCCTTCTTTGAATTTGGTTTCTATTGAATAGTTCAAGGATAATAGGTTCCCATCAATAATCCAAAGACATAGATCAAACCATAGAACACATGATATACCAGGGGAAAACCCTCTACTGATTCAGAGGATAAAAAACCTAGTAAACGATCTTAGAGTATTATAGATTAGTAGTAGAGAATGATTACAACAAAATAGTAGATTGCTTTCATCAAGACACCAGAGAGTAGATATTGAATAGAACATCGTATCTAACTTTCCAAGTGCATAACACTTTAATAAAAATTCAAATTATATTTTACAACAAAAATAGAATGGTTGCATGTATCAGCAACTTGTTAACACTTTGAACACTGATTCATCTTCAATCATGCACCCCCATGATCTGGTGCCAATATGGCACTCCATAATTTTCTCCCATAAGAAGATATGTGCCTTCCATTAATTAACTAACTCTAACTGAGTTGTTAAATGAGCTGAACTGAATGAAACTACATGCAACTAAATGTAACTGAGTGTAACTGCATACAACTGAGTGTAACTGAACCAAATTGAATGTAACTGAATAGAACTGAATGTAACTAAACATAATTGAATGTAACTGAATAGAACTAAATGTAACTGAAAAAAACTAGTGCATCTCCATTAGTGTTTATTTCGAATAACCATTTGCATAAATTAAGGAGTTGAACCCTTAATTAACTAAACTTGTTTACCATAACTGCAATTCAAATTCTCTCTCTATCTCTGTGCTTATATTAAATATATTTGCATGGTCCATGTGTATTTTCATTAATTAATCATATCATACTCATAAGATCGTTTCCAAACCTATGATCGTATGTATTGCCTCAGGTCATATAGTCACATGCTAAAGTAAATCACTCTAGGGGTAGCTAATCCCTAAAGGATACTTGTAGCACCTGTCGACCATGACTAGCCATACATCACAGCGTATATCTACTTTACATAGTAAAGTACAACACCTCACAACATGAGGATATTCGTAGGACTACACAAGCCTACTGTCCACCTCAATCATATGAGGATATCCATAGGGCTACACAAGCCTACAGTCCACCTCAATCATTTGAGGATCATATTCATAGGGATACACAAGCCTACTGTCCACCTCAATCATATGAGGATATTCATAGGACTACAAAAGTCTACTTCATCACCACCTCAATCATATGAGGATATTTGTAGGACTACAAAATCCTAATGTCCACCTCAATCATATGAGGATATTCGTAGGGTTACACAAGCCTACTGCCCACCTCAATCATATGAGGATATTAGTAGGACTACACAGTCCTACTATCTTGATATTACTCACAAGAATTTACAACATCACCACCTCAATCATATGAGGATATTCATAGGACTACACAAGCCTATTATCTTGATATTACAATACTAGAGAATGACTCTCGATGCTGTAATCTCAACACCCTCTCAGTGAGGGAGACATTCTCTTCCATACCAAGCTTATCTCAGAAGTGTTTAAACTTCGTCACAATTAGAGGCTTGTCACAAATTTGCAATCTTCTCATCAATACCTATTTACTAGAAATCATGACCATGAATTCAATGAAGTAAGACTTCATCTCGAATGTGTTTCATAATAAAATACATATAGGGTTTTTTAGAAATCTTGACTATTAACACCTAATGACTATAGGCTCAATTATTTCACCCTAGTGGGTAGCATCCCAAGCTACACTACTCCTTAGTATGTAGTGCTATCTGCAAAAAAACATTTTTCTTTTGTAGTACTCTCATACATACATTTTTCTTCTGTAGTACCAGCCACAATACACTTAGCTTTTGTAGTACTAACCTTAAATTACATTGCTTATCTCATGCTAAAACAATAGCTGGATAACACAATCAAATAATAGGTCCGCCATGTATCAAATACAATCAAGAGCCTATTCTAATGTACCTCAAAGGTACTCAAACATATCCTTAGTAGTAAGCATAAAATACAATAGGTCTCCTGATAGACCAACCTGCTACTTACACAAAGTAGCATCATCTAGATCCAATCCAGAATAAATTTTCTCTAAACTAGAAACCATGGATTTTTAAATCCATCACATACAACATTATACAACAAATGTGTAATAACATGCAGAAATAAATACTTATATTTTCGTTCACTCTTCAACATTTGTTGACTTCTTGAATCTTCTGTTATCTAGAGAAATTCTTTGTGAGCATGCCATTCCCTATGATGTTCTTCAAGTCATGATCACTTTCTCCGCGATCCTTCTCTTTATATTTGTAGCACCCCAACTACCTATTTGAGATGTTTTAACCGTTCTCTAACAGTCCATACTATACATAGTCTTTGAGACTTTTGACCATGTCTCTTCTCATGTGGATTCTCTCCACAAGCTATCACAACCCTCGGTTGCCTAAGTCATGTACGATGACTAACTGGTGGGGACTTTATCTTCTATCGCCTATGAAGACAGATCAATACTCCCTCTTCAACTAGAGGAGTTATTATGTACTATACCAATATTTTCCTGGATAGAAGCTTAATAAGAATGTTGGCAATGCCGCTCATATATGGATATGCACCATGTCTTGAATATAACTGACTAGAACCCTTAAAAGATTTACTTCTTTTCAACATGCTCTATCTAGAGCAACACATGTGATCTTCCTCGATCACTATATTAGTCAGATTTCATATAAATTTAAAAATCTCTTTTACATTGATCAAGATATATATGAGTTCACATACACTTGTACCAAGTAGGTACCACAACACATGCTTTGTACATGAGTATGTACAAACTACAAAGCACATAACAGATCCTCAGACATTTGACTAACCAAATGCATCTCAACTGACTTTGAGATCCTCCAAATATAAAATAAGAATTATGAAGTTTCATATTTGCCTTCATACATGTGGCCATGGATTTGTAGTCCATCATTCTGAAAATATTCATCTCTTTTACTACACATGTTTCCTTAACTGAGGAAAATATTTGTTTGGTGACTAGCACACCACTAATCATAAGAATCAATACAATATTCTTGAATACAATTCTCAGCTTCCTTTTGAATATGAGCATCATGCATATCTCCCTTTTACATGAGGTACATCAACCAATTACACTAGTTCTTCAAGAGCTAGTGAGATTAGCAACTCCCTCTCACCATGTAAATGTGAGAATCATAATATGGCTCCTCCATCATGGAGAATTATTCTCATCTATATATGAAGCTCTTATTTGACACATGAATCTAAGTAAGATAGATTATCTTCAGGATTCTTCACATCTATCAGAATATAATTAAGCCATTTATTTTGTCTGCTTCCCAAGAGACATAGGAACCTCTCGAACTGTTCTCTTCTAGGATCATCCATCAGAATGAGTCCACATTCATGTCCTTCTTTACTTGTAGGTAAGGGCATATTAATTTTCCCTACAAGACAAATTACTCTCATCGGTAGAACCATTTCATACTCATGAATTTTATTCACATGAAATACTTTCAAGATATTGATAAAGATTTACTTAGTTATGTACAGATATTGACCAACTGATTTATCATAACCCATTATAATCTTATGTACTGATATGAAGCCCTATATCAGTCATATATCAGTCCAAAAATTCATTTTTATGAAATAAATATACAGCCCAATGTTCATATCCCATGAGGTAAGCATGAAGCCCTCTATCTAGCCAATCATGTAGTCTTATGTTCACAGTTCATGAAACACTCATTCTACCCTAAATCTCATGTCTTATGAATGATGTTTCAACTTTGTATCATTTCTACATAAGTCTTATATCAATCTTTATATCATCTCACAAAATTTGAACTCATGAGATTGATAACATTCCAATAAAGATAGGAACAACAATGTATATGCTAAACACAATTCCAAGTCCAGGAATACAGATTGTAATAAAACATAATCTGATTTTATAAGAGCATATGATAATTAAAAAATCATGCAGCCCAACATTCATATCTCATGAATCAATCATGCATCTCTATATTTATGAAACAAACATGCAACTCTATATTCATATCTTTATGAAACAATCATGCATCCTTTATATTCATAATCATGCATGCTCTATATTCATATTTTATAAAATAATCATGCATGATCTATATTCATATCTTATGAACAATCATGCATCCTCTATATTCATATTTTATAAAATAATCATGTATGCTCTATATTCATATCTTATGAACAATCATGCATCCTCTATATGACTGTAATGAAACCATTCAAAAGCATATAGAACTAAGTAGCATATAATAAAAAATTTGGGTACTTATCTTTTTATTGTTTTGCATGCTCCCTCTTGATATCTACTTCCTTATGGAGATTACTATAGTCCCTCGGTCTTGATATCTTTGAAAATTTGAGTGCATGCAGGAAGTAGCGAATATAATTTGCATGGCGAAACTCGATCCCATACAACCTGAAGCAAATGTTCTTCTTTCAAAGAAAAAATTCTTCCAAAAATCATCCTCTTTTTTGGATGATATATCAACTCTATGAGGATCTCATTATACACAAGATTCATTGAATAATGATAATATCCAACTTACAACTCTTGGGGTTGTTCCATCAATTGTTACACTTTGGGAAAACAACCATAACATGAATTATGAGAATTTGATCTTCAAATACCTGATTGTATCTCTCACACAGTTGTGTATTTTATAAAATATTCTTGAGAGTAAGCTAAATCAGCCCATTTCGGAAGTGGGTTTTCAACCATTTTTTCTGGTTCCTCACGGATTGAGCAAAACGTCTCCACGAAATTTGTCTCTTGAAAAGTGACGGAAATGGTGCATATTTGACTTGCTCTTTAATTCACCCTGCATAAAGAGTTATCACTCACTGAGGTCAAGTAAACATCTAGATCATTCTCCTCAAGAATGATTCACACTCTTTCCTTCAATTTGGAAGTATCTTCAAATTGGTATTCCGGTTGGAAGGATATCGATGCCATGGCTTCAAGCTCTTTGCTCAATACATCTCAAGATCGTGTAGGTTATAGTTTCTTCTGCAAACTAAGCTCTTGCATGCCCTTGCTATGATAACATGTTAGTGATTGAGAAAAACATGAAGAAACTTGAACTTTAAAACTTTAATCCATAATAATAGTGCATATAAATCTCATCAATAATCCAAAGACATAAATCAAACCATAGAACACGTGATATACCCTGGGAAAACCCTCTACTGGTTCAGAGGATAAAAAACCTAGCAAACGATCTTAGAATATGATAGATTAGTAGCAGAGAGTGATTACAACACAATAGCAGATTGCTTTCAACTAGAGCACCATAGAGTAGAGATCGAATGGAACATCGTATCTAACTTTCCAAGTGCATAGCACTTTAATAACAAGTCAAATTAGGTTTTACAACAAAAATAGAATGGTTGCATGTATCAGCAACTTGTTAACACTTTGAACACTGATTCATCTTCAATCATGCACCCCCATGATCTAGTGCCAATATGGCACTCCATAATTATCTCCCACAAGAAGATATGTTCCTTCCATTAATTAAGTAACTCTAACTGAGTTGTTAACTGAGCTAAACTGAATGGAACTACATGCAACTGAATGTAACTGAGTGTAACTGCATACAACTAAGTGTAATTGAATAGAACTGAATGTAACTGAATAGAACTGAATGTAACTGAACAAAACTAAATGTAACAAAACAGAACTAGTGCATCTCCATCAGTGTTTATTTCCAATAACCATTTGGATAAATTAAGGAGTTGAACCCTTAATTAACTGAACTTGTTTACCATAACTTCAATTCAAATTCTCTCTCTATCTCTGTGCTTATATTAAATATATTTGCATGTTCCATGTGTTTTTTCATTAATTAATAATATCATACTCATAAGATCATTTCCAAACCTATGATCATATGTATTTCCCCGGGTCATATAGTCACCTGCTAAAGTAAATCACTCTAGGAGTAGCTAATCCCTAAAGGATGCTTGTAGCACCTGTTGACCATGACTAGCCATACATCACATAGTATATCTACTTTACATAGTAAAGTACACCACCTCACAACATGAGGATATTCATAGGACTACACAAGCCTACTGCCCATCTCAATCATATGAGTATATTCGTAGGGCTACAGAAGCATACTGTCCACCTCAATCATATCCAGACATTTGTAGGGATACACAAGCCTACTATCCACCTTAATCATATGAGGATATTCGTAGGACTATAAAATCCTACTGTCCACCTCAATCATATGAGGATATTCGTTGGACTACACAAGCCTACTACATCACCACCTCAATCATATGAGGATATTTGTAGGACTACACAAGCCTACTGTCTTGATATTACAAGACTGGGGAATGACTCCCGATGGTGTAATCTCAACAAAAGGTCATGATGTAGCAGTTTGTTAGGTTGTAATTCCTCCTTATATATATATCCATATATGTGTGTTCCCATGTTAATATGATAAGGTTATGAAGCATAAGAGGTGCACCTAGGAGGTTCTATGATAAAAAACAAGTTGACCATGGATGCTTTGTTTGTCGAGGTTTTGTATTGTGTAGGACAAAAGAGATTCTATGGATGCGACGAGAAGAAGGTAGAAGACGTAGGTTATTTCCCTGACAATGTAAAGAAGGTTCAGGAAAGTTTCTACATGATGGATTGCTCGAGATGTGATGAAAACTTGGCAGAGGACTAGGCCTACATCCAACATGAAAAAGGGCTAGCTCTGTAGAAACTTCTGATGACAAATAGTATGGTATGATGATCAAATTAATAAGATGATGATGACAACAAATATGATTATGAATCTATGACTCCATGATGATGACTCTGCGATGAAGACTTGACCTGATGTGTTGATGACTCTGAAGAGAGAGAAGACAATCCTAGTTAAGAGGGAGTGTTGATGTATTTATAAATTCAAAAGATATTCTGATGTATATTACCATTGTATGTTTTTGTACCCCCATTGGGAATATGTGTACCCCCTTGCAGGATTTCTTAGTTAGGTTTAAACCTTGAGGTACAACCTTCATTGTAAGTCGAGGAAATAGTACCCAGTGTAACATCATGTAATGTGTATTTGGAGCCTCTCTAGGAGAAGTCAACCCTATTAGGGAAGACATGTGGGCCCCAGTCTTATGTTTGGGTTGTTACTTGAAAGGGTATAAATGGGGAGGCTCTCTTCCTCATTTATACACACCTCACACTCTCAAGTTCGCATGAGAGAGAGAGACAAAGACAAAAGGGAGGAGAGATAGATAGCTGCTAAATACTTCTTATTACTACTTTTGATCATCTTACTATTCCGAGGAATTTTGTGGGGATTTCTCCTTTATGGTTTCCTCAGTGAAAATATTTGTGTCTCATGTATCTTTTATATTTTATGCATCTTGTTGTGCTTGTTATTCTTTCAGATAAAGATCCTAGATAAACTAATCCAGTCTAAAGGAAAACTAACATTTAGACACCACCTCTCTTCTTGAAATATTGTTCCCTTCTTTGAATTTATTTTCTATTCAATAGTTCAAGGCTAATAGGTTCCCCAAAATTTTAGAGAAATCATGGTTTTAACCTAACCTTAATTTTATACAGATTGTGCTGACTCTGATTTGGGGTTGATTGAATCTAGGTGGAATATTTGTTGACTGATACCTCTCCTTGAAATTTGATTATATTAGCATAAAGATGGATTCCAAGATAGACTTGTTGTTCTAAATGGACATAATTATGCAATGCGGGAAACAAACATGAAGACCTTGTTGAAGAGTAAAGGACCATGGAAGTTCACAAAGATTGTTATTGTTGACTCGACGGATGTCGATACTAATTTTTCTATCGATGTTAAGAAAGACTAAGTTGTGGGTGTTATCACAACTTATGTATCAAGGGAGATTGAACATGTTATATTGTTTTATTGTTATGCTTAAATGCATTTTGATGAAGATTTAAATAAGCTTGAATTAAATGGTTGTTTAAAAAATGTGGTATATTATTTTTATTATTAAATAATATTTGTTTTATATTTATATTACTTCATGTAATGTTTATTTGGTAATTTGTTTAATGTTTAATTTTTGTTTAACAACCAACAATCTCCCCCAAAAAAATGAATGCCTAAATATACCTATAATTTATTTTTATTTTTAATGTAATGGATTAACTTCAAATTGAAGAAAAATTATATTTCTTCTTGAACCAAGCTCATGGTTCAAGCATGATACTCTACTATAGAAAACACCTCTGTATCAAATTAATTGCACATTTTGAATATGTTACACATGTTACAAATATAGACTGACTAAAAATCACTTGGATTTTATGTTCAAGGCACGGTAGACAAATGGAATTTTATGAGATGGTAGGTTAGAAAATATTCCATTGATATCTTGATATATAAAGTTGCATTTACATACCATATTATGGATGGGATACAATACTCCTGCTTCCCAACAAGACCATAGAGTGCTTAGTAAACAAATATAGCAGCTAATTCTGACTAAAAACAAGATTGTTTACCGGAATAAGTCCAACTTATCTCAGAGTTATATTCACCCATGACCTTCGTTATCTGGGGAGGCAAGACGAGAAGAAATGGCAGAATGATACATAGCATCATGAAAGGTGGAAGTGTCTCGAAGGTTTTTCCTTAGTAGTTTTGCCTTCTCTTGAGTCAAAAGTCCCATAAAGATGTTTGAGCGTTTGGGATGAACTTCCTTTACTTATTTTTCATTATAATCTAAACTTTTATCCATGCCTTTTCCTTTTCATTTTCATTTGACTTTCGCTTTCCACTCGTTTATGTCATCATCTTCCCATCGCTCTAGATCTCCTTGAGACCAATCAAAGAGGGGAAGCCACCATCTTATGTCTCCTGTCTCCTCCATATTTGAAGGCAATATAGCATCATATTTTCTTCTCGGAAACTTATCCCCAGCATTTTGATAGTTTGAATGAACTAAACCATTATTAATATTATTGGAGGACCTGCATACCCACACAGAAATTGTCAGAGAAGATCCACCTTCAACTAATTTGTGGGAAAAAAAATTCCGGCCACGACAGAGAGCCTTTTTGTCAGAGAAGGGCTTGCACTCTAAAACTCCATCTGAAATAATAGCCATTAAGGTAAACAAGACCAAAATAGAAAAAAAATAATATAGAAATTAGATGACGCAGTGCACATGAAACCTGGAAATCTATCTATGTATACCACTCATATAACAGATAAAAGTATGTTGCGATATGGACTGATGCTTTCCTATTCTTACCCATTCTTTCCTATTCACTCTATGTTTCTTTCCTATCCTGTAAATGACTGTTTCCTATCTTTTTGAGAATCTGCAGCTTGATTATAGGATTTGCAGCCTGACTGTAGGATCGACAGCTTGATTGTAGGATCTGGAAATTGATCCATTGATGTATATGTACCTGTACAATTCACTGTAATAAAACATAATTATTTTTCTCTTGAACTATGGTTTGAACTTGGTATCAGAGCCAAGAATCTTAAATTGTTAGTACTCTCCATTGAACCATGGCCGACTCAGATTCTAAAACATCTGGGAACAAATCTACTCCCATTATTATTCAATCTGAAGGATCATTGTTCAATGTAGGGATTGTACTTGATGAAACAAAGTATGATTTGTGGTCTCAAATAATGGAGATGCATATTGCTGAGAAGGAGAAACTCTCTTTCATTGGTGTTAATTCATAGCCACCTACCTAGAAGGATGATGGATATGAGAAGTGGTATGCAGACAATCAAAAGGTCAAGAGATGGTTTTTGATGTCTATGTCCCCAGAAATCATGAAGCGATATATTCACTTACCCACTACTCGAGATATTTGGAAAGCTCTTTCAAAAGCTTTTTATGATGGAGTAGATGAATTGTAGGTGTTTGTCTTGAATCAGAGGGCCTTCTCTGCGAAATAGAATGGCAGAACACTCTCGGTGTATTATGGAGAATTAATCAAGATCTTTTGTGAGTTGGATCATCGTGATAAGGTGATTATGGAAAGTGAAAATGATGTTGAATCTTACCGAAAATCATTTCAGTGACAAAGGGTGCATATTTTTCTTGCTGGATTAGATGGTGAATTCAAACAAATCCGTGGTGATATTTTTAGAAAGGATCCTGTCCCCGAATTGGAAGCATGTTATGCTTTGGTCCATCATGAATCTGTTTGACTCATAATGATGAATGGAGAACCAGAAAAAATCTAAATCTTTAGCCATGGTGACTTGAAATCGGTCTAATCAGAACCGATCTTCCCAAAGGCAGCCTAAGAACACCAATGGTACTGATAAATCCACCTACAAATGCACTCATTGCAATCAAACTGGTCATACCAATAGCCACTACTTTGAACTTGTGGGGTATCCAGAATGGTGGGATCATAGCCATGATTCACAGAAGAAGAATTCCAAGAGGACCTCTAGTGCCACAATTGTCGAAACAAAGACATTGGATGGTGTTGCTGGTCAGATCTCGGCATTAGCAACAACGACAGGTAATGGTGGTAAGGTTTTAAATATTTCTACACTTGTTTCTAATAGTGCATGGACAATTGATTCCGATGCTACGGATCATATGACGTTTGATTCTAGATAGGTCTCACCTCTTAAACCATCCGCACAAAAATTTGTTTCCACTACCAATGGCTCTTCAGCCCCAATTATTGGAGAAGGGTCTTTACCTCTCACTGATACTTTAAATATAGATTATGTTTTAGTTGTTCCGTCTTTGGATTATAATCTATTATCAATTTCCCAAATCACCACTACCTTACTTTGTATTGTAATTTTTTGGCCTGATTTTTGTGTGTTTAAGGACATCCGAATGAGGCAAACGATTGGTTATGGTGTTAGGAGAGGAAAGTTGTATTACGTGGACTTAGTGTCAAAGAGTTTGTACAAGTTGCATCAAGCTTTAACAGTGGATGTCTCTGAGGGGGAGAAGAAGAAATATGAAATATGGTTATGGCATCGACATTTGGGGCATGCCTCCTTTGGTTACCTGAAGAAATTATTTCCTAGTTTATTTGTAAAATTTGATGTTTCTAGTTTCCGCTGTGATGTTTGTGAACATGAAAAAATCCATCGTGCTTCATTTCCATTAAGTTTGAATAAAAATCCAGTTCCTTTTATGGTCATACATTATGATGTTTGGGGTCTGTCCAAAGTCACTACCTTTGGTGGATCATGTTGGTTTGTTACTTTTATTGACGACTGTACCAGGATGACTTGGGTGTGCTTGGTGAAGTCTAAAAGTGAAGTGAATTTTTTATTTCAAAATTTTTATTAAATGGTTCGTACTCAGTACAATGCACAGGTTCAGGTTCTCTGCAGTGACAATGGAGGCAAATATTTGAGTTTTGAACTTCAGTAGTATCTAGAAGCACACATAACTATTCATCAAACTACTTGTCCCAATACACCTCAGCAGAACAGAGTGGCTGAGAGAAAAAACCACAACTTGTTGGAAGTTGTCTGTGCTTCATTGATAGAAGCCCATATGTCGTTATCCTATTGGGGAAAAGCACTTAGCTCTGCAACCGGGTACCCTCGAACACTATTAATTTCTAGACACCATCTCAGGCTCTCGCTGAAGCGGTTGTTACTTCAGCCGTCCCAAATTTATCTCCTCACATATTTGGTTGTGTAGCTTTTGTACACCTCCATAAGCATCAGCGCAACAAGTTGTCTCCTTGAGCGCTGCGATGTGTCTTTCTCGGATATGCTGCTTATCAAAAGGGGTACCGATGTTATCATCCTCCAACCCAACGAATGTTTATTACATTAGATGTAACTTTTCATGAAGAATCAATGTATTTTTTCTCTGAGCCTGAACTTCAGGGGGACTACTAGAAGGAAATTCAGACTCTAGACTATGATGATCACATCTCTGAAGATGTGGTTGTTCACACCCTGAAAGTAGGGGAACTCTCTGATGTGGGTGGTTTGACTTTGGATCCAAGTAGTGATGAACACCTAGAAATTGAAGGTGTGGCTCCACCTCTGTCCGAGTCTCTCACACCACAAGCAGTTTGTAACATCCCTGACCCTCCAATCGGCGAAGAGGATGCTACCATGGCCTTAACCATCCGGGCAACCAGCCCCATGAACATGTGAATTCATATAATGCTGAAACAAAATGCATTGAAGTAGAACATACATAGATACATAATTATTTATCATACACAACGGAAGAAACATACATTCATACAAGCATTCAACATGTTCATCATATTCATTAACAACAATGTGATTGCAGAAGTAAAATAGAATAGACTACATATCTTGTAAAGAATGCGTTCCGCAACCAGCTACGTCACTACAATGTTCCACCCAGACATAGGCTAGCGTGCTCCTTAATCTCTAAGCAACACTACCACCCTCGAGCTGGGCATGATTCCCCAAGGAATAAGGAACAAGCAGGCTTACACATAGCCAAGGGTACACCAAAACACAGCCAAGCCAACACAGTTGGGTTTATCAAGCCATCCAGGAGCTGGGAAAGGCTAAATGCTAAGCTGGTGAGCTCAATAAAGAGCTAGGGACACCTACACCATAACTAGCCTGACTTCTAAGACACCCACACACACCCAACACAAGGAATCAGTCCCTTCTTTGCTACATAGTCCCTTAGGCCTTGACTTCCCTTCCAGTGCTATTCAGGGGTTGTCGAGAAGAAAGACAACCCTCTAGCTCTGTCTGTGTGGTTTCCAAAAAAACTAGGTTTATCAAGCAAACCAAGACCCCATCCTTGCTCCCAAAATAGTCCGAAGACCAACCACTGCAAACATGCTATCACACAAGCGATTCACAGCTTGGTTAAGGAAAACAACTCCTGAGTCGTTCTTGGCCCTATAATGGCCAAAATGACTCACAAAACAATCTATAGCAGCCCCAAAAATGTAAAGAAGACCCCAACAAAACACAATGTAAGGGAGATCACAGCAAACCCATGAATTAGTCTGTGAGGAAAGTATACCCCTACACCATCCGCAAAATTCGTAGAGGAAAACTATGTGAGTAAAACCAAGAAAATCCTGTGTGTGAGAATGAGCAAGACTCCCGCCCCTGCATGAGGATGATTAACTCTGCCTATGCATGAGGATGAGCAAGACTCCCGCCCCTGCGTGAGGATGAACAACTCTGCCTATGCATGAGGATGAGCCCACAATGGAGAGAATGGCGTAGTCGAGAGAGTGGAATGAGGGGCATAGTCATTCTTCTTCCCATCGTGAGGTTCAATCCACTGGTGGAGTGTGCATGTGGGAAAGTACTGATAGTCCTGCAACACTCCACTCCCAACCATAACTACCTCAACTACTCAGCAAAACATTAAATTGGTAGTTGGATAAGACAAGGAAAGATGGGCAATTCAAACAGGGTGGTGACACATGGATTTCCCCCCCATAGCCCAAGGTTTGACATCCCCCACCCTTATCCTTATGAGAACCATGCCCCTTCTCAATTTAGTTTCCGCGAACATAGCTGGTTGGGGTTCATTTTAATTAAAGATGCATATTTACATGATGACAAAACTTAATATATGCCATATACCATGATAAACCATTGGCAACGATTCCGTTTGCTAAAACATAACACAATTAAATCGATGGTGGGGCTTTTTCCTTTATCTCCACACCGCGATTCATTACAATATATACATCATGTATGTTTAATGCAATGGGGTCAAAATTGGGGTGTTACATTCCCCTCCCCCTTCAATAGCATTGTCCTCAGTGCTTTACAAAATTTGAACAAAATGCTACACTGGTATCACCTCAATGTTTCGCAGAATTGAACAAAAATGGATGTGCCAATTGCATGGCATCCTCCAGCTCCCATGCAGCCTCTTCAGGTCTGTAATGCTTCCATTGCACCTTTACCCAACCTATGGCTCGGTTCTAGAGCATTATGACCTTCCTATCAAGGATGCGCATTGGCTCGGTTTGGAACTCTCCCTCGGGTTCCACATGAATCACATCCCAATTTATCACATGGTTAGGATCATGTACATATCTCTTAAGCAAAGAAACATGAAAAACATTATGAGCTCTAGTACTAGCAGATAATGCAAGTCTATATGCAACTAGCCCTATTATCTCAAGCACTTCAAACGGTCCCTAATATCTTGGTGACAGCTTGGCACAACTTCCAAGCTTCAAGGAACTCTTCCTTTCCCTCACTCTGAGGTAAAAATGATCCCCAACACTGAACTCCCTGTTCACCCTATGCTTATCTACATAGCTCTTCTGTCTGTCCTGTGTTGCTTTTAGATTCTGCCTGATCTTTTCAATCTCTTGCTCCATTTCCTTGAGCAATTATGTTCCAAGCACAATCCTGTTCACTCGGTTATCCAAAGTCATTGGTGTCCTACACCTTATTCCATACAAAGCTTCATATGGACTCATCCCCAAGGATGCCTGCTGTCCATTGTTATAAGCAAACTCTACCAAGTGCAAGTAATCTTCCCACTTGGTTGGTTTGTCCATCACGTACATGCGAAGCATATCTTCAAGCACCTGATTAACTCTCTCCGTCTGTCCATCTGTCTGAGGATGGTATGCAGTGCTGAAGTTTAGCTTTGTACCCAAATTTGCAAACAATCCCTTCCAAAAGTTGGAAGTGAACTTGACATCTCTGTCAGAGACTATTGCCTTTGGCAATCCATGCAATTTGAATATCTCCTTCATGAAGATCTTTGCAATGTCATCTGTCTTATGTGAAGACTTCAATGGTATAAAATGTGTTGCCTTTGTCAACTTGTCCACCACAACCATGATGGAATCATGTTGTCTCCAGGTCATCAGTAATCCTATAAAAAAATCCTTGGAAATAACTTCCCATTTCCATTTTGGAACTGGCAAAGGCTACAACAAGCCTGCTGGATGTTGATGCTCAACCTTTACCTGTTAATATTTCATGCACCTCGAAATGTACTCAGCCATATCCCTTTTCATTCCTAGCCAAAAGTACTTCTTTCTAGCTGTAGCAATGGTATTTTGGTATCCTGGGTGACCGGAATACGGAGCTTGATGGATTTCATCCATAACAACTCTCCTCAAACCTGCTACATCTAAAATATAAATTCTACCTTTATAAGTGAGAAGCCCATCTTCTTCCAATTTATATCCCTCATACCTCTTCTCAAGACTTTGTTGTTGCAATTTGTCTTTTACCTGCTCATACAATTCATCTCTAGCATCATGACTAACAATCTGCTGCTTCAAATCCGATTGGCAAATACTAAGAGATGCCACATGCATTTCTTGCATCTTCCTGCTGAGTTCATCATCTACCTTGTTCTCCTTTCCCTTTATGTGCTTCATTTCAAAATCAAACTCACATAGAAATTCCAGCCATCTCACTTTTCTAGCGTTCGTAGTAGGCTGATCAAACAAATACTTTAGTCCACAGTGATCTTGTCTGAGCTCAAATCTCTTGTCCATCAAGTAATGTCTCCACATCTTGAGAGAATGTACTATGGCTGCAAGCTCTAGATCATGGGTGGCATAGTTCTTCTCATACTCCTTCAGATTTCTTGACTCATAACATATCACGTGGTTGTCCTGCATAAGGACTCCTCTAGGCCCTTGTCTGCATGCATCGGTACACACCACAAAATATTTCTCCGGATATGCAACTTTCAATACTGGTGCACTGGTGAGAAGATTATTCAACCTCTGGAAACTTTCTTCACACTTCGATGTCCATTCGAACTTCATCCCCTTCTTTTGCAAATAAGTGATGGCATGTGCAACTCTGGAGAATCCCTTAATGAATCTCCTGTAGTATCGTGCAAGTCCCATAAAAGATCTTACATCTGTTGTATTTCTTGGAGTAGGCCAATTCATAATTGCTTCAATCTTTTCAAGATTCACAGATATACCCTGCTCTGAGATAATGTGACCCAAGTACTGAATTCTATCTCTATAGAAGTCACACTTGCTTAGTTTTGCATATAACTAGTGCTCCCTAAGCAATTGCAATGTCAAACTCAAATGCTCTTCATTCTCTTTCTCATTCTCAGAATAAACAAGAATGTCATCAAGGAAAACAAGAACAAACTTGTCCAAATATCTGCTGAAGACACTATTCATAAGGCACATAAATGCAGCTGGTGCATTTGTGAGACCAAATGGTACCACTACAAACTCATAATGTCCATACCTTGTCCTGAAGGCTGTCTTATGAATGTCTTCATCCTTGATTCTCACCTGATGGTAACCAGACCTCAATTCAATCTTGGAAAATACCTTTGCTCCTCTCATTTGATCAAAAAGGTCATCAGTCCTAGGAAAAGGATATTTAATCTTCACAGTAACCTTGTTCAATTGTCTGTAATCAATATATAACCTGAGTGTACCATATTTCTTCTTTAAAAACAGAACTGGTGCTCCCCAAGGAGACACGCTTGGTTGGATATACTTCTTTTCCAACAACTATTGCAATTGCATCTTTAACTCTAGCATCTCCGATGTACTCATCTTGTAGGGTGCCTTGGACACTGGTGCTGCTCCTGGCACAAGTTCAATTGTGAAATCAATGTCCCGATTTGGAGGAAGCCCTGGAATTTCATCAGGAAACACATCCCTGAATTCCTGTAACACCTGATAGTCCTCCAACCTAGGAGTTTCATCTCCTGATGTCTCCAAAATATGAGCTGCATACAATTGGCAACCCTTCCTACAGAACTTCTTTAATTGCATTGTTGAAACCTGCCTTACTAAAATCACTTTTGGAATACCTTTCACAACTACTAGGTTCCCTTCTTCATTCATGCATTCGAAAGTCTTATTGTAGCAGTCAAGCTTTACCATGTGAGCTTCTAACCAATCCATTCCAATGAGAACATCATAGGAACCAAGCGGTAGAACATTCAAATATACACACATAACCAATCCATCCATTACCAATGGACATTTCTCCACCACTTCACTAACCTTTCTCTTAGTTTTAGTGGCTAGCTGGACTAACCAAGACTTCCTATGCTTTACTTTTTTAAAAGAACAAATCTCCACTACTCTAGGAGTAATGTAACTGTGAGTAGAACCAGGGTCTGTTGGGGCGCATACTCCATGTTTGGGTAACTCCACGGTTAATTAGAAAATTTGTAAGCGGAGTTACGGGTCAAAACAGTCTTAGGGGTATCGGGGGAAGTTAAAACACCTTTTTTGTAAAAAAACCCGTGGTTGAAATCCAGGGTTTAGGGTTTTGGGTGCCCATGGTTTAAGACCATGGTTTTGTAAAAATGCGCAATATAAATAAGCGCTTGTGTAAAGAAGATAGGTTAGGCTTTATGATGAAAGAAAGATTAAGGAGAAGTTAATATTGGTTTTGTAAGAAAAGGTTAAGTCCTAGCTGTGTGCGTGGACGACCTCTGCAGCTGAGTGCGCAGAGGGTTTTTGTAAGGAATATTAAGGAACGACCTGCAGCTGTGTGCGCAGGGGCCTGCTGCTGTGTGCGCGGATTTTTGAGGACTGAAAGGATCTGCAGCTGAGTGCGCAGATCAAACTGTGGTTTTGTAGCAAGTTGAATAGAACACAGTTTGTGGACGTAGCCCCTACACTGGGGGTGAACCACGTTATATCCGGTGTTGTGGTTTCTTTTGTTGTTTCTGTTTCTGTTTCTTTTATGCATTAATAACTGTACACATCTGATAAGTTAGATTGCTGCTAATATTTAGCTTCGCTGTGAATTCCCTGTAGTGGGTTGAGCAAGTCACGACTGTTTATTTATTTGCGAAGTTGTATGTGAATGAATGGTAAAGCTTGTAATTATTGATTAATAAGATTATTAACAGGCCAAGGTACAGTAATCCCCCCTCTCTGCTTGCAGAAACCTGATTCTGCGGCACCCCCATAGTTGTTTCGGGTGAGACTGCAACCTGCGTGCAGGCTGTTGCCGAAAGGGCCAACTCTGTGGGTCTTTTGTTGGTGCGACATTAAAGGATTAAACCCGGGTCTGCCCTATTGCCCAACTAATTGGTTCCGTTGCCGGTTGAACTCAGTACCTTCTCAAGAGGGGTTTACCTTGTACCACAAGGGCTATGTTATGGAGGCCCTTTGTGAAGGAAATCAGTGATTGGTTTGCTGAGATCTGTTTGCAATTTGCGTAGCAAGAGAACGCTAATCCGCGGTGTAGTGCATGTGAATTTTTACAAAGGTATGTTTTTTGTGATGCTTATGAATTTTTTTTTGGTAGTATCCACATAGAGTTGCACCAGTGGTTGTCTAGGTTAACAGAGAGGAGGAAGAACTTTCAAGCTCGACGGATTCCTGTGTGGACCCCCGCAAGGGTCAATCTTGTGCCACACGTGAACAACGAGGTATCCCGCGCTGTCGATTTTTGGACGACGCGAACATTGGAAGCCTTCGTGACAGAATCTACCATTGACACAAGCACTTCTTTCAGCGAAGCTGAACGACAGTTTTTCAAATGGCCCCATGGTAAGTTTTTAAATTCCTTAAGCTTGAAGATTAAAATACTATTGGTTGAAAAGGGTATATTATTATTTGAGTCAGACTATTATTTTAGTAGTACTAACACATGTTTGCAAGTGAGAATATTTTTGATGCGCAAAGTGGGTTTCCGCGAAGTGAGCAAAGGTACAAAAGATATTTTGAATCTTACTCTTCAAGACAGACCACCACAATTCCCCCTGTAAAATCTCCACATCCAGACCCTGAAGAAAACCCGTCGGTAGGAAACCCTCCCGTCACCCCCCAGCGTCGCTTTGTTACCCCTAAAGTTCGGTCGCAGTGTGACAGGAAACCAAATCCAAGTATTTCGGTCACAGGTCAATCTGCCCCTGTAAACCCCCCCCCATCAATGTCCTGTCCTCCTCCCAAACCTCCCAGAACCACCATGGCCCACCTAGCTAATGACATTAAGCTGCCCATCTTCAAAGGAACGGGATCCGAAGATCCAAAACAATTCTGGTTTTTATGTGAGGCCGTCTGGAACGCGAAGAGTATTACCAACCTGGATGTGAGAACCGCGCAGCTCATTACTTCCTTTCGCGACCGGGCTTTGACCCGGTTCATGAAATTCTCCAGTAATCAGCACCCCACTTTGGATGAAATCAAGGCCGCCATCATTAAGGAATTTAAGAAACCAAAGTCGGAATCGCAGAGCATCACTGAACTCAAAGAGATTCAACAGCAGCGCAGCGAATCCGTTTGGGACTTTGACCAAAGATTCAAATTTCTATTAGACCAAGTCAGCTTCACCATTAGTCCTGCGCAACACAAAGAATGGTTTATCGCAGCGTTATTGCCGCATATTAGAACTCTGCTCATGCAACAGAAGGTTGCTGACCAGCAAGAGGCTCTGGAAATCGCAATGAATCTAGAGACTGCTCCCGTCGGAGATGATTCTGGTATTGCCCAAATCCAAGCGCAGCTGGCAGTGATGGCCCTGGAGCTTCGTGACATGAAGAAAGCTAAAACCAGTGGAGAGGAGGTTTGGTGTACGCAATGTCGGTCTGAGGGTCACGATAGGGACCAGTGCCCCGTGGTCAGAACATACCTAAATACGGGCACGCCCAACCAATTCAATGCCGGTGTTCTGTATTGTGAGATTTGCTGAACCTCTAGCCAGCATCGCCCTGAGCACTGCCATCTTCTTAAGAGATATGTTCAAGCTCCCAAAAACCCCTACTGCCAGTTTTGTAAGTCCGTAGGGCATAATGAAGACGAGTGTCGTAGCTACGACCTTATGCGAGAGCGCACCTCTGATGCCTACCGAGTCCACAATGAAGCCCAGAATAATGATGGCTATGGTTACCGCGGCGGTGCCTCCGGAAGAGGTGCTTTTGGTGGTCGCGGCTGTGGTGGGATGACTGGAAGAGGTCGAGGACAGGTAGTGTGTTACAATTGTAACCAAGTTGGTCACTTGGCTCGTGACTGTCGGAACCCCACTACCACCTGTTGGTATTGCCGCGCAGTGGACCACGTGATTGAACAGTGCCCCCAGCTCCTCGCAAAGATTTAGGAAAACAACTGAGGCCCTACCCCAAATATTCAGTTGATTTCCGTGGAGCAAAGACCTGCCCTAGCCCTCAATGTGGTCACCTAGAGTGGAGCTACGACGCATATTCAAGACTGGCCAAAGCAACCTACTGCGGTGTGCGCACGTAAGGCCTTTGAGAAAGTTCCAGCCCTTGGACCTGTGAAGGACCAAGCACCAGTCCAGGAGGTCCAGTGCGACATGGTTGAACCTGGCGCCATAGAAGTACCTGCGCGGCAACCTCAGCAGGCTTCGCAGCCACAAGAGTCCTTGATGGATAAAGTAAGTACACTATCCTCTTTCTTGCAGAGCTGTATGAAACTCTTGTGGAATCAGAATGCTCTAAAAGAGCTGCAAAAAGTTCTTGCTGTCACAGACCCTCAGAAAGGAATTGATCAGGAGAAAACTGTTAGTCATGTCCGAAGAATGGGAAGGGAATGAGATTGAATGTCCATATAGGGGAATATGATATGACTGATGTCATTTTGGATCTTGGATCAGACGTGAATGTCCTACCCAAGCAGACCTGGGGACAAATGGGAAAGCCTCCCCTGGTTTGGTCACCTATACAACTGTGACTAGCTAACCAGCAAAGGATTGTACCGCTAGGAATACTTCTTAGTGTTCCAATCGACATCGATGGGGTCAGTACTCTAGCCAATTTTGAAGTTATTGAGATCATTGATGACAGCAACCCTTATCCAGCCCTGTTGGGAATTGAGTGGGCCATGGCCAATGCTGCAATCATCAACCTTAAGAGGAGACAGATGACCTTCGAAGGAAATGGTCTGCGCGTTATTATACCCCTCGACCCATCCCAAGGAGAAAGATATACAGAACCACTCAGAGATGAAGGGGAGCAGGATACTCTAGACCACATCTACAACATTACAGCCACGGACGCAGATTATGTAGAGCCTGATGATGAGGGTGTAATGGATTGGCAATGTGATAGCTCCTGCATGTTCGATTCAGACGATGGTCTGGAGAATTGGCAGAATCAACTGTATGAGCTACATGGCCATAGATGCGCGCAGATCACTTAGTCTCTTAGATGCCTTAGTGCACAGCCTAGAGAATTGCCTGCATATGTTGGTCTGACAGACCCTGGGGAATTTAGTGCACCTATGTCAGAACGACTACCTCAATCACAAAACACCCAAAGTCTGGAAATACCACTAGAAGCTACAGCAGCATGGGGGACTGATCCTACAAGGTCTCACCCCAGTCGGGGAATCTACCAGAAATTCCGGTGCACCAGATTCATCAGCCAAGCTCAAGAGGCGCGAAGTAAGTTCAAGGGGCCGAATCGCCTTCAGAGACGTTTGAGGCAGAATTATACAGCAAGGGAAAACACACCTCGACAGGAGTGGGTGCATAAGTTCGTGCATATCATGGACCCTATAGCGGAAAATGGGCATGTGGAGGTTGAGCTTCGCCACGGTACTATAAGTGGGGATGATCTCGCTGATAGCTTTTTGATCACATTTTCTATTAACAAAAGTCATCCTGTTTTAGATATAGCTTTCCGATCAAACCACGACAAGGTCAATGCTGATCACCTAGGAATTGCATACCACACCAAGGGGCAGAGCCAAGATGCCAGTCCCTCAAACCTAATAGTCCTGTCGCAGATATTATCAGGTCGGGTCGAAGGGAACTATCATGCCGAGGTTGCCTATTGCCCCGAAGCTTCAACCATGATTCTGCCGAGGCCCAAAAACATAGCGAGGCTCAAAATCCGACCGTTGGGAAGCAGCCAATTGGGCGGCGGTAGCGTTTTAATTGCTTTAAATGACTGTACTAAGACCAGTACCAGCAATCGCGCTCCACATGCTCAAGATTGTCGTCAGACTTGGTGCCTTCAATGCACTGTCCTGCCCGATTTTATTGACGGCGTGTATAAGATGATGCCTAAGTTAGGAAAAACAACATCCTGCATTTCTTCAAGATTTCTGAGTGAACCCATGACCACCGAACGCGAGATTGACGCTTTGGTCAGAGAATTCGAGCAAGAGGGTCTGATCACATGCTCTAATCGGCCGCCTGCCCTAGCTCACTATGAAGACACTCCCCCAGCACCTCCACGGCTGATGCAGACACGGTCTGCTAGGAAAAAGTCTACAACTGAAATTCGCACCAAGCGCAACCAAGACCGGCAGCGGAAAACAGGGCAAACCCCAGCAGCTCATCCTATGGAGCCCTCTGGTTCCACACAGGCCCCAGCCGGGGGCAGGGAGCATATTCCACCACCATGGCCACCATATCTACCACCTATTCACCCAGGTACTGCGTTACCCCATCGGACAAAGCAATTTACATTAGCCACACCCTCGCTGCCACAGGGAGTGCAGCTGATAGGAAGTATGACATGGAAGATTGATCGGCTTAAGTACAATGATCATGACACCAATGACCATGGAAAGTTTCCACAGTTTGAACCAGCAGAATACTTGCATCGCGTCAAGTACCCGGATCATGGGGTCACACTACTGGAAGTGCAACCATGGGCTGCGGGCCTGGACAACGCTGACCTACTTAAGATACTTAACATTCCCCATTTCAGTCGCGGTATACATGTGACTGTAGTGGCCAAGCAGTTACTAGCGCTGGTGCATGACGGCTATTTATGGATAGGGGACCAACAAATTCCTTTTGACGCCGCCCTCATCCATAAGATCACAGGTTTACCCATGGAAGGCCCTGATCTGGGAACTGAATTTCCATCCAAACATGACGATACAAAGCTCGTGCAAACCATGAAAGAGCGGTTTGGCCTGACAAAAGGGAAACGGGGGTATCACACTTCCGCGATTCAGGAGCAGCCCATTCGATTTGCAGCTGAACTCTTAGCCTGCAAACTCATACGGAAATGCCGGCCAACTGAAGTACCTACTCCGGTTATCCAGATTGCTATGAACTGTGCTAAGGGGTATACTTATAATTGGGTCGGATATCTTGCGAAGGAGTTTCTGGAGGATGCCCGCGATGCGCAAGAAAAAGGTAGACCTTTTCATTATTCCTGGCTTTTAATCCTTATTGCATTAGTGGGGTGGAAAGAACCCACTGAAGCCCAGTTTGTCGAAGTAAACCCCGGCACGCCAGGGGCAGCAAGGTATGCCTCCCTTTGGCTATCCTCAGATAAGGAAGCTCAGCAGATGACAAACACTGTGTTCGTCTTCTATGCTATGAGTATTCACTATGAGATTGTGCGAATACCTCGACTTACCAATGAAGTGTTCTCTCAATACGAGGGTGTCGCGCACTTCAGTGCCGATATGCATCATGTTTTCATTCAAGCTCGTGCAGATCCACAACGGCAATGCTTCAAATTACCATATGTAGTCACCGAACCATATATCAGGCGGATAGTTCAGCACTGGCTGGCCGAATGGCTGAAAGATTTAGGGAAAAAACCCTCTATTCCGGTTCCCCCAGCTACCAATATTGGCACAGGTACTAGTCAGGCACAGCAGCAAAGCCCATTGGAAGATAGCGAAGACCTAAGTGATTCACAGAGGGATGATGACGTCCAGGATGGAGACGGCGGACAGGATGAACAGGATGGACAGGATGAGGAGTCGGTCAAGACCATATCAGATCCTAACCCACAAACGAAGCGCAAGTCCCCAGAAGTAGCCGACGTAACCAAGCCGCAGTCCCGCAAAAAGGAAAAAGCGTCGAAGGACAAAGATATTGAGGAAGAAGAAACTGTTACGCTAGATGCGCTGGAGCATGCTCTAGAACAGTCTACGTCATCACTTACTAAAAAATGGTCAGAGTTTGCGGAACTGCATCTTGCCGGGCTCTCAGGTATTGCAACCAGGGTTTCGGAGCTAAAAGAACTAGCAGCAAAATCAGCGCACAGTACTGCGACAAGTAGCACTACATCACCCACGCAGCAGGATATTAGGCAATGGCCACCCAGAGATCACCAGGCACAGGTACCAAGCGCAACTCTGATACAGCCTGACACAGATTCCCGACCCCAGATGGATATCACCGCGGGGCTTGATTATACAAAGATGTCTATGTCAGAACTGCACTTCTGCCAGCTCGCGATTACAAAGGAGATCCATGCCCGAACCCAATTGTCCCAAATCCAATTGGAAACACCATCAAACAAAACAAAAACTTTGCAGCACGCCTAGAAGAAATCACACAAAAGAAGAAAGAAGTTGAATAGACAACAACTACGTTGATGCAAGCATTGGATGAGGCATGTCGGAGTCTTTCTGACTCCGACATACAGGGCGCAAAGGAACCAGAGCAGAGAATCGCTAAGCTGTGAGACTATGCCCAGCAGTCCCACAGCGAGGTTGAAAGGATGAAGATAGAACACCAGCACCAAATTGAAGAACTTCAACTGCGCATTCCTCCTGAGACTCCACCAGAGGTCCAACAATAGCGCCAGCAAGACATCAAGGCTTCAGCAGCAAAAATATCAGATAATGTGGCCAGCGTCGCAAAACTAATGGAAGACAACATAGAAGCATGGGCGAACCTACAGGACCATCCGGATGCAGGTAAGATCCAGGAAACCATCAAGCTGCGCCAGGATGAATTAGACGCAGTCAGAATAGAAATCAAGACGCTGCCACCTATGCAGAAGATGGCTAAAGTGAAGCGCAGCAAGGAACTTCAGTAGGAAATCAAATCCTGCAGGACGAAGGTAACGCTACTGGAGAATGCGTTACAGCCCCTGGTTGATGAAGCATTAGAATTGAGCAATACTGCGGAAAGCCAACTCAAACTTTTGAAGACCTATGACACTTTTGCGCAGGAAAGGGCTGACACAGACTCATCCTCAGTGTTACAGGAATTGGTGGAAAAGGAGAAAGCCGCTGATGATGTACTACACAATCTCACCAATTGCTTCCAGGCCCTCGCGCAGAAGATTCTTCCACCAGAATCCTCGCAGAGTGTCCCGGGACGGGCCACTAGTGATTCTTAGGGGCCTGTTGGGGCGCATACTCCATGTTTGGGTAACTCCGCGGTTAATTAGAAAATTTGTAAGCGGAGTTACGGGTCAAAACAGTCTTAGGGGTATCGGGGGAAGTTAAAACACCTTTTTTGTAAAAAAACCCGTGGTTGAAATTCAGGGTTTAGGGTTTTGGGTGCCCATGGTTTAAGACCATGGTTTTGTAAAAATGCGCAGTATAAATAAGTGCTTGTGTAAAGAAGATAGGTTAGGTTTTATGATGAAAGAAAGATTAAGGCGAAGTTAAGATTGGTTTTGTAAGAAAAGGTTAAGTCCCAGCTGTGTGCGTGGACGACCTCTGCAGCTGAGTGCGCAGAGGGTTTTTGTAAGGAAGATTAAGGAACGACCTGCAGCTGTGTGCGCAGGGGCCTGCTGCTGTGTGCGTGGCTTTTTGAGGACTGAAAGGATCTGCAGCTGAGTGCGCAGATAAAACTGTGGTTTTGTAGCAAGTTGAATAGAACACAGTTTGTGGACGTAGCCCTTACACTGGGGGTGAACCACGTTATATCTGGTGTTGTGGTTTCTTGTGCTGTTTCTATTTCTGTTTCTTTTATGCATTAATAACTGTACACATCTGATAAGTTAGATCGCTGCTAATATTTAGCTTCGCTGTGAATTCCCTGTAGTGGGTTGAGCAAGTCACGACTGTTTATTTATTTGCGAAGTTGTATGTGAATGAATGGTAAAGCTTGTAATTATTGATTAATAAGATTATTAACATGCCAAGGTACAGTAATACCCCCTCTCTGCTTGCAGAAACCTGATTCTGCGGCACCCCCATAGCTATTTCTGGTGAGACTGCAACCTGCGCACAGGTTGTTGCCGAAAGGGCCAACTCTGTGGGTCTTTTGTTGGTGCGACATTAAAGGATTAAACCTGGGTCTGCCCTATTGCCCAACAGGGTCAACCAAAATAGAAATATATTGTTCCACAATCTTACCTGCAACTTCAACCACAGCTGACTGGTGATCCGCTTGGTGCTCCTCCAGTGCTGCATAAATCCTAGGGACTGCCCTTGCTATTTGACCCACTATTTCTACTTCTTGAATGTTGAAAGCTAGCCTCGCACTCTGATTCTCAAGTGGACAATTTCTACGCATGTGGGGTCCTCCACATTTCCAACATTGAAGTGGGCCTCTAATCTGTTGTGGATCTTTAGGCTTTTTTCCTGTCACTCCAACTGGTTTACTCGCAGCTTGGGATGGCTGCTTCTGCTGATTCCTGAATTTAGAAGGTTTGAAACCTTTCTTTCTTTGGTCATACTTCTCATTCTTCTTGTCCTTCCATGCCTTATGGTAATCCAACTTACCTTTGCTTTGCTCATAGCAATACTTAGCCTTCCTTATTGCTTCTTCAATAGTTATAGGTTCATAAAACTCAATTCTATCTTTGTAAGACTGAGGCAATCCACTCAGAAAATGTTAGACCTTCACTTTTTCATCTCTGATGTACCAAACATACCTCAACAGCTCCAAAAACTTATTTGCATATTCTTCCATGGTTCGCTGTCCCAATATCAGTTCATGGAACTCCTTAATCTTGTCATCATAATACCTGTCAGAGAGGTATTTCTGCTTGAAATACTTCTTGAATTGTTTCCACTTAAGTCTCCTTTCACTGATCCTCTTTGCTTGCTTGAAGTGTTCCCACCAAATGGACGCTCTTCCATTCAGATTAAATATGGAAACTCTTTCCTTCATGTTTCCCGAATAGTCATGCACTTGAAAGTACTTCTTTATTCCAAGAAGCCAAGCTTCAGCCTCTTGTCTGGTCTTTACCTCACCATCAAATGTAGGAGGTTTAGATTTCCTAAATTCATCTCAAGAGCAATCCCTATGGTGCCTTCTTCTTTTTTTATGAGGAGATAAACTTGTATCCCTGCTAGATACTTCAGAATCAGATTATCCACTAGAAGTCCTTCTCCTTCTCCTAGTGCTGCTCTTACTGCCTTCTAGCCTTGATGTACCCCGTCCAGAATCTATCTTTCTCTGTAGGTCTGTCAAACTCTACAATATGGAAGCATTCAACTGATGCTATTCTTCCTGGGCTTTAACCAAGCTTCTCATGGTGGCTGCAACCTCGGATGGTGTCCCCTGGAATCTCCTTCCATTAGACTCTATGTCATCATTCCCATTACGGATATTTTCTCCCATGGCATCTTCTGCTCGCTCGTAAGAATCCCAAGCATCATATCCACCATGGGTTCTCATGACTGAACCACCTCTCGCTTTACCACACTATTCTCTCTGGAGTACTGCTCTTGGAAGTTATCTAAAGTTCTGCAAATGTGTTTGTAGCAAACTATTAGATGCATAATATTAATATAAATCAAAATTACTTACATTTTCTTCTGGAAATTCATAAAACAACAATTATGCTAAAAACACAAAATTTTCCTCTCCCCCGTGTTCAGCCCTGTAATCCATTGACAGTCTACTGAAATCTGCTAAAATAGTTAGAATTTGCTGAGAAAATTTCCACTTCGAAAAACCCAAAGTTTCCTTCTCTTCATCGAGTCTCTTCCGCAAAAAAAATTCCGGTGTTTCGGCGGGAAAATCGCCAAACTTCCGATCTGCATTGGTGACGCGGAGGACCGTTCACCTATTTCCTTTCACTGTATCGGTGAGTTACTCGTCTGATTCCTTCCACTGCATTAGCCTACAATGGTCTATTATCCCGCATCTGATCGGCAATAGCATAACCTGTTAGTCACCTAGATTTCCACAACGGCGGCCAACAATCTCATTTAAGTCTTCCGTAGCCGTAAGTCTATCGATGGTCGGAAGCACTAGTTGTTGTAGCGTTGGAGGGATAGTTGACTAAGCAGCCGCAACGGTGGGTCACCTTCGCTGAACTTTTTCCGATCAGCGAACCGATCCACTAACATTTCCCGATGGCCAATGATCTCGTGCCTTAGAGAAAATGTGAATTTTCATCTTGCCTTGTCTTCCGCGGCGTCAGCTCTTCCATCTTCTATTCATCAGCAATCCAAGTCACTATACTTCCTGCCATTGTGGCGATACGAATGGCAACTTACCTCCTCTGTGTCGGTGATCAACTATGTTATTGCGTTAGACGATTAGTCTTCTAGGCAGCCGCAATGGCGGAATGCGATCTCACTGTGGGTTCTGCGGACATTATCGGCTACTGGACCTACTAACCATCAGGTGGAAAGTGTCCTAGACTGCCACAACGGTGGATTCTCAAACCTTTAACGTGCCCGATCGGAGACCCAATCCTCAATAACTTTTCGATGACCTTATACTTAAACAAAATTTTCAAATTTTATTCTCATCGGTTGTCGGAACTACTGATCACTGCGGCATATGCAGTTGAAGCCTCTATCCATCGGAAGGATAGTTCACTAGCTAGCTAACGATGCCAAGACTTAGAGAAATTTTTGAAATTTTCCCTTTTGTCTTCCTTTTCGCCACTTGATCGGCTCGATTTTCTTCTTTTGTCGGTGAAATAGTTCCATTAGCAGCCGCAACGGCGGAACACCATCTTCAATCTTCTTCCAATCGGCGGCCCAATCTACTAATGCTTTCCGATCGGCGAACTGATTTTGACCGGCATTGGCATTCGGAGCTTCTCCTCGTCGGAAGACTAGTGCTCTAGGCTTACGCAACAACAGACGCACAAAGCACTATCTTCTTCCGATAGCCGACGATTTTGGTCGACGGTCGGAGGCCTTACCTATCGGACGCGTAGTTGTCTAGCCATTTGCAACAACGGCCTCTCAATCAACTATTTTCCGTCGATGTACATCGACGGTCTGAACAATAAACTTTCACTGGCGCCGAAAGTCAATATCGGGTGTTTCTTCCACTACATGGAGCCGGTGTTTTGGCGGTCTTCGACTGATCTTCACCGAAATTGCGGCTCCCACATCCACTAAGTTCCACCAACGGCCAATGAAAACTAATAAAATTTTCTACAATTTTCTTCCAACTGTCCTCCGTCAGGTGTGCTTCCACCTAGCTCTCCGCTGCATCGGAAGTCCATCCCACTAAGTGTTCTGATGAACCGACAGTTCAAACACTTAGACAAATTTTGTGAATTTTTTCAGTCATTCACTAATTTCTTCTAGGAAAAAGGCAACATGCCTCTGCGAACTAGTTAGTCATGGCCCATAGAGGCCCATGCTGCAACTTGCAAGCTCTGATACCACACTGTAACGTCCCTGACTCTCCGACCGGCGAAGAGAACGCTACCATGGCCTTAACCATCCGGGCAACCAGCCCCATGAACATGTGAATTCATATAATGCTGAAACAAAATGCATTGAAGTAGAACATACACAGATACATAATTATTTATCATACACAACGGAAGCAACATACATTCATACAAGCATTCAACATGTTCATCATATTCATTAACAGTAATGTGATTGCAGAAGTAAAATAGACAAGACTACTTATCTCGTAAAGAACTCGTTCCGCAACCAGCTACGTCGCTACAACGTTCCACCCAACCATAGGCCAGCGTGCTCCTTAATCTCTCAGCAACGCTGCCACCCCTAAGCTAGGCATGATTCCCCAAGGAATAAGGAACAAGTAGGTTTACACAGCCAAGGGTACACCAAAACACAGTCAAGACAACACAGTTGGGTTTATCAAGCCATCCAGGAGCTGGGAAAGGATAAATGCTAAGTTGGTGAGCTAATTACAGAGCTAGGGACACCTATGCCAGAACTAGCCTGACTTCTAAGACACCCACACACACCCAACACAAGGAATCAGTCCCTTCTCTGCTACATAGTCCCTCAGGCCCTGACTTCCCTTCCAGTGCTATTCAGGGGTTGTGGAGAAAAACGCCAGCTCTCTAGCTCTATCTGTGTGGTTTCCAAACACACCAGGTTTATCAAGCAAACCAAGCTCCCATCCCTGCTCCCAACATAGTCCAAAGACCAACCACTGCAAACATGCAGTCACACAAGCGATTCATAGCTTGGTTAAGGAAAACAACTCTTGAGTCATTCTTGGCCCTATCATGGCCAAAACGACTCACAAAACAATCTACATCAGCCCCCAAAATGTAAAGAAGACCCCAACAAAACACAACGTAAGGGAGATCACAGCAAACCCACGAATCAGTCTATGAGGAAAGTATACCCCTACACCATCTGCAAAATTCGTAGAGGAATACTGCGTGAGTAAAACCAGGAAAATCCTGTGCGTGGGAATGAGCAAGACTCCCTCCCCTGCATGAGGATGACCAACTCTGCCTATGTGTGAGGATGAACAAGACTCCCGCCCCTGTGTGCGGATGAACAACTCTGCCTATGCGTGAGGATGAGCCCACAATGGAGAGAATGGTGTAGTTGAGAGAGTGGAATGAGGGGCATAGTCATTCTTCTGCCCATCGTGAGGTTCAATCCCCTGGTGGAGTGTGCGTGTGGGCAAGGACTGACAATCCTGCCACACTCCACTCCCAGCCATAACTGCCTCAACTACTCAGTAAAACATTAAAGTGGTAGTTGGATAAGACAAGGAAAGATGGGAAATTCAAACAGGGTGGTGACACATGGATTTCCCCCCCATAGCCCAAGGTTTGACATCCCCCACCCTTATCCTTATGAGAATCATTCCCCTTCTCAATTTAGTTGCCACGAACATAACTGGTTCGGGTTCATTTTAATTAAAGATGCATATTTACATGATGACAAAACTTAATATATGTCGTATACCATGATAGACCATTGGCACCGATTCCATTTGCCGAAACATAACACAATTAAATCGATGGTGGGGCTTTTTCCTTTAGCTCCACACCATGATTCATTACAATATATACATCATGTACGTTAAATGCAATGGGGTCAAAACCGGGGTGTTACACAGTTGATACACCAAACCAATCACTTGCTGAGGATGCTCCTGAACCATCTAGAAGACAGCTACCACAGCATCACACCAGAGGTATTCCTAAACCCACATATGAACCCAAGCTTTACAGTAATGTTAAATACCCCATGAGTCATTATGTGTCGAACCATCGTTTGTTAGTATCAAATCAGTGATTTGTAAATCAGTTATCTACTGTATCTATTCCTAATAATGTGCAGGAAGCCTTAGCTGACCCAAGGTGGAAAGCTGCTATGAATGAGGAGTTGAAATCCTTGCAAGAGAATAAAACCTGGGAACTTGTTGACCATTCACCAGGAAAGAAACCAGTCGGATGTCAGTGGGTTTACACTGTGAAGTACAAAGCAGATGGTGCAATTGAACGCTTTAAGGCGAGACTGGTGGCAAAATGATAAATCCAAACCTATGGGATTGATTATACAGAGACATTTGCACTTGTAGCTAAAATAAATACAGTACGAGTCTTGTTGTCTCTTGCTGCGAACTTGGGTTGGCCATTACAACAGTTTGATGTGAAGAACACCTTTCTACATGGCGAGTTGTCCGAAGAAGTTTACATGGAACTCCCACCAAGATGCATAATACCAGAAACGCATAGTCGAAATGTGTGCAGATTAAAGAAGTCATTGTATGGGTTGAAACAGTCTCCAAGAGCATGGCTTGGAAGGTTCACAAAATCTATGAAAGCCTTTGATTACTATTAGACCAACTCAGACCACACTTTATTCTTGAAGAAACAACAAGGTAAGATAATTGCACTTATTGTATATGTGGATGACATGGTGGTTATAGGAAATGATCCTGAAGAAAGGGAGGCTCTACAAGATTACTTGTCCAGAGAATTTGAAATGAAAGCCCTCGACCCCTTGAAATATTTCCTTGGGATTGAAGTGTCTCGATCTGATAAAGGGATTTTTCTATCTCAAAGGAAATATGCCTTCGTCTTGTTATAGGAAACTGGTATGTCAACATGTCAACCCACTGATACACCAGTAGAAGAAGGAATGAAGTTATGTGTTGAGTCTGATCAGGTCCTAGTTGATAAGGGGAGATACCAGAGACTTGTAGGAAGATTGATGTACTTAGCACACAAAGGCCTGATCTTGCCTATGCCTTGAGTATTGTTAGCTAGTTTATGCATAATCCTGGCGAGCAACACATGAATGCAGTTATGTGCATTCTAAGATATCTAAAATATGCTCATGGGAAAGGAATTTTATTCACTAAAAATTAAGATTGTCAGAGCGTGGATGCATATAGTGATTCTGACTGGGCTGGAGCAGTCGATGACAGGCGTTCTACTTTAGGTTATTTCACCTTTGTAGGAGATAATCTTGTTACGTGGAGAAGCAAAAAACAGAATGTTGTTGCCCGATCAAGTGCAGAGGCTGAATTTAGAGGTATGGCACTTGGAGTATGTAAATCATTGTGGCTAAGACTTCTCCTTCGAGATTTGGGCTATCCGCCTAGGCAGCCAATTCGACTGTATTGTGATAATAAAGCAGCATGTGATATTGCTCATAATTCGGTTCAACATGATCGAACAAAACATGTGGAGGTAGATAAATTATTTATTAAGGAGAAGTTGGATCAGGAGATCGTGGAGTTCCCTAAGATTCGATCGGAGGATCAGTTGGCCGATATTCTCACCAAAGCAGTTTCAAATCGAGTGTTCTCAAAGTTTTTGGGGAAGTTGAGCATGTGTTACATCTATGCACCAACTTGAGGGAGAGTGTTGCGATATGGACTGATTCTTTCTTATTCTTACCCATTCTCTCTATGTTTCTTTCCTATCCTATAAATGAGTGTTTCCTATCTTTTTTAGCATCTACAGCTTGATTATAGGATCTGTCGCTTGGTTGTAGGATTGGCAGCTCGATTGTAAGATCTGGAAATTAATCCATTGATGTATATGTACCTGTACAATTCACTGTAATAAACCAGAATAATTTTTCTCTTCAACTCTATTTTGAACTAAGTAGAGAGGAATTAAGTTACTCACTGTAGATGAAGCATGCCAATCTTTCTCTATATATAAGCAAATGTGGGGTATATATATATGTTGGTACTTGTATGATTCTTCAGCGATAGGTTTATAATTCTGAACCCAGAAATTTTAGACGACATTGTCGTTCTCACCAGGCATGGTTGAACAGTAAAAGATAGGAGCGTGATTCAGGAAGAAGCAGAATTTTTGTCAATTACATAATATCTTTCATGGAAACCGTTAAGGGAGTTGTCCATGACGGTGTCGTTGGCCCACATTCACCCAATTTAAGGGCGTTTTCCTTTGAATGGCACATCCCAGGAATCACTAAATATCTCTCAACAAATTAAATTTGCAGCCAGGAGTCATGCAATGGATTTTTGGCTCTTTGCTGGCACGGACATTAGTCGCAGAATTCGGCTCTTAATTTGGATTTAGGGTTTGAGATAGACTCAATGCAGGGTCTGCAGTTAATGAATGTGTTATGACAAACAAAAGGTAGAGTCACGACACGAGTGGATGGATTGCCACAATGCATAAGTGTACAAATCGTAAAGCAAGAGGAGAATAACGACAAGAATGGATATGTTGCTACATTGATCGATTGCTAAATTAGGGTTTGAGTAACGACACGATTGGATGGATTGCCACAATGCGTAAGTGTACAAATCGTAAACGAAGAGAAGAATAACGACAAGAATGGATATGTTGCTACATTGACCGATGGATTCCTACATTAATCGAGAAAGTTCTGCCATGTGCATAATCGATGGATTGCTGTACTAATCGAGAGAGTTCTATCATTCGCATGGTCGAATGATGTTCCAATTCAATTTTGAGACTTGCAATTGTCACCAAAAAATTGATAAGAGTCTCGATTGATAGGAATTTGATTAATTTTATTGTTAAATTTGACTATCAAAAGAAAGCACATAGCTTAAACGTTTGACGACTTCACATAGCTTAAACGTTTGACGACTTCTCTCAATTTTTTTCTAGAATTTTTCAAAGAGAATTTGATAAAAAATAGAGATTTCAAATAATAGTGTTTAAATGTGTTTAAGCTGGATGTTATGAAGTTATTTGGAGGGGTTGAATTCATTTATTCATTTATAAATATGAATTTTTTTTAACTCAAAGGGATAGGTTTCTTTTTGTTGTTGGAGAAATCCTCGATCAACCAATTACAAATATAATAAAAGGAAAACTTCTATAAGACCAAGAGTTAATACAAAGATCAACAATGAAGAAAATCATACACCATGAATGACAACACACTTCTTTATGAACAATTACAGAAGCGGCTGAAAAATACAAGGAGCTCCATTGATAGTAAGGGTTTCCTTGAGGCAAAAGGCAAGATTTATTTGTCAGAGGGTCAATTTGATTGTTTAGCTCTCACAAAATATGGAAAGAAGTGACTCTATCGAATCTTTCAAGATATTCTGAATTCGCTGCAAGATTTTTTATCAATGATGGATTGTTGAAATGATCTCCATAGTTTAACAATTTAATCAGAAGCTCTGAGTCCCAGAAAATTTGAATTGACTTATAACTGTTCTCCTTAGCAATCCGGCAAGCCATGAGGAGGATGTAACTTTCTATCTGGTTATTCGAACTTGTTCCAAGACCCCAACTAAAGCAGGTTTTTCTCACACAATCCGAGGAAAAAATTATCCCACCGACGCCTGCAATCCCAGGGTTCCCCTTGGATTCACCATCAAAGAGGATAGAAGTAATACCTTTACTCTTCGACCACGTAGGAAATTCAATAGCACAAAATCGCAAACGCCAAGGAGGTGAAGCCAACGGTTTGTAGTTAATTGGCGTTCTCCCATGCAGAGAGAACCCCAACCAGGCAACAAATTTTGGAGGGAGAGAAGAATTGCAATTTTTTATTGATTCAAGGATATGGAATTTCACTTTAATAGCCACATCCTTGGGATTCGATGATTTGTCATTAAATATCAAATCATTTCTAGCCAGCCACAACTTCCACCATATGCTCTTTGGAATTGAATGCCATACATTACACCAACCTGCCTTTTTTCTATTAGACTCAGGGATCCATTCTTTCCAAGAGGTAAACAGAGTCGTTACTGCCACACGAGAGGAAGCATCAATCTTTAGATAGAATAGAACCAAATTCCACATAGTCTGAGTGAACACGCAGTCAACAAATAAGTGTTCTGATGGTTCTGGAGCTGACTTGCAAAAACATCAACGAAAAGGTCCATGAAATCCATGCTTAATCATGTTTTCACCAGTCAAAACCTCTTTATGAATAAGAAGCCATGTGAAAAAATTCACCTTAGGAAGGCTGAATGGTGACAAGACAGTCTTCCACTGTCCAGGGGATAGAAAGGAAGCTTGAGAAGTTTGAAGAGCTGAAAATCCATGGGCAGCTAAATAAAATCCACACCATCCCCATCCCCTTTTTTCTTTAAAAGAACGATGAACACAAGCCATTCCAGAAAGAGATATAATCAACAAATTTTGATGAGAAATAAGCGGTTTCGCCATCTCTGGAAAAGTCCAACCTATCCAGTTCCCATCGTTGTCCGAGGAGCAAATTTCTATTAACTGGAGGAAACCTTTGTTAGTTAACCACGGTTTGATCTCATTAAGCAAGTTTAAAGAGGAAAGAGGAGGATGACCTAAAATATTATCATCCCACAAAAAGATCCTCATCCCATTACCAGGGATTCTATAGAGATGTTGCTAAATATGTTTTATACCTATTCTGCACAAATTCCAGATAGATATACATGTAGGATTAGATTCTGAATTTATATTTATCAATGAACCTCCCTTGAGGTATTTCATCCATAAAATCTTGCTAACTAGATGTTTTTTATCTGCAAATAGTTGCCATACAATTTTACCTCCCAAGGCCAAGTTTTCCAATCCAGGATCATGAATTTGCAATCCACCTTCCGAAAGAGGTCTGTTGAGAATCTCCCAGCTGACCAAGTGGATATTTTTTTGATTACCTTTACCGCCATTCCAAAGAAACTCCCAAAGAATATTGGAAATATGGGCAATGATGGACTTGGGGGAGAGGAGAAAAGAAGACTGAAAAAAAGGGAGAGTAAAAAGGACCGCCTTAATCAACCAGCTTTCTAGCTTTAGTCAACCAATGATCACTCAAGGATACAATTTTGGCTTTTAATTTGCTTAATACTTTCAGCCAAAGAGAAGGGGGGATAGCTCCCAAGGTGAAAGGGAGACCCAATTATTTGATATTATCCCACTTATCATATCCAGGAAAACCCAAGGAATGAGCAATTCAAAGCATTTTCAGATGTTCTACATTCCAACCATATACAACTCTCTTTCTATTATTGATCAAAGCTCCTAAGATTAAACATAAATTTTGTAAAATTGCATTGAAGGCTCGAGCAATATTTAAGGAATCCCCTCCCAGAAGGAGAGAATCATCAGGATGGCACCATGATTAAGAGGATCCACTCCTCTTGCTACCCTAATACCTGGGATGGCACCAATGACCAATTTTCTTGATATTTTTCTACTTAATGCTTCAGCCATCAAAATGTAAAGGAAGGGTGACAGAGGACACCCTTGAAGCATTCCTCTCGATGCTTGAAAAAATTATGAAGGTCTACCATTGACAAGGGGAGAAATCCATGGCTTGTCTATATAGGCTTTAATCAAATTAACAAATTCCATACTAAAACCAAAAGAGATAAGAACTTGATAGAGAAAGGAGAGCCTAACACAGTCGAAGGAATTTTTCATATATCGCTTAATGATCATACCTTTCTCCTTCCTTTGGAATCTGGAATGAATGGCTTCATGCACTTGTATCACATTGTCTACAAGGTGGCTTCGTTTAACAAGCCCACCCATGCAAAGGAGAGATTAAAGTTCCCAGCAATGGCTTAAGTGTGTTGGCTAAAATTTTGGCCAGAATTTTACAAGAAGCATTACAAAGCAAGATAGGATGAAACCTATCAAAGGATGTTGCATTTACTTCCTTGGGAATTAAGGCTAGGAAGGTATAATTGGTACACCCTCCCAGTTTGGATTTTTTAAGAAAGGCTCAAATCATGTGGAGCAGATCAAATTTTATAAATTGCCAACAAACTATGTAGAAATGAATAGAGAAACCATCCGGCACAGGAGCTTTATCCGGCTCCATAGACCATATAACTTCCACTATTTCTTTCTCTAAGAATGGTTTCACTAAACCAACATTTGAATCAGCAGTGACTAAAGAGGGAAAGTTAGATAAAAAAATCATTTTTAACTACATTATCAGAAACACCATCCTTTGAAAACAATTGATGAAAATGCAAATGGGAAGCCTGCTGAATTTCCAAGTGCCCTTTGATAGCTTCACCCTCACTAGAATGTATTTTTGAAATCTGATTGCGAGAAAGTATAACTCTGCATTGTCTGTGAAAATAGGCAAAGTTTTGATCTCCAGCTTACAACCATAAACTCCAAGACTTGAGACACAAATATTCTTCTTTCTATAAAAAGGAAATGAAAGAATTTGCTTCAGCAGACGTCTCTTTGACCAAATGAGGCTTAGAAATTACATAATCCTCCATACTTAATTGAATATCTGCTAAATCTTGCACACTTTCTTTTATGCTACTCAATGGAGTCATGAGAGGTTTTTTAACCCAATATTTCAAAGCATACTTTGTTCTCTTGAGTTTTGTTCCTAAACATAACTGGGAGAACCATCAACAAAATGAAACGAAGCATGAGTCACGGTTTCCCAAAAGCCATCACACTCAATCCATATAGGACTGAATCAAAACGGAATGTGCCCTAAGTCTTCCTATTCTTCAAACAACAAAGAGATGAGATGATGAACATAAGATAACTTGGGAAATATTTTGGAAGAAATAAGATACTTCTCCTCCAACAAAAAGCTTTGAACCAGGAATCGATCTAAACGAGTAAGAATGCTAGCTTCCCCAAATTTGTTATTGGACCAAGTGAAGCAACCCTTCTTGGGTTTGAAATCAAGGAGGTCCCATGAATGAATCAAGGACTCCACAAATTCATGAAGAGGGTCATTTCCCTAGACACCTCCTTTTTTCTCATTAGGATCAAAACTAATATTGAGATCGCCTGCCATTGTAATATCTGTATCCAGATATTCTCAATAATTACTTGATTGAATAATCAACCAATGGAAAACAATTCCATATTGAAAATATTAAATAAATATGAAAGATTACAAAGTGAGTGCCATATATATATTAATTGTAAAGGAACTTTGGATACCATCCATGAAAGGATGCATCATTTTAGAATAGTTTACTAATAACCATTTATTAATTATTAATTATTAATATCAATATATATTAATATTAATATTAATAATTGATATCGATACATACATACATACATACATATATATATATATATATATATATATATATATATATTGTTTGTTTGTTTGTTTTTATTATTTAATTTTGTTACAGCCATGATGATATTTCTGAGAGAGTGAGTTTCAAAAAAATGTGACAGAGAATTCCAATAGTCCTTTTTCTTGGCTGTATTTACAAGGACATAAAGATTAAAGAGGGCTATTGAAATCTTACTTGCTGTATTTTGGAGTTCTGAATAAATCCAATGTTGAGAAACAAATGAGGAATTTAGGATAAACTTATCTTCAGACGATAATGTTTCTAGGCCCCTAGAAGTACCTCAAGAGCTGACAACAATGCCAACGTTCTTTTTCTACTTATTTTTGCTTAACTATATTAACACTTCCTCATCAATATTTGTCTCTTGAAGAAAAGAATGTCTAAAGGTTCCATTCTCAGAAGGTCTTTCACTACGTCTTCTTTCTTGGGATTCCCCAGTCCCCTACAATTCCATGAAATGAACTACATTATTTATCTATGCAAGTGGGAGTTGGCCCTCCCTTTGGGGGTATGTTTTGCTTACTTCTTCCCAAATACATCTCAATTATGGCTTGAATTCCCTACATCTTTAAACGCTCAACTTCTTCTTCTCTAATATCCTTGTGAGACTTTCTACCATCCTTTTTAGAGGATTTCTCAATAGAATCTCCATCTGAGGAACCAGGAGTATCAACCGACTTTTTCTTAAGGATTTCTGCATAGGAAGGAGAAGTTATGGATCCTGGAGGAGATTTGTGAATTTCCTATAACATTGGATCAACACAAGGAATTTCAAAAAGAATAGGGCCAGGATACTCTTGAGACCCGATAGTTATTTCACCTTCAACTAAAAGCATGTTTGAATGCTTCACCTCTCCCTCTTCAAGAGAAGGGGAAATATGATCATAAGAGGGACATAAGACAATGAATGGGTTTGATGAAGCTGTAGCTTTTTCCACATCTTGATTTGTATGAATTTTCTTGTTAACAGGATTGACTCTGATCCTTGTTTGACCTCCTTTTGCTTTCAATCTAGAATCTTGCTTAGAGGAGCTGCTTTCTGAACATGAGTCCATTACTCAGCCTTCTCTAATACAGGTTCTTTTTCTAATTTTTTCTTGCAATTTCTAGCAAAATGGCCATATCCATGGCAAGGGAGACACTTGAATGGAAGATGCTCATAACCAAGTTCCTGAATATGAGACCAATCTGCAACAATTAATTTGATCACCTCAGGCAACCCAATCTCTAAATCAACTTCCACCCAAATTCTTGCACACAAATATTGTTCTTTTCTTTCTACCTCGTCAATATAATTTCCAAGCTTATTCCCAATGGTTTCCAGAGATTAAGAATTCCAGCAACGAAGAGGCAAATGTGGGAGCCTAACCCAAATAGTAACGGCTGAAGGAACGTCCTGAGTAAGGTCAAAATTAGGTGTCCACTTATTCAAATAGAGCCCTTGAGGACCCATAAAGTAGGGGTTATTTTGAAAGAGGACGTCTTTGTCTTCTTTTGAATTGAACACAAAGACATAATATCCTCTTCCAACCAAATGATTACGAATTCCTTCGGTGACCAGATGCCTCCAATTACGCTGCACCCATCCATCAATTGCCTTAGGAGAAGGCCAGAGGCCAGTAAATTGTCCAATAAGGCCACGTTTAGAGCAGTTCGACATGGTCATTCAACAGACAATTTGACTGATGGAATATCAAATTTCTTCACAAATTGTTTCACTAAAGAGTTTCCCTTCCTCTTGCCACAGGAAGCAACCAGTATTTTGAAAGCAAAAATTTTAGGAGGAAGAGGAGGGGGATCACCTCTAGAATCCATGGAAAAGGACGATCACAAAAATGGAGAAAACACCAGTCGATCTTCATGAAAAATTGTCTCCCTAACGCACACAACAATGCAAAGGTGAAAACTGACTCCACGTTGGAAACAAAACACCTAGAAAAACTAAGGAACTAAAAAAAACGACCTATCCTCGTAGCACGACAGACTCCATATCAGCAACACCAGATCAATTAATAGATGGTAGCAACCAAAATAAGGGCCTCTTGAGGAAGAACCAGAGTACGGCCCTTCCTAGATCAAGAAACTAGAAAATTCAAATCTTCTTGGAGCGCAGTTTGCATTGCCAAAAAGAACGTATATCTACTAGAAATTTTTTCATTCATAAACATGATTTGAACAACACATAATCCTCACTAAAAAAATGTTAGATTTTGATTAAAAATTTGTTGGACAGGAAAAATCATCAAATCTTTAAACTACTTCAAAAGAAAGTTTGTTACAAGGTTGGAGAGCCAAAATCATCAAATGCTTAAACTCATTAAAAAGAAAGTTTGTTACAATATTAGATAGATATATGTATTGGTGGAAATAATTGTAGTATCATTGTTTTTATTGAACAAGATAAGATTATTTGTACAAGAGAGTGACCTTGGGTTTCATATTCCAAAGAAAGTTTTTGACTATTAATATTCTTTATGAAAACTAGTATTTACATTATTTACATTTTCACATTAATCTCGTAGTATTAGGTTTCCAACATCTCCCCCTTAATCCAAGGGGGTGTTGAGTCCAATCATCCTTTTGAAATTTTCAAGTTTTTATCTTCCAAATGCTTTGGTGAATATGTCTACAATATGCTCATTTGTGGAATAATGTATCAAATGAATTGTCTGTGCCTCTGCATGATATTGAATCAGATGGTACTTTGTGTTTATGTTCTTGGTTCGATCATGGAATCAATAAGGGAGTGCCAATAAGGTTTCGAGCACAAGTTGTTTGCACTTGGTTGCATCCTTAGATTCTTTTCATTCTTTTGATGCGAGCTTCAAATTCTATTCCATTGAAGTAGTTATAGGGCTGCACTATGTCATGCCCAATCTATTCAATATTTCTCCAACATACTTCTTTTTGGAAACGAATATTTACTTAGTATTTTAACTTGCTTTAATTCCCAAATAGTAGTGAAGATGTCCCAAATCTATCATCTCAAAGTCCTTAGTCAACTCTTTCTTTATGGATGAAATATACCTTTCATTATTCCATGTCATTAAAAGATCATATACATACACCATAAATTTTTACAACATATCTTCCAACTTTATTTACAAATAGTGTTACATCATCAAGATTAAAATGTTTGGATTTTAACTTAAAAAGATGCTTGGTCAACTTTTCATACCGTGCATAAGGTGCTTGTTCAAGTCATACAATGACTTGATGAATTTGCTTTGCTTTTTCACTTCGCCTTTCACAATAAATCCTTTTGGCTAAGACATAAAGGAATTCTCTTTCAAGTCTCCATTCAAGAAAGTAGTCTTCACATCCCTCTGAAGAAATTTCCACCCATTTTGTGTAGCCAAAGATATTAAAGTATAGATAGTAGCCCATTTTCTTGTGGGGGAGAAAGTCTCCTCATAGTGAATGCCTATTTTCTATACAAAACCTTTCGTCACAAGCTTTTCCTTGTGCATTCCAAGTGAGCCATCTGATTTGTACTTGTTCTTTTAAACCCACTTACATCCAATTGGTTTGGTAACAAATTGAGGGTTCACCAACTTCTAGGTCCCATTCTTAATGAGAGCTTCATACTTATTTTGTGTGGATTCTTTCCACTCATCGCATGCCACAACTTCTTTAGAGGAAGTTGGTTCAATTTTAGTAGATAAATTCAATTCCCAATCATATGAGACATCCATATCTTTTAAATCACCTAAATTTGAATTATTTGCATCTCCTCTATCATCTTGTATGGTGGAACTTCTTGTTCCCTTCTTTTCGAATTCATTGGGATGGACACTTTTAAGTGTCTTTGTGACTCATTTTGGAACATTTTGTGAAGGTACATGTCTCTCAAAGGGTGGTGATTCATTCTCTTTAATATTAAGTCTTCCAATTATCTCAATCACGTCATCCAATTGAACCTTTTATTAGGGTGATGTGGCAAGAACTTCTTCATGAGGGGGATATGGTGCTACAAAAATATATTCTAGAGATTGATCCAAGATATGGATCTTCCTCTCGTTAAGATGTGGAATCTAATTATTGGCTTCATGAAATGTATCTACATGGAAAATATTATTCAGACCATCAAGATGCCTCTCAATAGACTTGTCATTTTTTTTCATCTCAATAAGAATGATACTTTTGGAAAGAATAATTCTTATTTACCCTATCATAAATATGATATGCCATGGGGGTGTTTGAGTACCCTGAGAAAATGCACTTTCAAATCCATGCACTGATATTGTTTCTTTTCTCCTTTGGAATTAAGGAATAATAGGTGGAACCAAATACTCTAATATACCTCAATGAAGGGATGCAACCATACCACATTTTGTATGAATTCTTGTTTTCAAGAGAATTATTAGGGATTATATTTCTAAAATAAATTACACACAAAATTGCATCATCCCAAAAAATCAATTTTACATTCTTGAAAAATAGCAGAGAGCATAGCATATTCATGATATTCATATTCCTTCTTCTCGTCACGCCATTTTGTTGAGGATTGTATGAAACTGTGGATTCATTCTTAATCCCATATTATCTAAGATAGGATTCAAATGCATTTGATGTATAATAATTATCCTCCATTATCAATACAAAGGGAACCAATCTGCAATTGTGCTTGATTTTCTATCCATACATGAATGTTCCTAAATGTTTCAAAGGATCGAGATTTGTATTTCAAAAAATACACGAAACAAATCCTAGAGTAATAATAAATAAAAGTCATGATATAATTGTTACCATTTCAAGAAATAATAGGCATAGAGCCACACAAGTTAGAATGAATTATCTCTAGTTTTGTACATGCTTTGAAATTGGAATCATGGAAAGGATGGTTACTATGTTTTCCTAGAATACAAGAATGACATTGTGTCAAATTCATTGGAATGGTTGGAAAATAAATACTACAATTCTTCTTCAACAATCAAAACTATTATAATTTATGTGATCATATGTAGCATGCCACAAAATACTATAAGACAATGTACCTTTTTCATACTGAGTGAGGTAGACAAAATTCTGAGCTCTTGTATATGTTCCTTTCAGATTCAACAATCTCTCATCTTCCCATATGGTCATGATGACTTTGATATTAAAGGACCTCATTATCTTAAATTTTACATCACACGTGTCTGGAATGTCCTTGTTGTCAAACCTATACAAGATACAACAAGTTCCTCTACAAGTCAGGAATATAGAGAACAATATTCAAGAAAAAATTAGGGATTCCATAGAATTTAAACCTGATGGTGCCAATTCCATTCGATTTGAGGATAGACTTGTCTAGAAAATTCACTATACCATCTATATTTTCATCCAATTATTCAAAAAAATCCTTTCTAAATGTCATGTGGAAGGTTTCACCTGTGTCAAGAAACCATGTATCTATCTAGGAAGAAAATGAAGTATTGAACATGAATTAATTTATTCTATTATTACATTGTGCAACAATAGAAAGAACATATTTAAGGGATTTAACTAATTAAACATATTTACTTTATGATCTGTTCTACTTCTTCTTATCTGTAATTTTCTCCCATGGATTTTTTCATGTATTTTCCTCATGTACATCTTTGCTGCAATGGATACAGTGAAAACCAAGTTTCTCAATCTCCCCCATTTCTTTGACAGTCCTTCTGTGTCTTCTCTAAGAATGCATCTTCACAAGGTTGTCAATACAATATGCAATATACTTTTGCAACAAATACTATAATGAAAAACTTTCAATATGTTATATGTGCAAGCTACACTATATAGAATGACAACCTCCAATCTACATTTTAATATCTCTCATACAAGGTGTAGGTCCTAAGTATCTACAATTGTTTTTGGTAATCTAAAACAATACAATAATGATAATGGAATCAAACTAAATATTTGTGCAACAATGACTTACGCATTCTTTCTAAGTTGTATGTCTACATTTTCTACATACACTATAATCTTTAGAATAATAAAATTTCTTCAAACACACATTGTGATAGAAGTGCTCTATTTTCACTCTAAAACCTTGGATTTAATATCATCCCTTACAATTCTTGCAACAACTGACACTCCAAATGTCACCAATGAAATTGAATAACACCAAAAGGTCTGTGTCTCAAGAATCCATATAATGGAAATGTATTATAATAAAAACATTACTAGATATGGGAATGTTTCACATTAGATGGTAAACATATCTTGGATTACAAACCTGCAATCTAGAAAAGGAAATCAAGGGAACATGAAGATACTCTATAAAAAATAGATAGAGGAAAGACTAAAAATTTAATTCCAAATTTGAAGATGTTCTTATTGTTAGATCCTAAGATCTTTGTGGTTCATCACCTCTAAATATTCTAGAGACAATCACTCATTAGAAGAAAACCGACTAGCAGTACAGCCGACTACAGGTCCGACTAGGAATGACAAGGGAACATGACTAAATAGTCCATTGAACATATGATTGAATGGTTAAAAATACCATGGTCAGTGCAACTACAACAACCAACTAAACTTTAGGATGTTGCGAATTTCACAGAAACAGTTAGGACCAACGACCCCCATTTGTGGACCAAATATTCCTCACTTTTATGGCATTGGTTATATATGGAAACTATAAAAGTAAAATGTTATGGGTTGTGTTGTATGTGACTTGTGGATGATCGAGTATGCATTGTGATTTTATAATCATGATGCACAATGTGTAAGTGTTGTAACATTGTCTTTAGACACCACCTATCTTCTTGGAATATTATTCCCTTCTTTGAATTTATTTCCTATTCAATATTTCAAGGATAACAGGGTCCCCAAAATGTTATTAGAAATCATATTTTTAAGCTAACCTTAATTGTCTATAGATTGTGCCGAGTCAAATCCAGGTTTGATTGAATCTAGGTGGAATATTTGTTGATCGATACTTCTCCTTGAACTTTTAGTAGAACTCTTAGATCATAAAGATGGATTCCAAGATAGAATTTGTTGTTCTCAATGGACATAATTATGCATTCTTGAAAATAAACATGGAGACCTTGTTGAAGAGTAAAGGAACATGGAAGTTCACAGATATTGTTATTGTTGACTTGATGGATGTCGATACTAAGTTTTCTATCGATGTTAAGAAAGACAAAGTTGTGGGTGTTATCACAACTGGAATCTCAAGGGAGATTGACTTTCATACAAGTGGGATCAATAGTCCTCATGCCATCTGCAACAAGATGAAGAATCTGCTCAACAATATCAATGGAGGTGAATTAATGTAGATAGATATAGAGTTGATATATCTGGAACCTCTTTCGTTTGATATGATAAAGGACTATTTAGCTTGCATCAAATAGATACAACTAAAATTGAGTGAATGTGGCAAGGATTTTCTGAAGAAGGATGGACATCTCATTGAGATAGAAATGATGAATTTCAAGATACCATATGATGTATTATGTTCCTCCCTTAACATTAATTGGATATCATGCAAGAAATATGGTAAGGATTTTACTTTTGATACTTTCTTTGAGTTTTTGATTAAATACTAGCAAAACTTGCTTAAAGAATGAAATCTTGGTAGCAAACGCCAAGATCACATGTTGAAAGGAAATGTCAAGCCAAAATTTTAAGAGAACGGTCCACAAGATCAACGACCAGAATGTACCAAACAACCTAAAAAATGGAAGATTCAAGAGTCATCATGGATGAAGAAGGATCGTAAGAATAAGACCTATGGGTGACGTGAAAATGTGGGTCATGTCGAGAATAATTGTTGGAAGAATATGAAGGATTTATAAGGGAAGTTTAAGAACCTTGAGGATAGTGCATCGAATGGATAGTCAACCAATCGACCTCTTAAAATAATACTTTATTTGTCATCACTTCCTAGACATTACATACCCACACCACTCATAGATAATGGATAGTCGACTCTAGATGTACTCATCATATGGCAAATGATGCTTCTATGTTTCCCATCTTAAGTGGTTATCCTTAAGAGAAGAGCTATGTTGCTGACAATTACAATTTCATTGTCATTGGAAATGGTGATGTTCAATGCCATCATGGTCACATATCCAACGTCTATCATGTACCGATTTTGAGTGAAAACCTATTGTCATTTTCTCAACTAACAAATACTAAGAAAACTATTTAGTTTTGGTCATATCACTTTATCATAAAGGATCTGACGCTTGTGGGGGAAACTGTTTCTTCAAGGTGTTTTTATCCCAAATATTGATTGTATAAGTTTTGTGGTCCTCCCATGAATGTTTCCTAGATGAATGGATTGACTACACTCATCACTCAAACTGATGAAAAAATTCAAACTTGGTATGAATGACTTGGTCATATAAAATTTTGAAGTTTGAATATGATGGTAAATCACAACATGGTTGCCATATTTTTAAATTCCTTTCCACTTGATGTATTTTTATAAATTATTTATGCTTGGAATGATCATCAGACACCCTTTGATTCAATGAAAGCATGGTGCGCACAAGATAAACAAGAGCTTGTTCAATGATATTTTTTGCATGAACAAGTCTTCATTAGTAGGTGTGATGTATATTTTAACCTTTACTAATGATTGATGTAGATTAACATGGGTATATTTCTTGAAAAAGTCTTTAAAATATTCAAGGAATTTAGAGCCCTAGATGAGAAACATTGTGGTTGACCCTTTAAATGGTTGAGGTCGAACAATGGAGGTGAATATGTGATCCCTAGTTTGAAGAATATCTCTTAAAAAATGGTATTTATTGGCATAGATATGTCCCTCACACTCCTAATTATAATGCTTTTGTAGAGAGCAAGAATTCTAATTTGGTACAAATGTCTAGGTTCCTACTACAGACCAAACATCTCCCCATAAATTTTTGTGTAGAAGTTGTTTATTTCTCAAATTATCTCCTAAACATTGTACCAACTCGTGTTGTCACCAACATGACTCCATTTGATAAATGGAATGGTCAGAATCCATTTATTAGACACCTCAGAACCTTTCTATGTGTTTCTTAGGAACATATCAATGATAACTGCAGAAAAAAACTGGATGTGAAAAATCATGCTTGCATCGTGATGGGATACTCTGAAGAGTCAAAATCCTATAGATTGTTTTATCATATCAAACAGAAGATAAGCATTAGCATAAGTCTAATATTTAATAAGAATACTTCAATTAACAAGTTGTTTAATTCCTCCTCTATTCCATTAAAAAATGACCCATTTGATATTCTTGAAGAGTCTAGATCAACTATGCCCATCTAGGGGGTTTTAACCAGACCAATGAATTATTCCTTTGAGTCAACTGGAAGTTAATATACTATGACTGCTGAAGTCGGTAGTCCAATTTCATTGACTCACACAACTGATGATAACTGACCTGAATTACCAACAACTTGCTTACCTCAGTGGGATGTCAAGATGATTGATGCTACCATTATTGGGGATGTTGGAAATATTATAATTGGTTGGTGGACTTGTAGTAAGATACAATATGCCAATGTTTCCCTAATTCCATGTGTTCTTGATACCTATGATCCTGATACAATGTTGATGCTCAGAGAGTTCCAAAATGGGAAAATTCCATGACTACTGAAATTAATTCCTTGAAGAATAATTAGATGTGGGAAATTGTCCCTCGATGGGTCTATAGGACCAGGTTTACCTATGAGTGTGTTTTTGAATACCACACATATGTTTTAGTTTCCAATGGATTCTCTCAGTAAGAATAGATCAACTACATTGAAGCCTTTTCTCCTATTGCAAAGATGGATTCTGTCAGACCGATCCTTTGTCTTGCTTCTTGTTTTGGATGGGAGCTTCATCAAATGGATGTTAAAAGTGATTTTATTCATGGATATTTTACTGAATAAATATATATGGATAAAACTCTTGAATTTGTGACAGACTCTGGTCTTATTTTTTGACTAAAGAAGTCATTGTATGGTTTGAAATAGGAACCTCATGATTGGTATGAGAATATTGATCACTTCTTTGTCAAACCTCGCTTCAAATATTGTGAATATAACCACAGTATTTATGCATTACATGTTCATAGTGATAATTTAATTGTGGAATTATATGTTGATGATTTAGTCATAGCTAGAAATAATGTCAATATGATTTTTGGTTTGAAGAAACATGTCACATGCCCCAATTTTGCAAAAACAACTTCATATTATTTGAGGACAATATGTTAAATTTTATGCTAAGTTGTAATTAATGACCTAGTGGGGTCAAGGATATTTAATGTAAATTCTGAATATTTTATTTAGAAATAAATAAAGGAGGAGACAACAGCTTAGGAGAGCTATTAAAAGAGTGTTTACTGGTCAAATTGGTGGAGGAGACTAGGTGGAGAGCAAACTAACATGTGGCAGCATCCTCAAACCACTTCCAACTATTACATGTGGCAACCTCCCTACATTTGTGGTCATGATTCCCCGAGAAAGTGGAATTAGAGCTGGTGTCTCAATTAATGAAAACTAACCCAAAAGACCTAAGCAATCTTTATAAAAATTCCCATTGAAGAGAGCTAAGGCTGCTCATTCTAGAGAGGTGATCATTCAGGTTGAATGAATGTACTTTAGAGAAATTCAATGGAAGGGAATTCTGGAAAGTGTTTGAGGGGATAACTGCTGATTGATCTAGTTGCAGCTTTTAATCTGAAGACCATACTGCTGAGAGTAGAGTGTTTTACTAAGATATTGAACTAGTCGGTTGACAGAGGGTTCTACTATTTGCATTCTCCACCAGTTCTCTGCCAAGAAGACCAGGAACAGGATCAAGGGTCATGAGGAAGCATTGTTTGAGCGCTCTCTAGGAGATTGGTAGGGAGGAATGGCCTCCTAAAGTTATTGTCGTCTGTCCTCAACAGGTTCTAAGTTATTTTATTTTACTATGTTAGTTAAATAAATCTTAGTTAACTGCTATGTGAATGTTAACAGTTTAGTTTGTGAAATGTTTGAGTTAGTATCTTTATTAGATTGTTATAGAAATGAAATGGATTTAGAGAATAATGTGTTAGAATGAAAATAAATTTCTAAACTATTTTTTTCCACACCTGGAAACCAGGCCGTAATCTAGCATAGATAGAATGCTTTAAGTAGATAAGAGAATGAAAATAGTAGATAGGATTGTGTAACTGTAGATAGCAGAGTAATTTTATTTCAATGTTTAAAATATTATGGAGGAAAAATAGTGTTGTGATTTAATTGTGTTTACTATTTTTACTTAAGTATAACTAAATAAAAATGTAGAAAAGAAACAGTAAAACTACACTAGAGTTAAAGTATTAGTATACTGATACAAACAAAAGTTTATTTGAAGGTAACAGTTAAGTATTTATACCAGTTATTAACCATACAATATATCTTATAAATTATTTAATAAATTCTAAATTATTACTCAATACAAACTAGATTAGGGTTATGTATATAAACCCTTATTTATGAAAAGTAAACAGAGTTACAGAGTTAATGTTCTATTCTTTACAGAGATCTGAATAACTTCAAAGCTATAGAATAGTAAGTAAAAACAAGTATAAATATAAACATTAGATAAAATAAAACTAAAATATCATATTTAGAAACTATTTTATATTTAACAAAAAGGCTTGTAAACTGTGCAAAATAACCTGAGGGTCCAAACCCTAGCTTTTCTTTTATCTTTTTTATAAATTAATTTATAAAAGTTTTAACCATATACATTGGTAACTAAGTAAACAAATTAAACTAAAAGACTATAATCTATACGTTAAACTGAATATAGTCTTATCTCAAAAACTTTATAGTATATTTGTAAACTCTTTTATTTTAAAAATACTTCATAAACAAATTAATAAACTTCAATACTCCTGTAATAACCAAATAGAAACAAACAGGAAACACTGCTCACTTAATAATTAAATTAAGAGTATATTTATACAAGGGTTTCATTCCATTAAAACACTAACTATTATATTCTGAACAGGCAAGTATAAAAATATAAATTTTACAATACGACTGACCTACAGTCTTTACAATAACAATATTTACTTACAAGAAATATTATTAATAGGAAATGTACTCCATTGACAGTTAAGAAGAAAACTTACTTTACAGTATTAGCATTTACAAGTCAAATTATAATAAATAGATTAATCGAAAACAAGAGTCACTTAAAACTATAAGTATAGGAAGAAAACCATTTTAATTTAAAAACAAGAGTATGACCAAGCCGTAAGGCTGTAATTCCTTTTTACAAATTGAGAAAACTACATGTCATGGCTTGAAGGCCGGTATTACCCAGCATGATAGCAAGGGTTTACAAGTAAAAAATGTAAAGCATCATCATATTAAAAACCTAATAACTAGTGAGAAACTGAAATAGGATTCCAAGCCTTGTATTATCTCCATCAACAACCCTCTTTACAAGTAGGGCTAAACCCATTTTTTTTTAAACTTAGGGCTTACCGATTGGGCCACAAGTCCACTAAATCCGGTCATTGTTTTCTTTCACCAAATCTTGGAGCTGTCATGGATACCTACATTTAGCACATTACGAATGTCAGTATAATGCTAATCTTCTAACTGCTTAAACCCTAATAGTGTTATTAAATCAAAAAGGATTTACTCATACTAAAGATTCGACTTGTATTTACCTGTAAGTAGAAGAGTTGTCGAGCATCGAAGAAGTTGTCACCAGCAATGTACACCCAGGAGTTTTTAAACCCTATGCCGACCATGGAGTAAAAATAGTGACAAAGGAGCTTAAGCCTCACAAAGTCGTGAGAGGCCATGAGAACAATAGGACTGAGCTTTGGACAAGAAGAGAGCCAAACACAAAAACAGGTAACCACTCATGCTATATGGATTCACAACCACGAAGTTTTGAAAATCAAAGACTGAGTTTTGGAAACTACATCAATATCAAAAAAAATCTTTGGAGCAAGCAAGCATAGGAACAGCCCTCACGGCTGTCATGGAAACTACACTGACCAGCCGCTGACCAGCCGCAGACCAGCGAAAACCCCAGAGGCAAATGAAAAACGAATAGGGTTTCCAAGTATTTTTATGTCGCCATTGCATGGACGAGAGGTGACCACGTGCCCTCCAATTTTTTTTACCATGCATGGGTCGAATTCTATAGTCTATTTGCGTGTTCAATAATTAGTTTATTATTGCATGGATATATAAACAACTATGAAACGACTATGAAATATAGTTTTATATATGCACTAATTACAACTATATCATGGTAATCGGAGGTATTAAGGCTTGTATAATTGAGAGTAATGATATCTAACATTGACCTTAGAGTATGGTTATAACAACCTTTCCATCGATACAATCCCAAAGTTGACCATACAATGAAGTATTTGCAACTAACATTTGGTGTGTACACTTTACAAAACGACATTGAAACAATTACATATTATATTGAAGTTCAAACCGTATTATTTGAAACCAATGGTTTGGGGTTAGTTATAAATTATGGAATTTGATTATAAGAGTAAAGGTAATTAAAATATGACAAGTAAACAAGCACAAGTCTCAACCTTGATGTAAGCATTTACAAATAATAGTTTGTAGGCTCAACTTGTAAATAATAATAATAAAAGATCCTATCATTATTGGAAAAGATAGTTTGTGATTGTTTATGTTTGCTTGTTCTTAGCATAGTATATGAATCTTGGTCATATTTGTTCCATTTAATGTAGACCTCAGATTATATGTTCTAAGTAGAAAAATTCTACCTTAATAGTTATTATAAACTACAACTATTATAAGTAAGACAACTTGTTAATAGTAAAGTTTACCATGAAGTAAACTATGCTCAAGGTTTATAATTATTAGAATAACACTGATAATATATTTACCTTGGACTTATGAAAGTGATGGTAAGTAGTATTCCATCTTAAGATGATGTGTCTAAACTACAAGAACCAAATTTATAATGTCATGGACACTTCCAAGTAGAATATTTCTATAGGATGCAAGTAATAGTTATCTTGGAACAATATGAATTAAGGGATATTGTATATAGTTACAATAATAGAAGCAGCAAGGCAATAGTTTAAGTACTGAAGTCTTTAACTTAGTGCTTAACTTACTTACATACAAACATTAGGTTAATAACTTTGAGGGCTAGTAAGAAAAGACAAAACATAAACTTGTACTCTATTGGACATCGTTACTATTGAGATTGATAGGAACACTTTGTTGAATAAGAGACATCACAATTAAACACAACTTTAGAGATATAAGCATGTTAAAATAGAAATAAATGTATTACGAAGAACATGAGCTCTAAGCTCACAGTAAGTATCTTTGTTTCACTAAGTATGATACAAATAACGATCTTATATATAAATGTGAATATTGTCTTAGAAACAAAATCTATAGAAGACAAATTACTTTACCTCATAAGAGATTGCTTGTAAATAATCAGTTTATTTACTAGTAGTTTAACATGCAACATATATACTTCTTGCTACTTATGAATTAAAATTCTACTTGATCGATCGTTACCTATTGAACCTGTAAGAACCAGCTGTCCATCGGCATTAGCATAAATGCTAAGTAAGCCCATGTTTTCAAAGATAGATTTCACCTATTTGCCAAAAAGTAAACTTATTAGTAAAACTGAAAGTAATCTAAATGCAGGTCAATCTTATATACATTACGAAAATGAAAATTGTATTAGTTATTGTTTTATAAAAATGATTAATACTAATTGATAGACTATTTCATTTTCCTCTAACCGCTAGCATTTAGTAAACTGTGTATTCAACATTTTATGTTATCTTAAAAATTTTAAATTTTTATGAAATTTTTGGATTATGACAAAACAACTTGTAGATACCTTTGAAATGACTAACCTTAGTCATTTGAATTTATTTATTGGAATTAGAATTTTTCAAATGGATGGTGATATATTTCTTTATCAACCAAAATATTCCTTGCATATCTTAAAATGGTTCAAAATGGACATGTGTAAGTCATGTGCTACACATTATCATCTGGGAGTGAATTTGTTGAAAGATTGTCGCTCTCAATAGGTAAATGTAGCTCATTATCAATAATTGGTTGTTATCCTAATTTACTTAACTCACAGTCAGTCAAATCTCTCCTTTTCTATTAGTGTGTTTCCAGGTTCATGCAATCTCCTTGAGAAATCCACTAGAAGGATACAAAGAGAATTGTTCTCTACATTAATGGAAATTATCAGTATGGTATTAAGTATTGTCAAAGCACATAACCAATAGTCTGATACACTAATTCTAAATAGGGTGGTGACATTGATGAGCGAAAGTATACTTTTGGCTCTGTGTTTGACTTATTTTTGGACCCTTGGTCTGGTCATTTACGAAGCAAAAAATAGTCTCCCCTTTCACTACAACAACCAAATATCATGGAACTGTCAATGTAAGTACAAAGAAAATTTGGATTCATCATCTTCCCAATGAGCTTGGGTTTTCTATTATGACCTCCCCTATTATTTACTTTGATAGTAAGGGTGTTATTCAAGTTGTTGATAATCTTGTTTCCCTTATCAAGATGAAGCATATTGAACTTCATCTTCATTATTTGAGACAATTGATACATGAGAATGTTTTCTCACTTTTTTATTGCAGAATCGATTATTAGATTGTTTATGTCCTTACAAATAATTTACAAGAAGATAAGTTTGTGAAACTTCAGGCTATGCTTGGGCTTCAGGAATGTTACAATTCTAAAGCCTTGATGGTAGCAATAATTATATAAAAAAATGAAGAATATAAGCATATATTTAAATAATTCTATAAACAAATGAAGAATTTAAGCACACATTTAGCCTCACTGGGAATTGCAGGGAATTAGCATAAGGAGAGAAGAAGAGGAATAATGAACACATATTAAGGAATGATCAATAAATGATAATTGATATTATTACATTGGTAATACATCCTTATAAAGGAGTTTTTATTTTATGTAAGATAACTCATTGCTAGCTCATAATTCAAACTTACTAGATATGATAAACCCCCATAGGTGGCTAAATCACTTTCCTAATCTATCAAGGATGTCACAAATTAGCTAAAGAATGAGTGAGTGATTCTAAGTTATGGAAATAATTTCTAATCCTGGAATATGGAGAGAAAATAATGGAGGATGGGTTGGAAACAAAGATAGTAATTTCCTAGTTGAATAGCTTTACCTTATCCATAGAAAAGTTGGAATAGAGAAGTAAAAGATAGAACCTGCAGGAAAGCACAATTACTAGTTCTAGTAGTCAATAAAGTAGACAGGATCAACCTAGAATCAATATTAAAGCATTCATACGGTATATATGTCAAGTGTTGACCATGCGGTGCAAGTGGATGAGAACTACCTAGGCTAGTGGGTAAGAAATTAATTAAATATTTTATCCTAAGTTATGAAGTGGGTTTATTATATTCCCACAACCCCCTTAAAGTATGACTTTATCATGTTTATTTCTGAAATAATCATAAATATAGACTTATATAGGGCCCAACAACAAGGATATGGTCACACTTTAATAACTATTATGTCCAAAGAACTGGGGAAAGAGGGAAAAGCACATGGGGAAAATCCTCCCTCAAGAAGGACATGAAAGGCAAACCAAAAAATGTTGAATTACTGCTGATGCTACTCCAAACTAAACGATGATGTCTAGAGGAATCTTCTTCTTGGGAAGAAGAGAAATATGATCACCTAGATCAAGAACAACTACAGGATGGAAACTGGGACCATGTAGAACAACTATGATCCAATGATGTGAAAGATATCAAGAGTTGTAATTAGATCCAAGATGATGTAATGACTTCAAATTAAAACCAATATAGGTGAAATCAGATTTGGACAGGTGAAATAAGTGTCCAAGTGAATGTATGAGATCTTCAACTTCATTTACACAAAGAGGATGTGCATAAGTGATCATGTAGGAACAGAGAGAAGCCATAGGGTCAAAGAGTGTGAATGCAAGGGCTCCATGGGTTGATATAGATTCCAAAGAATCCAAAAGAACACATATTATCACATCAATAGACTCATGGGAATGCACTGATAATGGATATTCAATGCATATCAAAATATTTGTCCAAATTGTTCCAAAGCTCAAATGGATATTCAGTAGAATCTATGAGATGATGTATCTCTGGAGACATTGCCAGACAAATAATTCCATAATATCTATCATAGTTGTTTATCTAGTAAATATTCTCTTCATAATACTATGGTTGTCTCAATGCACCAATGGAGACAAATCAAAGAGACATTGCCTCTTCAAATATGCACTCATTGAATCCATATAGAAGTTGTTGCACCTACAAATAAACCTGCAAATCATAAAAGGAGAATTAATTGATGAGCTCCCAAATATTTTATACCATGTTATAATTTTAAATCCTTTATGGTAGCAATAATTCTATAAACAAGCTAAGAATCTAAGCACACAATTAACCTCACTAGGAATTGCAGAGAATTAGCATAAGGATAGAAGAAGAGGAATAATGAACACAAATTAAGGAATGGTCAACAAATGTTAATTGGTATTATTACATTGGTGATACATCCTTATAAAGGATATTTGAGTTGATGGAAGACATCTCGTTGTTATCTCATATATCGGACTTACTAAATATGATAAACCCCCATAGGTGGTTAAATCACTTTCCTAATCCATCAAGGACCTCACGAATTAGCTAAAGAATATGTGAGTGATGATAAGTGATGGAAATAATTTCTGATCTTGGAATATGGAAACAAAATAATGGAGCATGGTTTGGCAACAAAATATAGCAGTTTCCTAGTTAACTAGCTTTACCTTATCCATAGAAAAGCAGGAATAAAGCAGTAAAAGACAGAATCTGCAGAAAAGCGCAGTTGCTAATTATGCAAGTCAATAAAGTAGACGGGATCAACCCAGAATTAGGATTAAATCATTCATGGGGTATATATGGAAAGTGTTGACCATGTGGTACAAGTGGATGCCAACTATCTAGGCTAGTGGGTGGGAAATTAATCAAAATTGATTAAATATTTTATCCTAAGTTATGAAGTGGATTTATTATATTCCCACAAGGAAGCCATAATTATGGGGATGCATTTAGAGCATGCAATTTCTCGTCCCAAATATAAATAGTTTTGTGCTTATGGGGGGTGTTAGAACCTAATGCCTTGGTTGTTCATTACACCTTTAGACCGTTTAGAGATAATGAGTCGTTAGATCATAGTTCCCTAACAATGCATTTGACTAGAGGCCTGACCAGGAAAGATGATGGAATGAATAAACAATCGATTGAATAGATGAATAAATGGTTGAGAATACTATGGTCAGTGTGACTAAAACTACCAACTAAACTTTAGGATGTTGCATATTTTGTAGAAATGGTTAGGACCAATGACCCCCATTTGTGGATTAGATCTTCCTCACTTTTAGGGAGTTGGTTAGATATGGAAACTATAAAAGGAAATATTATGGTATTTTTTGTATGTGACTTGTGGGTGATAAAGTACGCATTGTGATCTTGTGATCATGATGCATTGTGCTTAATTGTTTTAATGGTGTCTTTAGACACCACCTCTCTTCTTGGAGTATTGTTCCCTTCTATGAATTTCTTTCCTATTCAATAGTTCAAGGTTAATAGGATCTAAAAAAATAATTGAATGGGGCATATTATTATTCCATAGGTTTTATAATGAATTCAATATGCATACATACCAAGTTTGAATGCCAAATCTTAATACCACTCACTAGCAAAGGGTCATGTACTTCATGTGGAGATCCAATTGAGGTTGATAAGGTTAAATGAAATAATTTTCCTTAGAGACATATAGGTATTAAAATCACAAGTGGTCTCTCTAATGTACCTTTTTTAAATTTTATTAAATGACCAATTTTTCCACTTTTTCCCCAATTTCGACCTTAACTAGTTTTGATGTCTAGACCTCCAAATTGACCCAAATGCTCCCAAATTTTCTCCTAAGGTACATGACTGATAATAGAACTTAAATATTATCTTTATGGATATTTTATGACCCCTCAATTAATTCTTAAATTTTTTTTAATGTTATGTTCAAAGTAGGAGTGTTTACTAGCAAATTGGGGCTCCAATCCCCCTTGGGTAATTGCCAGAAATGGCTTCTCAAATGGTCCCAAAGTCACTAGAATTTATGAAAAAAATCATGGGATTTTTAAGGGAAATTTTTAATTTCTCATATGCATCATGGTTCAGTTTATATGGTCTTTTATGACTCTTTCCAAAACAGCTCCCAAATCACAATTTTAACCCTTGGGGAAAATGCACCAAATCTTCTCCCAATGCAATAAAAATGAGTAAAATGGATTCCAATTCTTAAATAATGAAAATGAGAATTTAAATAAACATTAATTACATTCCATTAATCATACATTTATCATATATATATTCATCCATTCGAAATAAGAAGCATTACCATGGCATATATCAAAATAGAGTGGAAATGGTCATTGTTTGCTCATTAAAAGTCACATTTCCTTACAACCATTTGATATTTAGACCTGATACTTTATGATAATGAATAAAATATAATATTTATAATATTACAATCATTAATGGACAATTAAAATCTCTCCCAATTTGAAATCATTAGCATTACAGGGGTGCATAACAAGATAGTGGGGAAATGGCACCATTTCTTCATTGTTTAACATTTTTACATGAAATATTTTGGAATTTCCACCTGAGAGTATTCGGAACTTGAAATACATATAATTTACATCATAAAATAAAATAATTTATCATTATAATCTTCCCCAAAGAGATCAACATCTCACCGAAAGCACAATCCCTCCATGAGCAAGAATATGCCATAAAAACTGGAAATGGTTGAGAGAAAGTGCTGCAATAGAAGATTACAAAAGATTCCCTGTATATTACACCTGAAAATAAGAATCCATTAAATCTCCATTAAATACATGAGTGGCCTTTCCAAACATGAACTTGGATGGGAATCTTTCACCCTCGAAATTTGCTAAGGCAAGAAAACTAGTCATCCACAAGCTTTCACAATTCACAAATGACAATTTCTCAAATGATAAAAAGATATTATCTTGGTTGATTCATGTATTTTATAAACATACTTAGCATTATAAGTTTACCAATACATCCACAAACTCAATCCAATTCGAATTTGGGTGTGGGCTCCAAATTTTCCATGTGTCCTCCCTTTCCTAGCCTTCCATCTTCTCCCAATTTGAGTAGAAACCCATTGAGCTTCCCCAAATCACATGAGAGACATCTTGGATGCTATATTTCGACCTGAAATGTCATATATGTTATATTTCAGCCTTCAGATCTGATTTTTGTCATAGGTGTCATAGTATCTTCATCATTGTTGTCATAGAGCTAGGGAATCTAGTCCAAGTGTCTCACTAGCTCCAAAATGCCTCTTCCTCTTCCATGGGAGTTACTCTTCCACCCCAATCAGACCTGGATTCATATTTCCAATTGTATTAGCCTTATAAATAATCCAATAACCTTTATTCTTCCCATGTATTTGAAATTGCAAGAGAAGGATGCCATGTGGCACATAAATTCTAGCTTCTATGGGCCCCATAGTCTCCATGTGTCTCCATGCTCCACTGCCACTTCAATTTTATCTTGTACTTATTTATTTAGCTTATTTATTAAATAAATATTCCATTCTAATTTTC
>LPNX010024934.1:103881-145409 GCA_001517045.1 Pseudotsuga menziesii | reverse complement strand
TAAAGAATTAGAGAACTCACCAGTCAATTCTAAGAATCTCTTAATCTCCAAGTCATCTTCAAAAACCCTCCATTGTTTGATATTATCAGGAACTGAAGGTCTATACCTGACTTCTATGGGATACTTTAAATGAGTTATTTCTGGAACCTTAAAATGAGTAGCTGCTAGAGAAAATGAATCAATAGTCTGGTTATGATCTCTGGGAATATAGGAAATGTTAAATGCTATAAATAAATTATCTATCATGTCCCAAACCTCATTCTTGTCCACTTTCAACAAATCCTGCTTTACTTGATAATTGTCCCTCACATGCTGGACAACTAATTCAGAGTCGCCATAGACAGAAATTTTATGAATGCCCATATCTTTTGTATCCTTTTAACCCAATATCAATGCCTCATACTATGCTGTATTGTTTGTAGTTACAAACTCCAACTTATACATCAAACTTAATGATTCACCACCAAGGGAAATCAACAGAATACCTTCTCCTACTCCTTCCTTGGATTAGGAGCCATCAAAATACATTTTCCACAACTCATATTTTTGTTCTACAAAATGCTTGACTGGGTTTTCCTTCTCAACCTGTAACATATGAGCTGTATTTTCATCATTGAAGTGTAACATGCAAGAGCCCAAATCCTTTTATACATCATATAGTGGATGAATTTTTGGATTCTTATCATCAGTAACAGTGTAAGAAAACTGTAATTCTCTATACAACCTCCTATTCTCACCTCCAAAAAAAGGAATTGTTTCCTATGACAAATTCATCTATAAGGTACCCCCTACCTTCTTAGCCCAAGACCTAGAAAGTAACATTCCAAATTTAGGAGCAATATCTGCCACCACAACATCCATGATGACACTTTTCATAGATAATTGTGTTAAATTTACCACCATATCTTTAATCACTCCCAAACATTTAACATCCCTAGAATCAAATCCATATAAGTCATGATAGGGTTTTTTGACACTTAACCCTAAAGCCTCCATAACTTCCTTAGGCATCAAATTGTGAGAAGCACCAGAATCAAGTAAACAATTATGAATCATATGATCATGAATTGTCAATGTTATATAGAATGGTAGAGATGAATTTGAATCACTTTCCATTTTATCATCTAATGCATAACCAATGAAAAATATAGGATGTTCGTCTTGTAGGTTTACTGTATCGGAAGGTATTTGACCAACTGTTGAACCCATCATCTTTAAAATTGAATTTTTATAAAAAGTATTTTTTATTAACTTAGTAAAAGGAATTGGAATTTTAATTTTACACAACTCATTTTCAAAATTAAAATTCTGCATATTCTTATTAACTTCTTCAACTCCAATAACCTTTTTTAGATTGCCCCGATTCTGCCCTTTTTCCTGTGTTTGACTGCATGATTGTTTAGGAGAAAGAACTTCTTTCTTTCTAGGGTTTTGAGCAACCTGATTTGGTCATGAACTTAAACCAATAGTACTCTTGGGTTCAGACTGGCATATCTCAGCTATTACTTCAAGACCTAAATCATTCTCTGTCTGAAAAATATTTGCATCATAATATTTAGAATTTAAATAATCTTCTTTAGTTAAAAAACCTTTTGTCAACCTTTCCCCAAAATGATTTATGTCTTGATTTGTATCTTCAAACTACCCATCTTCCTCTTCTTCTCCTTCATCAATGACATTGTTTTGGAGTGGTGGTGGCACCTTATGATCTTCAGCTTCTCTTCTCTCCCTTTGTATATCGTTATGCCTTCTTTCTTTGGGAATAAACCTAGGCACAAAATGACATCTAAAATGATTAGGGTTATTAGGGTTTCTTTCCCCTTCTTGAGCAGGCATGTTTGAATTCTTCTCCAATTCCAATTTGTTTAATTTTGCTGTTAAATTTTTTACTAATTTAGCCATTTCATCAATTTTACTATAAGATGATTGTGATGTTGAAATGACTAGAGCAACCTCCTTTTTACCTTTTCTCTCATAAGTTTGCTGATATGAATTCACTTTCAGTCTATTAGAAGCTAGGATATTGGATTCTACGTCTAATGTTGCTTCTTGCATGTTCAATAGACTAACTGGTCTTCTTTCTCTCAAGTGTAAAGAAAATTCATGATCAAAAGCATTTGCATAGGTAATTTTTGCTGAAGTTTCGGAGGGTTTGATTTCTACCGGAATTCTACCATACATCTTGTTAAATCTTTTAGAAAAAATTGCTATGGTTTCTTCCTTCATCCTCCTTAAGGCTCCAAATTTAGTAATATAGTATTTGTGGTCCTTTGTATCACCCCATTGCCTCATAAATGCATCATGTAGCTCTTCTATCAAGGTGATTGAATTTGATGGTAATTCCCTGAATGACTTCCTAACCTCCCCATCCAGACTTTGCACAAACACTCTCATCCATACATATTTTGGTTCAATGTTTTGGTTGTCTGCATAGCTAAGAAAAACATCCCAATGCTCTTCAATAGTTGTTTCTCCCTACCCATTGAACCTTGGTAAATATTTCTGATAATCCCCTCCTAGAAAAGAATTCAATGGCTGAGGAAGGACTAATGGTGCATACCTAGTATCCACCATTCTATCTATCATGTCCAAAGGCTGTTGTCCAACCATTATGGAACTACTAGGATTTGGTGAAGGAAAAGGTTCGTTTACTAGACTGGAACTAGGATGAAACAGGATTTTGCTAGTTTTGAATTGAAACAAAGGTATCTTTCCAGGAGACTTAGTTTTTGCTTTCTTAAAGGACCGTGGGTCAGTAAAAACCTGAAAGCTGCTAACTGGTAAAGTATGTATTGACCATGACACATTTTCTTTTTTCTCTTCTGAATGTGAAAAAGGTAAAATTAGGTCAAAAAACTCAGAAGTGTATAAATCAGGAGAAGACTGCGATCTCTGAATTTTCCTAGCTTCCTTCAAAATATGTTCTAGATCAAAAACACCTGGATGCAAAGGTGAAGTAGGTTTTCTCATGGTTCCAATCCTTCTAGTAGCCACTGTGGACACTGCTTGGTGAAAAAGTAGTCTAAAATATTTGTTGGTTTTGTCCACCTCTCAAAACCAATTGAATGATAAAAACCCATGGAATGTATGCTTCAACTTCATCCCCGACAATGGTGCCAAATATGTTAGTGCTAGAAATTGTTCTCAGACTACTAGAAGAACAAGCCAACACAATCTCAAAAGTAAAATTAAATAAAATAAGTTTTAGGGTTTTGGTCTGAAAATTTCATAAATAAGAGGGTAACATTAAACAAGCAAAAACAAGTACTAAATCATATAAAGATAAAATACTGAGATGAATAATATATAACAAATAAACTAGAAATAATAAAGACAAGTGACTAAGTTCCACCCACAACCTACAAGCATTTCATGAATAAAACATTATACAAGAAATGAAATTGCACATTGAGGGATTTAACAAACCATAAATGAAACAAGTAATGAAGATAATATGGGATTATAAGTGATATATATCATAATTAGTCTGCAAAATTACATGAGAGTTTTGAATCTTAGCTTGATACAATAGCTCTTGAGCCTTCCCTTGCACAAAATCCCCACCTGATATCACAATTTTTTAGTGCCTCGACTTTCTTGTAGTGCTTTAGTTCACGGTCTTTCCCTTTTGCGCTACAGGAATCTCCTTGCTGAATGTTTTTGTCAAATGGCTTCAAAACAAAGGGTTAGGTAATATGACCAAACTTACATTAAACCTTATGATAAAAATTTTCAACTTTTTAGAAATATATACATCTAATAATCCTATTAAAACTATAAAACCAACGAAATAAAGTAAATTAAAAAATAAACAACATGAAATAAAATAAAAATATGCTCATTATTCTAATACCTAAAAACCAAGTTAAAAATTTAAAAGAAATAAAAAAAAAATGCTTTGGATAAAAAAACATATAATCTAAAAACAAAATCTAGTTATAACAAGTTCCATAATCCTCAAGTGGCACCATAAAAAAGAACCCTTTCACCCATACTTCATTGAGACTAATGCTGTACAACATGGAATTGTATCATGTAGAGAATGAACTAACTCACCCAAATGATCAAAAAGTGCAGAAGTTTCATCATGGGAAGGATCCATATGGGTAGTATCATGCAACTCCTTCAAAAGTGTGAAACCTTTTTCATATATTGGTTCCAATGTAGAGGAATCATGCTCTTCTTTAGAAATTGCATAACCTTCATCAAGAGACAATTCAATTTCCTCTTCCACCACATCAAGTGTTTGTATCTCTTCTAGTTCATCTTCAAACACATCAAGAACATTCAAAATTCCACATTTCTCATGATCCACCATGTCATTAGAATCCACCAAACAATCTACCATTTGACAATCTGAAACATAGGAGGAAAAACAAGTGTTTTGCAACTTTTCAAGAAGTTGCTTATTTTGAATTGTGAGATTATGATTATCCTCATTATTCTTCAAGTATGCATCATGTAACAATTCATTAAGCTAAACCAAATTGTTTCTATAAAAAAGCAAAGACATGAAATTACCTTCAATGTTGCACATTTAACTATGAATCTTCTCCATGTCTTCAAGGAAGGATGGATCCTCCAATGAAGACATTTTCCAACAAGAATTTGACACCAATGCTTTAGTGTCATGTAGTATTATAAGGGACTCTTGGATATTCTTTTCATTCATATCTAAGGACCCTTCAAGAAAATGAGGATCTTGCAAATGAACCTCCGCATCTTATTCCTTCTTGCTTTGACCAACTTCATGAAGCTGAAGTGGTGATGGGGAAGTTGATCTTGTTTCTTATTCAACTTCTACAAGATCTTCAGTTTAATGTTTACTAGAAATTTGGCTTATAGCAACATTTTGAAATATGATCTCTATGTCACCAACATATAGGCATGAGCACCCATCAGTAGGTACTCCTTCATAGTTCAAGCATCCATCATTATATTCTCTTTGTTTCATTTCCAAGGTTGAATGTGTCTCAGAATTATCTTCAGTATTTTCAATAGAAACTTCTTCATACTCATGTTATGTCTCTTCATATTTTTCAGTCACTTGGGAGTGAATTTTGATCCTCTTCATGTATTACTTCTTCTACTTCACCTATTTTAGAACTAGGTGGTTCATGGGTCTCCTCCTTTTTCTCCTTCAAGCAAGTTGATGCATTTTTCCCCTTGGTTTTCTTAAAATAAATATATTTTTTCCAACTTTGGATAGCCAAAAATTCAAATCCTTTCATAATATTCTTGGTAATTTCTTGAATTAGAGGTTCAATTATTTTTATATGCTCCTCACCATCATATGAGGTTCCCCTTTCATCCCTAGTCATTGTTTCCTCTTCAACAAAAGAACTTTTGGGTTTCAATATATAATGGTGGTACCTGAATTCTTGTCCTAATAAATATCATACCAAATTAGATTCCAAGATCATACTCTTATACCACTGTAATATCCCTTTTTGAAATTTTATTAAATGACCAATTTTTCCACTTTTTCCCCAATTTCGACCTTAACTAGTATTGATGTCTAGACCTCCAAATTGACCCAAATGCTCCCAAATTTTCTCAGAGGATACATGCCTTATAATAGAACTTAAATATTATGTTCATGGATGTTTTATGACCCTTAAATTACTTCTAAAAAATTGTTTAATGTTCTATTCAAAGTAGGAGTCTTTACTAGCAAATTAGGGCTCCAATGATTAAGTACTGAACATGAGACTTGAAATAAACATTAATGATAGTCCATTCATCATACATTTATCAGATATACATTCCTCCATTCGAAATAAGAAACATTACTATGGAATATATGAAAATAGAGTGTAAATGGCCATTGCTTGCTCATTAAAAGTCAGTTTTCCTTACAACCATTTGATATTTCGACCTGAGACTTTATGAGAATGAAGAACATAGAATATTGAGAATATTAGAATTAGTAATGGACAATTAAAATCTCTCCCAATTCGAAATCATTAGCATTACAAGGGTGCACAACAAGATAGTGGGGAAATGGCACCATTTCTTCATTGTTTAACATTTTTACATGAAATATTTTGGCATTTAGATTTGAGAGTCTTCTGAACTTGAAATACAGATAATTTGCATCAGAAAATAAAATAATGGATCATTATAATCTTCCACGAAGAGATCAATAGTTCACCGAAAGTGCAATTCCTCCATGAGCAAGAATATTCCATAAAAATTGGAAATGGTTGAGAGCAGGGATGATTTTAAGGAACCATACTTATTTAAAACTGTAAAAATGTTGGCGAATATTACCAATTCTTAAAACACCAACTATAAAATGATTGGCGATATTTTTCAAAAAATATTTTAATTTCCAAGGATTTTATATCATTTATATAATAATTTGGCGAATTTTAGGGTGAAAAAAATTTACCCCATCAAAATTGGGCAAAACAGGGCTTCAAAAAATGCAAAATGGTGAATGTTTTTTTGGGAGAAAAACATAGAAAAATAGCCCACTAGGCTAAAATTCGTCCCTAAAATTATCCCTGGTTGAGAGAAAGTGCTGCAATAGAAGAATCCACAAGATTCTCTGTAGCTTACACCTGTAAATAAGAGTCGATTAAATCTACATTAAATACCTGAGTGGGATTTCCAAACACCAACTTGGATGTGAATCTTTCACCCTCGAAATTGGCTAAGGCAAGAAAACTAGTCATCCACTAGCTCTCACAATTCACAAATGACAATTTCTAAAATGATAAAAATATATTCTCTTGGTTGATTCCTATACTTTATAAAAATACTTAGCCTTATAAGGTTACCAATCCATCCAAAAACTCAAGCCAATTCGAATTTGGGTGTGGGCTCAATATTTTCCATGTTTCCTCCCTTTCCTAGCCTTCCATCTTGCCCCAATTTGAGTAGGAACCCATTGAGCTTGCCCAACTCAAATGAGAGACCTATTGGATGCTATTTTTTGACTTGACATGTCAAATATGTCATATTTCATCCTTCATATCTGATTTGTGTCATAGGTTTCATAGTATCTTGATCATTGCTGTCATAGAGCTAAAGAATCTAGTCCAAGTGTCTCACTAGCTCCAAAATGCCTCTTCCTCTTCCATGGGAGTTAATATTCCACTCCAATTCAACCTGAATGCATATGGCCAAGTGTATTATCCTTATAAATAATCCAAGAAAATTTAAGCTTCCCATTAATTCGAAATTGCAAGAGGAGGATGCCATGTGGCACATAAATTCTAGCTTGTGTGGGCCCCATAATTTGCATGTGTCTCCATGCTCCATTTCCACTTCAATTTTATCTTGTATTTATTTATTTATATTTGTTATTAAATATTTATGTCATGCTAATGTTCAAACATCATTCAATCTCCCCCTTATTCCAAATCCCAAAGCTTCCACCCCCAACCTAGGAAACTAGTAATTTTCCTCCTTGGCAATTATTTGACCCTTAGCATCAATTTGACAAACTCTAATAAATATGGCAAATGTGATTAGGCAATTTTGACCCAATGAAAAATTTGGGACATGACAGTCTCCAATATGCATTCTCCTCAGGAATATGCTAGAAAAAATCCCATAATGTGTTCTCCTTTGTAAAAACTTTGTGAAGATGGTATGGATTCCATCACCACCATGTATTGTGAGAATCTTGTCGGAATCCCCCTCATACCATGCCATATACAAGTATACCCAACAAAGTTTATCCAAGAATCATGTAGCCTAGTAGGTGCCTAAAGTTGAGTGAGAGAGGGTATGTCTTTCAAACACAGAGAAGAATGAATACTAGGTAGCATAGGAGTGTAAGAAGAGTGGAATTAAAATTAAGGCATGCTAAAGGAAGGAAATACAACCAACACTAGGGAATATGGGTTTTCACAAATACTAGTATGCAACAAGTGAAATTAGTGTTTCATGCCCTGATAGAAACAACTATTCAAAATTAGGGTTTTGGGCATGAATATAAACGCTGGAGGAAATAAAATTGAAGGTGTGAGGCTGAAGGAGGTAGTGCCAAGGAGCAGGTTGGAAGGGACAAAGGAATCTAGGAAATTGTAGGTCTACGAGAAATAGAAAGTAGTGTTGGAAGAATAACCAAATTGGAAAAGAAAGAAATATGGAAGACTTAGCAAATGTGGCCAATGGGGAAGAATAAATAAGACATGAGTTATGCTTGAACCATAGACCTAATCTATGATACCGTTCACGGAATTAACTCTCAGATCATTGATTGTATTAGACAATACAAACTTATTTATACTAAATTTAAGTGACCTTTGCTTTCATATTCCAAAGGTATGTTTTCTACTCTTCATATTCCTTTTTTTTTCAGAGGAAAAAATACCAGACCTTGATATTCTTATTGAATGAAAGGACATCTTATACAATCTTCCTACAATAAGCATATCTGAGCTTCATCAAAACCATAATAATTTGGGAACCCCTCTAATTACTAATTAATCACTGAAGCATACCAAGTTGCCATTAAAAGATGGGAACATAAAAGCATAAAGTCTGCCAAGGGCAGACTTTTCTCATCATTCCTGTTAAAATAGGTCAAAAAATATTGCTGAACTAAATATCGGAATGACCCAAAAAATTACTAGTCCTAAGCATAACAAGAAGGTTGAATGACTCTTCCATGTCAAGTATGAACCAGATCAAACATACATATAAAACGTGCCAAAGAAATATAGAAAGGGAAAATCCCAGCACAAGCTAAAATAGATAAAAATTCCTTTGATCAATGATCTTACCATCCAATGATTCAATAAAGTTCCCATAGCCTGGGTCCAACAATAGAGCCTATTTGGAGAGACCGTCAGCCTGCTGGTTATGCTCATGATAAGTATGCTTGATGATCAATGAAGGGGCATGTTGCAGCAAAGTTAGTATGTCATCACACCAGTGACTCAGTTGTGGTGCATTTAGTGATGCAGTTCTGTTAACCCATGAAATAATGACCAGTGAATCACCAAATATAGTAAAGAGAGGGATCCCCAAATGATTCGCCACCGAAAGAAGTGCCCACAGTGCCAGAAGCTCAGATCTGGTATTTGTGCTTCTGCCATAGCCCAGAGAGAAGCTTAAAAATATGAAGCACTCAAATGTATCACAAAGCCAGCTCCTCCAATATTCCCTGCAGTAGCCCCATCAAAAAAACCACAGGGGTATACGATCAAAGGGCGTGAGCCAATAACTCTTGTTTTTATCTTCTTCTTAGGGACCGGATACAGATGCAAGAGATCATCAATTTGCTTAAGAAGAACATAAACATAGGCCAGTTTATTGTCAAAAATGCATCGATTCCTATGTTTCCAGATACACCAGAAAAAGAAAAGGGGAAAATATCTATATACACAGCTAACAGGAATGCATATGAACCACTGTTCTAGAAAGGATCTGATTGAGTTATGTGGGATAGAGGGTATCCCAGAGTAATCACCGAATGCTGAGAAAACACTTTTAGAGAGCAAACAGTCCACAAAGAGATGCTGCACAGTATCTTCACCTCTTTGACATAGAATACACAGGCTTGGTCCCTGTCTTCCTCTGCTTTGTAGTTTATCCCATGTCAAAACATGATCCCTTACCAGTAACCAAATGAAGCAGCAAATTTTGGTTGGAATGTTCAGATTCCAGAGAAAGTCCAGTACAGGAGATTGATCTGAAGTGCAATGAGAAGAAACAATGCACTCATATCCCTGTGCTACAGAAACAGCCCCAATGTATTTATCATGTGACCATAAAAGAGAATCCTTTTGATCAGAGAGTCTAATTCTACCGAACTCTAGCCCCGCTGTGAAATTTTCTCAAAGAAGCTTCCAATCACCCACCAGATCCAATTCCTCAGCAGTGGACTAATAATGCTAAGCACAATTGGTGAGATTCCTTGCTTGGTCCAATGTAGAAATACTGAAATCCTCCAAGTAGTCCCGTAGATCAAGAGGAAGAGAAAAAGGTGATACCAGGCCAACAATCGGGTCTAGTCCTACCTGAATAGCCTTACCATCACCAACCATCCAAGTAAGACCACTGCCCAACCAAGAAAGGGTATGGAGAAATCCCTTCCATATCACAGATACACCTCTATCAGAAAATGATTTATTGTGAAGCCAAGTTGCCATAGGGAGTTTTTTCATATACTTCTAAGATAAAAGAGTAGTCCAGATACCAGTCCCATTGATATCCAACCAGAAACGTTTAAGTCTAAGAGACAGGCTGAGCCAACCTAAGTGTTTGATGCCCTAGCCACCAAGAGAAGTCGGTAAAGATAGCGAACGCCAGTCAACTAGATGGTACTTTCTGTTTCCCGTAGAAGAACCCCAAAGGAAAGAAAAAATCATACTTCTGAGCTTGTCAAGTATGGAATGAGGAACAGGTACTAAGGCCATCCAATATACAAGCAAGCTAGTAAGAACTCCTCTGATCAAAACAAGTCATCCCCCAATGGACAAAATATGAAAGTTCCAATGTTGGATTCTCTTCTCAAATTTCTTTATGAGCCAATGCCAGTCTTTAACCAAATATCCAAGGAGTTTTAAGTAGTAGCCAAGGTAATAAATTCCCTTGGTGATATGCTCAAATTTGTAAGGAAGAGACCCAACTATCCTGTGTAAAATAACATCATCCATATTATTATGCAGGAAGCAAGATTTATCCATGTTAATTGCATAGCGGAGGCTTCATAGAAGGTATCCCAAATGACTTTGAATGCAACCCACTCTTCAAATGTACCAGTGCCAAACATAATCACATCATCCACAAAGAGTAGATGAGTGAGGGAAAGATGAGGAGAGATCTTAATGCCCCTAATCTTCCCATTGTTCTATGCATCCTTAATAAGTAAATGCAGCCCTTCGATAACCAGAATAAACAGCAACAGGTACAAAGGACAACCCCGCCAAATGCCATGGGAAGCTGTAAAATAACTAGTGGGAGAACCATTGACAAGAAGAGCAAAATTAGCAGAAGATAGACAGCCCAAAATCTAGTTTGTACCGACCAGAGGGACACCAATTTGTAGGATAATAAGTTGAAGATAGGTCCAATTTACCTGGTCAAAGGCTTTTGAGAGATCTAGTTTTAAGATTAGAGAACATCTATTTTTAGTTTTGACCTAGTGAAGGAATTCTTGAGTTATACCCAAGGGTGCAGTAATCTGTCTATTCTTTAAGAAACCAAATTGTTGAGGAGATATAAACTTATCCAAAAAAGGCTTGAGTCTCTGGGCTGCAACTTTAGAAATCAGCTTGTAAACCAGATTACATAGAGATATGGGTCTAAAATCAGAAAAGGTAGTGGGAATTTCCTTTTTAGGGATGAGCGCAATGAATGTGGAGTTCAAAGAAGGAGTAACCCTGCCCTCCTGCCTGGAAGTTTCCACAACATTCACAAGTTCAGGCCCCAAAATATCAAAGAAAGACAAATAAAATTCAATAGGCCATCCATCTGGTCCAGGAGACCTATCTTTTTTGAATGATTTAAGGGCTGATTCCACTTCCTCCAGGGAGATCTGACAAGTAAAGGACTCCCTCTCATTAGAATTAATAAAGGAGGGGAATAAGAGAATAACTTTCAGTTGTGCCTCAATGTTGGACAAATGGTCATCTTGAAATATTTTCTTGAAATGTCTCACCCCCATGTCCTTAATTCCCGAGTCATCGACAATCAGATTACCCTCCTCATCTTCTATACCCCAAATAACATTATGATTCTTCCTAGCTGAGGCCACCGCATGAAAGAATTTAGTGATAACATCACCCTGCACTACCCAAGTCAATCTACTTTGAAGCCTAGTATATTGTAGTTCATGGTCCATCCACCTATGAAGCTCATACCTAAGTGCCTGAAGCCTAGAAGAATCCCGAGCACAAAGTATACCAAAAAATGAAGAATCAAGATGACACTTGATTTCTACCTCAATGAGAACTAATTTATCTCTCATCTCAAGGGTTTTAACTTTGGTTCAATCTTTGACCTTTCTTTTCAGAAGGCGAAGTTTAAGAGAGAGATCAGCCATACAGTCCACAGGGTCAATGGGCGTAAGAACAGGCCATTCCCCTCTAATCATCTTTATGAAGTCTTCATTAGACAACCAGGAATGGTTAAATTTGAAAGGTAGAGGATAGGAAACAGGGTTATCCAACAATTCAAATACAACATGATAGTGTTAAGAAAGAACAGATGGATGAGCCCATACCCAATGTCTGGTAAGAAGACTGACAAGATTAAAGGAGAGTAAGAACTTGCCAAGCCTTTTACTAATGCCCTCATCCCCCCCCCTATTGTTACGCAAGGTTGGCCCAGCACAAGTAGGGGAAACATCCGCTAGCTGATGATCGGTGAAAAGTTTAGTGAAAAAGGGCCCAAGAGGATCAGGGATTGCCTTAGTACCCCAAATCTCAGATCCATTCAGCGTAAGATTCAAATCACTTGCAAGGATCATATTAGGTAAGGTAAGAAGACCGACCTTGGCAACCGAATTCCAGAATGATTCCCGATGAAGATAGGGTCCATAGCAATTTAGAATGGAAAGAGTAGTGGTAGAACCCCTAAATCATGCTTTGAGAACAATGACATCATAAGTGAGGAAATCTTTACATTTGACAATGTGAGGGTTCCAGCCAGAGAGAATGCCCCCCGAGAGACCCGAGGATCTAGTACCATAGAATTCCAAATCAGCACAGAGTTTGGAGAAAGCCAGAAGCGCAGGGTAAGTACTGTTCATGGTTTCCTGAAGAAGAATAATATCAGGCGAGAGAGAGGAGAAGAGACGATAGAGGCCTTTTTGTTTGGCCAAGCCTCCCAAGCCTCGAACGTTAAGAGAGAGGATTCGCATCAAGAACCACTCGGAGGAGGGGTAGAAGCTCTAAGGACCCGATGGGGAGAGGATAGATGCTGACGTGCCGCATTATTGAGTCTAGTGGACAATGGAGTGAATGGAGTAGAAGCCGAGTCCAATGTCTCATAAGGTGCTTTTTTATTTTTCCTGATCGTGACATTCTCAAACCTAATGGAGTCAAGAGGTCGGACCGAAGAGGAAAGTGCGGTTTTAGCAGAAAACATTTCCAATGATTTTTGTAGTGAGGGATCTACAAAAGACGGAGAAGATACAGGGCTCCGTGAAGGAGAAGTATTAACAAGGGTTTGAGGATAGGGGAGAGGAGGGAAGTTTGATTCAAAGAAAATAGAAGGAGGAGGGACCACCGAGTCCAAAGAAGGAGTATTAGAGGGATGCACTGGAGAAGGAGGATGGTCCTCAGGTTGATTAAAAGAAGGGTCCAAAACAGGAATAGGGTCAGAGACGATAGGTACTGAAGCCTCAATAGAAGAGGGAAGCGCAACACAGCCATCCACTGAATACAAAAGAGAGAGTTCTTGTTCTGAGGCATCATGAAAAAAAGAGCAAGCATTAAAATAATTACCTTGTGCAGGAGTACCTCGTGGAGGAGATGTAGGCCTCGAAGAGGGGACATCCAAATTGTGGAGGAGAGCCTGATGTTCAATAGGAGAGCGGTCCTTCAAAGAGGTTGTACCCTGATGAAGGACAGGACAATCTCTGTGTAGGTGTCCTACATCCCTCCATTGAATACATCTGGAGGGGATATTTAGATAATCAAGACACTGAGAGAACAACCATTCATGACACAGAATTTCCACATCAGCTAGAAGCCCCACAGAAATGTCCATTTCCACTAGAATTTTAGCCATCCATTTATCATAAGAATTCATGAAGTCCTCCTCCACGGCAACAAAACGTCCTATAGTATTACCAATGCCCTCCAACATTGAGCGACTCTAGAGAGGGAAGGGGAGTGCTGGGAGCAAAACCCACAGATGTCCTTTCTTAACATGCTCCCTGAGGGGATCAAAGTTTACATGCCATCTATCCAGAACCAGGGAGCCACCTCCAATACACCAAAGAGAGTTGAGAATACACGTAGCATGAGAGTCTTCCAAAAAGACAAATACAATCCATCCTCGCGCTAGAAGGCTGATCCTAGGCACATAAGAAAGAAACGGCTTCCAGTGCTCCAAGGCCCAAGAAACCCATTCCTTTTTACCCATTTGACAGTATTCAAGTCTGCCAATAAGTGCCTGTGAGCACAATGCTTCAACCCTTTCCATAAAAACATCACGAACCATAACAAAACGAATCTTCCCCTCCAGAACATTTTGAGCTTTAGCTTTCCTACGACGACAAAAGCGAGCAAAAGTGGTGGTAGTCGCCCTCGACGAGGGGTATATAACCGCTTCCATGAAAACCGGCAAGAAAACAGGATGAGATAGGACTGACAACAAAACCCTCACCCGGGAGTCAACAGGGACAGACAACTGAATGTGAGTCACAAACCCCAGGAAGAAAGGCCAAACAGAAAATGAGAAAACCTACTAAACCAAAACCTGAACCCTGGAGTACCTAGGGTTAAAGTGAAACATAATGGGTTAAGAGAGAAAAGTACAGAACCCCAGAGGGTTGACAAATGAAATGGATAGCACCTCAGGCGTGTACAGAACACGAAAGAAGTTGCCAAAATAAACCAAAGTCAACCCCAAAATCACGAGCGCCCTCAAAGGTGGCGCACAAAGAAAACAGCGTAGACAAAAACCCAGAAACCCAAAATCCACGACCCCAGGGCAACAAGCAGACTAGAGAAAAGCAAAGGTCATGCAAAACTGGCTTGATATAAAACCACGGCTAATTCCCACTTTTTTTAAGATTGGTTGGTACTAGTCATCTGCATAGAGGAGGAACTCCAGTCGTCGGTTCAAGCAAGGAAGGAGAGCAAGTGAAAGAGCAGACAACAATCCACTATGCAATGTGTCACTCCCTGCGCCCTGAAGACAAAGGAAAGGTGCCAAAACAACCAGGAACCAAAGCTTGTGCCACCCCAGAGAAGAACCCAACAAGAACAAACCCAAAATAGTAGATACTCCACCCTAGAGAGGAACGGTAGAAAAAAAAAGACAAAAAACCCAGGGATAGGAAAAACCCAAAACAGTGCTGGTGCAAGCACCAAGACCAACCTACATACCTGCATATACGAAGGAGAGAAGGAAGGCGAAGAGCACTCCATGTGCGTGTCTTCTCTTAACTCAGACCCAAGAAACGAACAGAGAAACTTGCTCCGCCATCAAATCATAAGTACCTTTAAATCACCATACTCTTCATATTCCTTGTAATAAATAGTTTACATTATTTACATTTTCACCTTAAACCTAGTAGATTGGGTTTCGGATATGTTTTATTTTCAATTTTTGGTTTCTAAATGAATATTAAAAACTGTTGAGTTGAGAATTTTTTCTTTGGTTGGGATTTAAGGATGTAATACATAGTAACCAATTAGGGAAGGTATCAATCCTTAAACAAGTCCCATTTCTTGTCCTTCTCTATAAGATTAAAGAAATCTTATGCTCTTTCTCTCTCTTTTTTTTAAAAGAGACTTCATCTTCTTAAGAAAAAACATCAATGTATTAAATTTTATTAAAGATGCTTCATCTTTTTAAGAAAAACCATTAATATATTAAAATTTTGTAAGTGAAACATCTTCTTAAGTTTTGTGAATTCTTATATTTTAATTATTTTATAATTATACTCCGTTAAAAAAAAATGGGCAAGCACTTTTTTAAAGCAAATCCTATATTTAAGACACTTCCTTGTGGTATGGTGCATTCAAATTTTGACGATATTTTTGCTATAAAATATATTGATTTTTTTATTGGTACATTTTACACTATTTGTGTTAGATATTTTTTAATTTTATATGATATTATGTTCTAACATTTTACTAAGTTGTATTACTTTATTGGTATATTGCAATTTATGTATTTCATATTTAATATTTTTGGGATTAATTTTATAATTTGTTTTTTTAAATAATTATCTATTTTGATGCAAAAAAAAATTAAAGTGTTTACTAATTTTTTAAAGTTGATTTAAATCCTTAATTTAATAACATTATTAAAAGTTTATAAACCAATTAAAAAAATCTACTCTTAATAAATGGTAGAGTAACGACACGAGTGGATGGCTTGCCACAATGCATAAGTGTACAAATCGTAAACCAAGAGAAGAATAACGACAAGAATGGATATGTTGCTACAGTGACCGATGGATTGCTACAGTAATAGAGAAACTTCTGCCATGTACATAATCGATCGATCGCTACACTAATCGAGAAACATCTGCCATTTGCATGGTCGAATCAACTCGAATGATCTTTCAATTTAATTTTGAGACTCACATTGTCAAAAAAAAATTGATAGAGCGTGGATTGATGGGAACTTTGATAGGAATTTGATTAATTGTGTTGTTAAATTTGACTATCAAAAGAAAGCACATAGCTTAAACGTATGATGATTTCCTTATTAATAGCATTAACATTTTTCAAAAAGAATTTGGTAAAAAATTAAAAAATGAGATTTTGAATAATAATGTTAAAATATTTTTCAGTTAGGTATTTTGAGGTTATTGGATGACGTTGAATTTATTTATGCATTTATAAATATGATTTAAATAACACATAATCATGATTTAAAAATAAAACACTAGATTCTCATAAAAAATTGGTTGGATAAGCAAAATCATTAAATGTTTAACTCCTTCAAAAGGAAGTTGGTTACAAGCTTGGACATGCAAAATAAGCAAATGTTTAAATTCCTTCAAAAGAAAGTTTGTTACATGATTAGATAGATATATGCACGGGTGGAAATGGTTCTAGTATCATTGTTTTTATTGAACAAGATAGACTTATTTATACAAGAGAGGTGACCTTGGGTTTCATATTCCAAAGGTACGTTTTTTACTATTCATTTTCTTATGACAACTAATATTTACATTATTTACATTTTCACCTTAATCTTGTAGTATTGGGTTTCCAACACCCCCCCCCTTGCCCCCCCTCGCCCCCCCTTAATCCAAGGGGGTGTTGAGTCCAATCATCCTTTTGAACTTTTCAATTTTTTCTCTTCCAAACGCTTTGGGGAACATCTATGCAATATGCTCATTTGTGGAACAATGTATCAAATGAAATGTCTTGCCTTCTACATGATATTGAATAAGATGGTACTTCATGTTTATGTGCTTGGTTCAATCATGGAATCTAAGATTCGTGGCTCACTTGATTGCAAAAGTATTGTCGATCAGTAGGGTAGTTCCAATAAGGCTTCCCACAAGTAGTTTTCACTTGGTTGTGTTACACCGAAATCTCATCATCATGAGCCATGTGTCAACCTTGTGCCTAATCCCTAAGGTTCCCTTAGCTAAACTGGATTGAAAGTGAGGTTGTTCCTAGCCCTTTTTCCTCCTCTAAGTAGGTTGTCTCTCTTCCTTTTAAGGCAATATGTGCTAACCCCTTGTTGGCACTCTTTTTACCTTGACAAGGTGTGCCACTAGCACTCTTTCCCTTCATGCAATGTACGCCAACCCCTCTCTGGCGCTATATCTCCTACTACAAGGTGCGCCAGTGGTGTTTAGAGGGGGAAATATGAAGCTTCAAGGCCCTTCTCCAAGGTTGATGAGGTGGAGAGTCATCCCTAGATTCTAGGTGACATGGCATTCGGTTCCCTAACCTAATGGGAAGATCCTTAGACCTATCCTCTTAATCTTCAACTTCCTCTATCCCTTTATCCTTATAAATTTGAACCCTCTCTCCATTGTGAAGGGAGGAAGGACTATAGTACTCTTATGCTGGTGGATTTCCTAGGTGATCCCTACTCATCCTTAGGGAGTTGGACTCTCATCCTTTGAGAGGAAGAGTATCATTCTTTGGAGGCTTGGCTTGGATTGTTGGATGGAAGGTTGCAACGTTGAAGCTTAGGTTGTGACGTTCTTTCCCTATGTAATTCTATGTATTTCCTTTGATTATAGTAATACAATTTTTTTCCATAAATGTTGTTGTGTTGATAATGCTTAGAGATTTCTTCCTTAAATGTTAGCTTCGATCAATTCATATCTAGATGTGTTTGTAATGTTTGCTTGTTTCCATTTTCTCTACAGGGTTTTGCAGCTCAATATTTGAAAGCTCTGGAGCTTGGATCAACAAAGAGGAAGATGATTTGCAGACCTCAGGTAAGTGATCTATCTCTTAACTTGCATCTCTATTGATCTAGGAAAGTAGATTGTATTATGTACTTTATTTTTTCTAGATCCACTTGGACTAGGGAGATCTAGCTTGATTCCACTTGAGTAGATTTATCCAATAACAAATTTGGCGACCATACTGGGGAATAACATAGATCTGATTTCTTTTGTCTTTGATTTCATGTGTTTTGATCAATCCATTTTCTAGCCTCTTGAGACCCTCCTACCTTTGGATTTTGTATTTGGAAAGTTTTTTGAACCTCCTTGATTCTTTTTGGGATTAGTACTAGACCTCTTTCTCTTTTGACTTAGGAGATCTAGCCTCTTTGGCTCTCTGGTGCACCTAGGTTGTGTATACAGAGCACCATTGTCTTGCTGACACTTTTTTCCTTTAGAGTAAGTCTGCCACTGACACTCTTTGCTTGTGTACATGATGTGCCAACCCCTCTCTGGCACTCTGGTGCAGTGTAGTAAGGTGCCCCAACCCTTTAAAACTCAGATATTATCTTAGATTTCCTTCTTTTTAGGATTTTGATTTGATGGATAATGATTTGTAGGCTGCATATTGTAGTCATACACCCCCTAGGCCAAACATTGTCTATGTTTGGAGTTGATTTTGTTGATTATGGATGTTTTTTTAGTCAAGTGAGTAACCTGGTTGTGGAGGGAAATTTCAATCCCCCACCTATTGGTTCAGTCTTTCCATCCCTAATTACATTACCATATCTTTCCAGGTCCGTTCAGATCGTTAGATCTGACCTCCAAACCATTCCTCCACCCTTAATCATTGAGTTTTGGTTTCCTTTTGGTTGATTTGGAGAAATTCTTGAATGTTCTGGACCTGTTTGGATTCTTGTCATCTTTCTTTGGGACTTCTAAATGATTGGAGTGCTTAGATATTCTCTCATTTTCTGTTTGTAGAGCTAAAAAGAGTTTAGTTTTTAAGTTTAATTTTGATACATGCATTTGAAAATCGAAGTGCTTTGCTACTTTGTTTTATACATTGTTAATATTTGTCGCATCTTTTATTTCGTTGTGCTTTTTGGACTATTATTGCAGAAAGATAGAGTTATTGCACTCTAGGAAGGAATTCTTCTTTTCTTTACTACTTAGATTCATTCTCGTTTGAAAATAAAAATATTTCCTTACCTTAGTTAGTTTTCATCGAAAGAGAAATGTACATCGTCATGTAGCTAGGATTTGCATTCTTTTTACATTTCCTGTCGACACCTTATGCATCCGCTTAACCACATAAGATAAAATTAACGCTAGCTTAGGATTAAAATCATTTAGTAACTTTGTGTAAGTTAGAGACATGTTTTGACGTATTTAAGTGTGGCAGCTGTCGTTGTTTTCCTGCATTGCATCTCGAGGTATTGTAGTTACTCCACATACCAACCAGTATATCAAATGGATTTTCACGTATCTTTGGGTATATATAAAATTACTTCACGTACTCAGTAGTATATTGGAAGGATCCTATCGTGTGATTGTGCATTAGACAACACCACTATGGATTTGAGTTCCCCCGTACCTAGTGTATATCAGGACACCATGTTAGGATTCTTGTGACCAATTGATTTAACCATTTGGCCATCTTGGCATCGCAATACACCGAGAATAACACTTGGGGATATTTCTACGCATGTACGATTGAGGTAGTTGGGTATTCGGTAAAGGGTATGTTCACAAAAATCCGTCGACATGGGTTCAGTCTCTATCGACACCCTTAACACAACGATCTCCCTGAGCACCGTCCTAGACAAGTTTTACCCTATCTAGCAACACCTGCGTAGAAAATGAGGTCACAGCCGAGATGTTCGAGGGAGAACTGTCAAAACCATGTTTCCACAATAAGAAGGTGGGTTTTGCACATCTAGTGTCAAACTATTACAACATTACTTCACAGATCCAATAATTGATTCATTTGTCATAGATTAAAATCATCATTCATCAAATCACATCAACATATGCAGATCGTAGCAGAAGAGTAGCTGTGTAAACAGATCTACCATCATAACATTATTCAAAACATGAAAGCATCGCATCATTCAGAAATAAACATCATATTGCAGTATTCATCCACATCACATTGCAGGAAAATAGGAAAACATGAAGAAGTAAAATGACATAGTGTTTGTCTCAAATATCTGTCATATCATAGTAACTTCACATCAAAACACAAGTTCTCAAGATAGTTCAACACTTCAGATATCGCATCAAAGATAGATCACAGATGCTCAAGAATTATCCACAACGTTGATCCAAAGATAGACAAAAGACTGATCTCTAGATCATCAAGAGGCTCATCACAATGTTAGATCTATTTATAGGCTTGCACCTTTTACAATGCGGTCCACTTAAGTCAAATTCCTAAATACTTGGACCAAAATATACAAAATAACAACCAAAATATACAAAATATGACCAAACTATATAAAAAATGACAAAATGTGGTCATACTATAACGAAGCTGCCTTGTGCGCCATCTTCCCCCTTGTAGAACACATTTTACTTTGTGCTTCAAATTTGGTACTGCACAACTAAATATCTCCAAATATTCCTTCCAACAGGCCTCCAACACAATCTTGTGTGTCACCCTCGAGCCCCGTCACCTGGAAGCAGTGTACTCTGTCGTCTTGATTTTGAAATCCTCGTACTGTTGCTTTACTTATTCCACCTCAACCTTCACTTTGTCACTAATGTTTGTGCAATCCACAAAATTTTGGTTTGAAGGATGATCCATGATCTTGGCGATTATTTGCTTCCGACTGTCCTACACCGTCTGAAGTGCACTCACTCCCTTAAGTGTTGGTTGTTTGTCGATATAGTGGAATTATTCTAGATGTGTTGTTCTTATCGTTCTCTTGCCTTAGTGACGCGTTGTTACAAATCCTTCAACTTCATCTCTTTAGTTACCTACAGCACTGGGTTCATTGTTCAAAGCAACGTCCTTAGTGCCGCCAATTGACCACTAGTACAAAATGAGGAATTAGCTACTAGGTGACTAAAAATTCTAGTCACCACAGGTTTTCCAAGTGATTTACTACTAAATATGAGCAATTTTGATTGACCCAACTATAAACGACTAAAATTAACGACTAATTTAGTCACGGCATAAAAAATGACTAGCTAGAAGAATATGAATTAGTCATTTATGTTAGACATTTTTAATTGTGTCATGGAAAATTGCAAATTTGGCAATGAAGTGTAATTTTTATAAGTTGTCTACCTTCTATTAGTAATATTAGTGCCATCCACCTCAATCTTCAGAGATCCAACAAAGCAATTGCATGAATTTTCTCTTGACCATATTTATCCCTGCTGCACCATTGAAGCAAACCCAGTTAAGCATGTTCCAAAGGAAAATTATGTTCCTACGTCAATTATGAATTAGGTACTAGAACCAGTACCATATATAGCATTACCTAGATAGAAGCATCATAGCCCTACATCCCCTCGAGAACCATCCATTTGAATGTGCCTCCTCCACGTAGACTTACCAAATGCATCCAATGCATGGCCAAAAAAATACGTCAACTTCATATTTCTAGGCTAAAGGTATCGTTCGACCCCTGCTACCCTGTTTTTGCACTCGATACCCTATTTTTGCAGACAATAAGCCGGTTCAGGATCTTGCAGTGACCAGTCGGAGCACTTCAAAGGTATGGTTCTTTCCGCTCTGATTGTGTTCATCACTCCAATCAATAACCAGTTGTTATGGTTTTTTACAAGTCTCAATGCTGCTGAAGTTACTGCTTCCACTTTATATTTGCAATTATCACCATCTCCAGGATATGCACTCATAACCATATGCATTTTGAGCTTTCAACCTGAGAAAAGCATGAGCACCCTCCTGCAATGCCACTATTTGCAAAGGTCACTGGTTTTTGCACATCGACAATCCTCACACACTCCAAAGGAAAACTGAAGCAGACATTAGAAGAAGTGATTAAACTTTGCAAGGAGGTTTACTTGTTTCTTAGATTGTGGCAAGTTTTCTATAACAGAATAGAGATTGTGCCCCAAAAGTTTAAAAGATTCAAATCATCCCAGTGTTGGAATCCGATACCATATATGGATTCTTTGATGGGGCCAAGCAGGATGGAAATTGTGGTACTGGCATGATCCTCCGTATATATGACTCTCATAGTTTTACGCAAAGGATGGGTGTTGGGAGTGGCACTAATACTTTTTCTGAACTTTTAGCCTTATGGGGGTTTTTATGGTTTACAAAAAAAAAAATCTCTAGATTTGTATTTTTGGTGAATCAAAGGTCATAATTGATTAGGCCAGAGGTCTCACCAATTTGCAGTCATTGAGTTATGATTGTTGGTTGAAAAGGATTGGGCTCCTAAATAATTGTTTTCTTTCTTTATCCTTCAGGCACCTATACAAGGAGTTCAATTCTGATGCAGACAACCTATCGAATCTTGCGATAGGAGACTACCCTGGTATTCTTCACTTATGTAAGTACTCAATTAACAAAATCATGATTAATGAAGGTCGCTTTACCTGCTTCTAGTTTCTCCATTCTGGTTTTGCCTTGGACTATTTTAGGTTGTATCTGAATGACAACTCTCCGAAGCCCTGCTATTTTTTGTTTCACAGTTATTTTGTCTTTTCCGCAATTTTTCTTTCTATAGGTTGATGGGTAGAATCCCTCTCATTTATTTTTGGATATTGTAATGTTTTTCCCAGGGCTTCAATATTGTCATCTATCCTACTTTGAAGGGGATTTTACATGAACAACTATGATGTAATTTTGATTCTTATGAATAACAAATTGCATATTTTTTTACAGTGAAAAAAACCATTAATATAGAAAGATTCCACCATGTTTCTTTCTATATTTAGAAAAACAATTTAAAAAGCTATATTTTAACAAAATATAATCTAAATTTCAATAAATTATAAAAAAAATATATAATTTATATTTCAATAAATAGAGATTCCATAATTTTTTCATTTAAACCTTGGAAAAAACACAATTTAAAACAACCTATTTTGACAAATATATAATATATATTTTTATGTATAAATTTGTTTCCATTTTTCTTGTTATCTTTGAAAATTTAATTTTCTTTTGTTGACTAGTCAATTTTTCTTTATAAAACCAAATATCTTCAAAAATAAAAAATAAAAATAATCAAAAGTTAAAATTAACATTGTTTAATATTTCTATATATTATTAATATTACTAAAAAAATACTTAAAATCATTTTTAGTAATATAAATAAAACTAACCAAACACAATTATGTCTATACCAACATAACCTAATTTTAAACCTTACCACGTTATAATTCCATAGTTCAAACGATGGCATTTTTTTATGTTATATGGTTATAACACATAAAGTTTGACGTTACCGCTTGCATACAATCTCTTCGTGGCATGACCTTGGATAAATATATGGTTAAGATTTATGATGTGGCATATAATAATATAACAATCCACATTATATTGGTATGGTTTTAATGGATATAAACATATTTCTTCGCCATATGTTTTAAACATTGGTGCTTATGGTTTAGGCTCCACATTATACCATATTATACCACATGGTTTAAATATAGTGTTATAACATATGATTTACATTATATTGGTATGGTTTTAATGGATATAAACATATGCCTTTGTGATATGTTTTAAACATTGGCGCTTATGGTTTAGGCTCCATATTATACCATATTATACCATATGGTTTAAATAAAGTGTTATAACATATGATTTACATGGAGTCATGGTGACCTTGGGTTTGGTTGCTAGGCTTAATCCAAAAGCAAACAAAATAAATAAGTATTAGGTATGATTTTTCTTAGACATGGATTGCATCCACACCTACTACTGTGAGTAGCGTCTCCCGTCAATGATAAGCTCTGTGAGTACATCTAATTCCACCTATATGCCTTGCCTTCAGACATCCTTGTTTTATTGCTTTAGACACCATCTGGCTATGGATATGTTGCACCTGCGTATTGGAAAGAAGGATACGATATGATGTGCCCATCCCTAAATTATATAGAAAAGGGAGGGTTTCTTTTCCTACATGACCAACTGGAATCCACACCACTACGTATGGAAAATGATCCCCTAGTAAACTGCTATAGAGCGCCTAACGCTTCCGCAGACCAGAAAGATATACCCGAGATAACGATGGATGCCCTATTGAATACCGAGGGTTTTTATACAATGAAGTGAAGCTTCATTTAGTTTTTGGTTTATTGAGGGAAATGACATCAGTGTAGACAAGCGGAGCTGATCCCGAGAATGGATCAGAGAATTTACAAAGCAAGGCAAGAACAGGCCGAGGCCGGGGTCGCGGCCACCGAAAATGAAACCCTTTCCCCATTATATAAATCAAAACCCTACCCTACTGTGTTGAATACTTAGGCTAAGAGGACTATATTTACAAGTAATTTGTCTGAATCTAAGAAGATGCTTGAAGACACATCTAAGAAGAGTAAATGGAGTTGGAATTCAGGAAATTCTAAACATGGTGATGAGATTGGTGTCAGTGGACAGAAATTGAAACTGTTGAATATTGGTATTGAGCTTCACATTGGGTCTCCACTTCCTTCATAATGGAATCAATGTTTAGACCTTCAGGTTTGTTTTGTGTTTTTCTTGATTATCTATTGTGTTTTTCTTTTATTCATGTTTTTTTTCTTTGTTGTTGATGTGGTGGAGATGAAATGGCTAGATCATAATTCCCTTATAGTAACAGAGGATTGATACATCTGTAGATGCACTAGAATAGGCCATAAGGATCAAATCTATTATTGGATATCCCATGATTTTCACAAGTTGTAGCCCTGAAAATAGGTCAGACCTACCCAGGTTCATAATAATATTGCTATGTTTACAGATAAAACTCAGGAGCTAGCAATTCCAAGGGTTGGTAGACCAAAAATGTTGTGTACAGGATTTCATTATGAAGGTTATAATATCTAAGAATTTCCTCGCTTCAAGGTTCAAGGGAGGGACCTGGACTCTTTACTTTCCCTACGGGACCCCTTCCAGAAACACTTACGAGAGGAGTTGTGCAAGTCTTTACCTAATGTTGCACCTCTTTTTTTATAGTAAAGTATAATGCTTTCCCAAATACTAAAACTGCGTAATCTAGTTAATATTATTATATTTGTAAGATTCATGAGCAGCCCCTAGGAATTGTAAGACTCATTGATTAAATTTGGGGATTACAAAAATCTCATACAGAAATAAGCTTTCCATTACTCGGAGAATCCAACCTTTTAACAAACTAATTCAGAATATATACAAAAGGAGAAGGAAACTAAATATAGAATTAGAAATTTATTTCCTAAATTTCTTCTAACAATCTGACAGCTTCACAAGATATCCTAAATGAATTCAACTGCATTCTATCCTATTTCTAACTTAACTCTTCCAATGATAGCAAAGCTAACTCAATTCTTTCTAGAACTAGTTCACTAAATTGATTACCACTAACCTAAACATATGGAGATTCAATTAAGGGAAACCCACTCCCTTTTGTAAAATTTAGAATCTTAATTTGCGAATGGCCACATTGCAATTTAAGAGGGATTCCCTTGCATCATTTATCCTTAGTAAAAGATCTAGAGTAACCTTGGTAAGCAACACTACAGCTTTTGGAGAAGAGAGGTATGTAGTGCTTTGGAGCATAACCCAATTGTCAAAGAAAGAGCTAGTAATAATTTCCAGGTGTGAGAGGTATGAGTACCTCCTAAATGCATACTAATTTGCCATATGTGAGAGGAAGTGATGTTTTAATTTTGGTAAAAATTTAATGACGTATTTTTTATGTTTAGCTATTTCTATAAGTTTCTGTTAATTTTTTCTTGATTTTTCTAGAGGTTGAACTTTAATGAAAGTGGTTTCTAAACCCAAATTTTAATTGCAAGTAATATGGATATGGTGGGTGTATATTTCATAATGTTAGAGTGTGTCATTTATGATTTGTGTTATATCTGGAAACCTACATCCATTTTTCAATAGTGCTCACAAGTGTTTGTTGATCCCAAGAGTTGATACACTCGATGTTTGTACTTCATGTATAAGTCGATGTGATCAGGTGGCGATGCTATTAATCAATCCAAGTATGCATAAAGAGTTGATGTCAATTTTCATTATGCTACTCCATGCAGTCGATCCCAGACTTGATATAGGATTTGATGCTTTCTTATGAAAGGAAATATTCATTAGAATATTTTTATTGAGGGCTATTCTTACAAACCTTGGTGGCATGATCAGTTTTATCACCTGGTGCCTATTTCATCAATTTTTCCTATATATCATTTTAATTGCTTAATTTTCCATTTCTCCTTTGCATTTGATGCTGGGAGTTGATTGTTTTAGGAAGGCCCGAGCACCTTGCATAATTTTATTTTTTGATAGAAAATGGTAGAGCAAAGTCGGAGATTAAAATTACATGAAACAGCGTCAGTTGCACTAGCCGATGGATCGAGGACAAGGGAAGATAATCCATGGAGGGACAATGTGAATCCGAAGAGAGTCTCTCTAGATAGCAGACCACGGAGCCGTGTTGTTCCACCTGCTCAGTAATCTAGGAAATGCGTTCCTCTTTCCAATTTGACAAATCAGGCATCGACCCAATCTAACCATGGCATTCCGCATAGCCAGGTGAAAGCATTTTCCAATTTCTGTCCAAAGGGGTTTTCTTGGTTTTGGCATTTGTATTCAGAGAATGCAAGGGTTTTAGGGTTTTTTTAGGTATTTATTCTAATTTAACTGGGCAGTTTGCTTTTGAAAATTTCTGTTTGAAATTGTAAAAAATGATTACTTTGTCTTAAAGGGATCTATTATCCAATCAGAATATTCAAAAGGGAGGGCTATAGGGACTCCCAGCGGCACAAGAGACTTTGAAATTCAAAAGGGTCCTGCAAAATCCTCTATTCCGAGACACCCTACAAAACCTGATAATGTTGGTCTAAGGGTTCTGAGAAACAATGTGGCCTATAGTATCTCTGGTTCCTCTAATCCGAACAATAGGATTTCATATAGAGGGGGAAAGATTTCAAATACAACTGCTTCTCATTCTTCAATTATTACAGAGGCTCTACCCATCGATGATAATGCCTCAGATATTGCTTCGCTAGAGTAGAAAACCTTGTAGAACCTGTACATATCAAAGCATCATTTAAAGTCAAAACCATTGGAAGGTAATTTATGAATAAACTCTTTTTGCTTCATCGCTCATGTGCTATGTGACCAGAAACCTGACCCGGAGGATCATTTCTTGTTTCTGTTCCAATTCTTGTTTATGCTCCTTTCCTGACCCTATATTTTTCCATTACTAGTCAAATTTATATGTATAATATAGAGGGTGTTAGGGGAGTTGTTTTTTATGTCCCATACTTGTTCCTGCTCCTGTCCTGACCTTATTAAAGTGCATTACCAATCAAATTTATATGCATAATATGGAGGGGTTTGGGGGGAGTTCATGCTTCTTATTACCTCAAATCCATTAGACCTATTTGTTGTTCCATTCCTTGTTTCCCATTTCTGGAAACATAGTTCTCACAATTTGAAGGGTTTTTAAAAAAAAATTCACTATTCAATGTGAGATGCAATTTCTTGTATGCTAACTATTATAACAATGATACTTATTATAGTCCACCTATTTGAAGAAAGGAATCTAGTGGCAACAGGGGTGCAATAATCTACGATTGTTGACATTGAAGCAGATAACAGAGATCCTCAGATGTGCACATTCTATGCCTATGATATCTATGACTATCTTCACAACACTGAGGTACTTCCCACCCTTCATGTATTTCATATTTTTATAGGAATAAGATTTTTTAGCTATGCTATGCAATACAAGCAATTCATATGTAAGATATGACTATATCTACTGATGTAGTTCATATGTGAGATATAATTATCAATGCTAGTTTTCTCTCAATAAATGATCAGTCCTTTAAGCACCTCTTAATGCCAATTACAACAAGGAAACCAAAACTGCTTAAGGATGCCCAGAAACACCTGCTAGTACATATTACAGCAAAGAAACAAGGCTATGAAGATGCCTAGAATTAGGGCATAACAGTTTGTTTTCTAGGCATCCTGATCTATGCTTGCTAAAGCAAAAGCGGGATATATAAGTAGACAAAAAGATTCATGAATCATTAAACAAAAAAGAAAACATTATAAGAAATACTAATGTTTTACTCCATGAGAAAATGACTCTGCAAAGCATAATTACATATCATTGCACTCCTCCTTGCACATTGACTTGTTGGCCCTATTTTTTGACCTAGCCCAACAAGGAGGTTATGCCCACACAATCAGCTTAAAGCAGCATCCGGTGTGTTTGGAATAGCAAAACCTTGTAGGTTATGGTCTTGCTACCAGCTGAATTTTTCTCTTAAGGAGAAACTAAAATTCAGCAAAATTTATCCTAATGTTATTTCTACCTAAATGAATCCTATAGTTAGTTTCAACTACCTAAATTGTCCTATAATTGCTTTCTTAAGGAAAGATTTCGATTTTTGAAGAGTTTTTCTAAATATAAAGACTGTTAAAATTATGCTAAAAATTACACAAATTGATTTAACACGTGTTAAATCAAACTATACTTAGATAATAAATGACTAAATATTTTAACTATCCTATCTATCCTATCTCAGCTGAGAGCGATTTTAACTACTATATTAATTATTAATTAATATAAGATGAACAGAAAGATAAATTATATGATCTAAATAAAAATATTTAAGTCATACATAATAAATCATTCTGTTATAAAATAACTTAACAGAGAAACTGAAAATAAACAATTATTTCAATTTTCTGAAATTAATTAATAACTAATAATCAACATAGCTATTTGAATAAAAGATGATGTCTAGTATGAAATCACTGTAAAAATACACATGATATCTAATAGATAGAAATGTATATCCTTATAGCTTAAATTTATAGTAAAAATACTAATAAATTCAGTCACAATGATATATTAATTCAAATATAATATTGAGCTGACAAAGTGAGAATTGCAATTAAACACAAGTATAACAAAGCATAATGTATTAATCTTAAAATAGAAGATAATATACTGAAATATAGAGTATATCCAAAACAATACCAGTTATGATATCAACCTGGAGATTTCCAGTTGCATCCCATATCCAAATATTCAACTTCAGTAATGAAATAAAAATAGCAACAAAATATATCTCAAGTATGTCTCTCTTCAGTCACTCCATCCCCGCAGAGAAACACAATAGAGTCTTCAGAAAACAAAGTTCTTCATCTCCATTGATCTGCCCTCTCTGGTAGCAGCTTTTACAAAACAGAGAAAAAAAAATAACTTCCTTCGCTCTGTCTCGCGCCCCCACTCTACCTGCAAACATCAACATTTTACAAAATAGAAATAGAATCGAATGATGAAAATCCTTCTCTCCTATGGAGACCTTTCTGAGTCGAATTCCCTCTTCCTAAATAGACATAAGACATCACAACAGTCTCCCCAAAAATTACTCCTCCAGCTGGACGCAGCATAAATCTTCTAGAAAAAATACATCCTGAAGAGGCCCGAAAATCTCAAAATTCTTTGGCAATTTCTGGAAACGGCTCATAGTTAGAGTTAAAATACCCCATTTGGGAAGTGGGTTTTGAACAGAATCGCGAGATTCTTTACAATTTGGTGGAAAATAGAGCCCAAAATTTGCCTCTTTCCGAGGTGTACGATTAGAGCAAAACGCCCTGCATCATTAAAATTCATATTAAATAACAATATGCCTCAAGTGTGTGGATTTATCAACCATAAAAAAAACGAATGGATGAAAGATTTATCTGGAATGGTAAGAAAGATAAACCTCCCTTTTTACCCCATTGATCCTCCACATGCTTTCAATATGTAACGATTTGTCAAACCTGCAATATGAACTTATCTGACCCTATACAATTCTTCTCCGTGGTTAGAAATCTGTTGAGAAATATGGTGCCATTGTATTAGGCGAGCATCTTTCCTAGATTTCTTCGTGCGTAGTATTGACACAATCACACAGTAGTGAGGTCATTGATCTTACCACACGAGATGAAATCTTTACAATACCATATGCAAGAATTCATGGGATTATGCTTATTCCTCCATACGTGGAAAAATTATTTTACAAAATAGCTTATCATGGCAGTGAAAATAACAAGATTCCTCAAGATTTGACGTGATGATAAATCAAGAATAGGTGAGGTTTATCATAAGCATTGGTTGATCTAATCCCCATCTTTGTTATTCTGACAAGGCAAAACTGCTTTTATAATGAGTTACTGTATTTTCTCTAACTGCTTGATCCGTACTCAGTTTCTCGAGTTTTGGTTGAACTTTTCCTTTATACTCGTGATCCCCAACACTTGGATTTTCAAACCTCAGTATATTGGAATGATCTCGGCTCTTGAATAGCAATGTACCATAACTGCTACAGCTCCATTATTGCACCAACGACCGAAACATGGCGTTTTGATTCTAGTATTTCTGACTCGATAGAACCTCCATTAATTTTGTGTTTATTTCATTTGTCGTTTCACACTCCAAAATTGCCTACGTTATCTCGATATTAAACATGTAGGAAGAATATGTTGAATCTGACGGGGGTGCAGTAAATGAGAATATGTCTTCTGCTGGTGAATTAATCGTGTTAATAACTGGCCTGGGATTTTGGCGAACGTTTTCATTGATCTGCATCATAAAAGACTAACTTTGTGCATCAAAAACAATATCACATAATTAAATGATCATAGAAATTAAAAGATATTATTTTAGCAACCATTTTCGTTGTAGCCTTTTCTACTAGAAATTTGGCATTTAACATGACAAATGGCGTGAATCCTCTTTACCAAATCCGACTTGTTTAAGGATCAGTCTAAAATCAAATTTTATTATTATTATTTTTTAAATATACACAACCAACAAATGTGTCTCTCCTTTCCCTTAATCCTTTGTCAACACAAGATCATTATATTACAAAATCCGTTATATGACAAACTCCCACATAAGCATTAAAATATTAAACAATGACCGGTTTTAGTATTATTGTCATATAATAGAATATTCTAGAAATATAATATAATCTTGTGTTGATGAAACAGTAATCTATAATACAAACATGTTTTGGCAGCCTAGTCATAACACTTGTGATGATTTAAAGATTCATTCATAGAAGAAGAAACAAAAATCGAAAAATAAAAACTAAAATCAGACAGAGATTAACATAATAAGCTTTGATAAAGAATACAATGTACATCTCCTACAAAACAAAAGATAAGTAATATGTTATAAATTCATTTCAATATTTTAATCAATCTCTAACCAATCTTCTATGTCTATTTGCAATGGTGTTATGTAACCCTTTTAAAAATATGATGTGTTCAAAAGTCAAAAGAGCTCCAATAAACAACGGCATATTTTCAAATGTATTAAAAAGGGAGTAACCAAAAGAAAGTCATGAATAATGGATGTATAATGTAAGTGTAAGTTTAGATTCAAAAATATATAAAATAAAAAATAAAATCATTAAAGTGAATCAACTCTGTGGATTTGGAGTTATTTTACAAACTTACATATATCTATAAGGCTAAATATTGTATCTTGGTTTGTAAATATATTTTCGCAATATGCAACACATTTGCTTTTAATAGATTAATTTAATTTTGCCCAAAATTATGAAATTATAAAAAAAAAAAAGCAAAATTAAAATTTAAAAGATTAAAGCTTGTAAGATGATATAGAATATTCTGAGTTCAAGATAAAGGCTCACTTCAATCTTTTAATAGAAATTCTTTCAAGATGTAGACCTAAGTGTTAGGAAACAAGCATTTAATAGATTTTATCTACTGAAGTGTTCTTTTATTCAATTATAACCAGAAATTGAAGACACTTGTTAATCGAAGAAAGAAAGCCAAGCAACTAACTAAATCAAGTAAGCTAAGATAATAGAAAAGTAAAAGCTAAGTATTTACAAAATTTTATGTGGGAGGACCCCTCTATTTTGTCAAAATGAAAGGGGAGCTGTTGGGGTGCCAACAAATGGTGACTTGCTGGGTGGACCAGTTATCTCTGTATGTTTACCTGCAGATTAAAGATATAGGAAAACAAAATCAAGATTTTCTTGAAATATCAAACTTCACACCACATGACGTTATCTTATCACTAGCCTATATAGTAAAGTTTGAACTTTAATATTGTCACAATCAAATGAATTATCGCAACTATTGTTCAGAGACTTCGTAAAGATGAATGACTTTGAAATATATGCATAGAAAATAGACCTGATCAAGAATGCTTTCTCAACAGCTAAAATAATCGAATAACACCAGCATAAAGATATGACCTCCATACCTTAAGAGGATATCTGGATAAGTTCCCCATCCATTAAATATAAATAACTGAAAGATAAAATTTGTTTTTCTCTTTTTTTTTTCTTTTTTTTTTAAATATATAAATTATATCTTTGATTCAAGACTACTATCCTGGCCTGGTAACCAGCTATTGATAGCATCATTCATGAGAACTGTCAGAGATAAAAAAGCCGGCTCGTGATGAGTCCTCCTGTCCATTGATCTTATGACCAAGAGCCATCACCCTGGTGATCAGAAATGATGTTATCCCTGAAAGGGCTGATGATCATGATTAGGTCGGCTCGTAATGAGACCTCCTATTCTTCAATCAAAGTTTAGTTTAGTTTTAATTTTTTTTCTAATGGATGAGAAACAAATCCAGATAATACCCCTATAATAACATGGAAGGCCTAAAGATGACTAATGCCATTGATTCATAAAGATTCTAAGAGAAAAGTTTCCCAACAAGTAAACTTGCCTAGCTAATGATATCATTCACAAAATAAAGTCCAAGAATAATAATCATGAGTTCAAGTGACTAATTAGCTAAGTTCATAAGAAATATTTCAAGGTTAGGAGTGATTCAGTCATAGTAAGAACATTTGATATGGAAAGAAACTCCTTACAATGGTTTCTCTTGAAGATATCAGGTTGATTAGTAGAGAAACATATGAACACCCAACAGTGTGCCATCAAAGTATTATTTATCTACAATTCTCCCTTAAAAACAAAGAAGAAAATCAAAAGCTGAAAAATATTAAATTTACTACTGAAACCAATCAACCAAACAAATTTTAAGACAAAATGACTAATTGAACCAAAACACTCAAAAAGATAGAATCCGATCTAATCCAAAATTCAACTAGAAGGTATGTATTGAAATCCAAAAGAAAAATTTATCGAAACTTTAACTGAGAGTCAAATAAGGTAAATAAGCTCAAAAAACAAATTTTAAGATATGATCACTCTCTATGTGATGAGCTATACCAAATAACGTAAAAGTCACAAAATTATAACATGCGTAAGAAATAACGACAAATCTCCTAATTAAAATTGACCACAATATAAAGATTTAAATTTTAGATAAAAGGTCAATATAAAATGGAAAATAGGAAACACAAATATAATATGTATGTCAAAATGGTGATTTTCACAAAAAGTATCATAAACTTATTATTGATGTAAAATTTCGAAAATATTTGAATATTGCAGAATCATTCAATTAAAATATTTCTTCATTCTTTCAGGACTCATTTAATCGATGAGAAGATTGAATAAGTCGAATCATTTTATTCATCATTATTTACAAAAGGAAAAATGAAAAGCTTAAGTTGTAAAGTTTCGCGAGAATAATTACAAAGTGAGCAAGATGTAATGATTACAACTCTTTATTTGAAAAATAAAAATGAAAAACCTAAAAGAAAATGGTCATAACAAAATCTTCTAAATCAAAGATAATCAAAAGGAATAAAGAAGACTTGTAAGAAACCAATAAGATAAGATAAAGATAAAGAATTCACTTCCCTGATGTAAGGCCATACTTGTATTCATGCATTCCCGATTGTATCACTTGCTTCAAAACGCTTTCTAACTTGTCAATCCAACCAAGTGTACCTGACCAAAAATTAAGTAGAGATCAATCTATCCTTAGCAGGAAACTGTTGAGCTGATTAATAAATATATACATTCTTATATTTACTACTATGTGTGAAAGCAAAACTAAAAACTAAGAAGTAAAGAAAAAGAAAAGAAACTACTCTATCTTACTCCTAGTCTTATTTTATGTACACTAAAATCAAATATTCAATCATAATCAGGTAAAGTAAAAAAGCCAATGAAGCCATTGAAGCATTTGTAATCCTGCAAAATAAAACATATCGAATATTAATAATTTGAATTGAAATGCTTCATACTGAAAAATAGAAAGTATTAAATTAGAACTTATATTTACAAAAGGAAGAAGAAGATGACATGAAAATCTTTTAAAATATGACTCTTCCAACCATGCATAAACTGGATCATAAAAGGAAGATTGGAGGGGATCTAAAACTCGTGAAGATTCAATGGAATGCATGATAGCAAGTTCATCAGGATAGTAATCAAAAAGTGGCATGTCGAGATTATGATCAAAGGATCCAGGAAAAGTTAAAGCAGAGGATATATTTTGTAAGGAAGTATCATCATCATAAATTTGAAAATCAAATTTTGACATTACCTTAGAGTAATCACTTTTCCCTTGAAATTCATGAGATTTTGACGATTCAATTAATTTACAATTGAAAAGATTAGTATCGTCAAAATCTAAAACATTATAAGAAATGGTTTTATCTTCTAACTTAACTTCTTCAATATTATCATATGCATGAGATTCATGAGCGATATTTATAAATTTATCTTCCTCATCAATATCGTGAATAGAAATATTTTCCTCATTCTTAAACAACAAATCACTTTGCATAGGAACTGACCATAGTGTTTGTATATTAGTATCTGGACATGAACTATAATCAGTAAATAAATCCGGATATAAAGCATGATAACTTTCCAAATGTTGAAAATTAGATGTTCCTGTTTGCAAAGGACAATCTTGATTAACTGATTCAAGAGGAAAATCATTATCCATATTTTGATTTGTTGATATATTTTTTGAAGGAATGAGATAATTTTGTTCAATTTGAGAAGAAGAAAATGAAAAATCATGATTTATGCAACGATCATTCAAAGATTCAGTTTTAGATCCTAAAATCATCGATTCCTTTTCGACTACAATTGCTTGAACAAGAGAATGATTTTTTAATGTAAGTGTCGAATTCAAATTCTTTTGTTCTTGAAATTGTATATTAGAAGATCCTAAGATTTGTTGATGTTCAACAATTTTAGTGTCAGAATTTGGACCAATAAAATTAGACCTTGAATCAATATTAACCGATGATGTGATGCAACCATCAACATGCATATCGTTAATTTGAAGCTTATCATGATTTGTTTGATCATATCAAGTTGAATGAGAATCAAGAAATAAAAATAAATCTGTTATTTCTTCTGTAGAAAGTTGATCTTTCTCATGGAATCTAAAATGCATTGACATAAATCTTGAAAAGAAAGTACTAGTAGATTCACCTTCTTGTTTGCGAAGATTTCCAATCTCATACCTCAACGCTTGATAATTATAATCCTCATGCACATCAATAAACATCTCCATGAAATGTTTCCATGAATGAATGGATTTAGCTGGTAACATTTCAAACTAGCCTCGAATTCTTCTTTTGAAAGTGACAGTAAAAAGCCTACAAATCTTACTCTCACACACTATACAATAATGGTTACAAATATCTATAAATTCAGTGAGATGTTTCAAAGCAGTCATTTTACCTTCTCTATCAAAACTTAACCTTTGCAAGAGATTTACTGCACTTTCAGAAATACCTCCAGCAGGCCCAGGCATGCTAAAAGCATGTTCTAAAACAGTAATAGGAGACATTTTTAAAATAGACTAAAATTTAAAAGAAATAGCTCAAAAGGGATTACTTGTCGATCGACCCTCCTTCTAGCACCATTTGTTGGCCCGATTTTCTGACCTAGGCCAACAAGGAGGTTATTCCCACACAATCAGCTTAAAGCAGTGTCCGGTGTGTTTGGAATAGAAAAACCTCACAGGTTATGGTCCTGCTACCAGCTAAATTTTTCTCTTAAGGAGAAACTAAAATTCAGCAAAATTTATCCTAATGTTATTTCTACCTAAATGAATCCTATAGTTAGTTTCAACTACCTAAATTGTCCTATAATTGCTTTCTTAAGGAAAGACTTCGATTTTTGAAGAGTTTTTCTAAATATAAAGACTGTTAAAATTATGCTAAAAATTACACAAATTGATTTAACACGTGTTAAATCAAACTATACTAAGATAATAGATGACTAAATTATTTTAACTATCCTATCTATCCTATCTCAGCTGAGAGCAATTTTAACTACTATATTAATTATTAATTAATATAAGATGAACATAAAGATAAATTATATGATATAAATAAAAATATTTAAGTCATACATAATAAATCATTCTGTTATAAAATAACTTAATAGAGAAACTGAAAATAAACAATTATTTCAATTTTCTGAAATTAATTAATAACTAATAATCAACATAGCTATTTGAATAAAAGATGATGTCTAGTATGAAATCACTGTAAAAATACACATGATATCTAATAGACAGAAATGTATATCCTTATAGCTTAAATTTATAGTAAAAATACTAATAAATTCAGTCACAATGATATATTAATTCAAATATAATATTGAGTTGACAAAATGAGAATTGCAATTAAACACAAGTATAACAAAGAATACTATATTAATATTAAAATAGAAGATAATATACTGAAATATAGAGTATATCCAAAACAATACTAGTCATGATATCAACCTGGAGATTTCCAGTCGCATCCCATATCCAAAGATTCAACTTCAGTAATGAAATAAAACCAGCAAAAAAATATATCTCAAGTATGTATCTCTTCAGTCACTCCATCCCCACAGAGAAACACAACAGAGTCTTCAGAAAACAAAGTTCTTCATCTCTATTGATCTGCCCTCTCTGGCAGCAGCTTTTACAGAACATAGAAAAAAAAATAACTTCCTTCGCTCTGTCTCACACCCCCACTCTACCTGCAAATATCAACATTTTACAAAATAGAAATAGAATCGAAGGATGAAACTCCTTCTCTCCTCTGGAGACCTTTCTGAGTCGAATTCCCTTTGCCTAAATAGACAGAAGACATCATAACAGTCTCCCCAAAAATTACTCCTCCAGCTGGACGCAGCATAAATCTTCTAGAAAAAATACATCCTGAAGAGGCCCAAAAATCTCCCAATTCTTTGGCAATTTCTAGAAACGGCTCAAATAAAGGTAAAATACCCCATTTGGGAAGTGGGTTTTGAACAGAAACACGAGATTCTTTACGGTTTGGTGGAAAATGGAGCCCGAAATTTGCCTCTTTCCCAGGTGCGCGATTGGAGCAAAATGTCCTGCATCATTAAAATTCATATTAAATAACAATATGTCTCAAGTGTGTGGATTTATCAACCATAAAAAAACAAATGGATGAAAGATTTATCTGGAATGGTAAGAAAGATAAACCTCCCTTTTTACCCCATTGATCCTCCACATGCTTTCAATATGTAACGATTTGTCAAACCTACAATATGAACTTATCTGACCCTATACAATTCTTCTCCGTGGTTAGAAATCTGTTGAGAAATATGGTGCCATTGTATTAGGTGAGCATCTTTCCTGGATTTCTTCGTGCGTAGTCTTGACACATTCACACAGTAGTGAGGTCGTTGAGCTTACCACACGAGATGGAATCTTTACAATACCATATGCAAGAATTCATGGGATTATGCTTATTCCTCCATACGGGGCAAAATTATTTTACAAGATAGCTTATCGTGGAAGTGAAAATAACAAGAGTCCTCAATATTTGACGTGATGATAAATCAAGAATAGGTGAGGTTTATCATAAGAATTGGTTGATCTAATCCCCATCTTTGTTAATCTGACAAGGCAAAACTGCTTTTATAATGAGTTACTGTATTTTCTCCAACTGCTTGATCCGTACTCAGTTTCCTGAGTTTTGGTTGAACTTTTCCTTTATACTCACGATCCCCAACACTTGGAGTTTCAAACCTCAGTATATTGGAATGATCTCGACGCTTGAATAGCAATGTACCATAGCTGCTACAGCTCCATTATTGCACCAATGACCCAAACATGGCGTTTTGATTCTAGTATTTCTGACTGGATAGAACCTCCATTAATTTTGTGTTTATTTCATTTGTTGTTTCACACTCCAAGATTTCCTACGTTCTCTCGATATTAAACATGTAGGAAGAATATGTTGAATCTGTCAGTGATGCAGTAAATGAGAATATGTCTTTTGTTGGTGAATTAATCGTGTTAATAACTGGCCTGGGATTTTGGCCAACGTTTTCATTGATCTGCATCATAAAATACTAACTTTGTGCATCAAAAACAATATCATATAATTAAATGATCATATAAATTAAAAGATATTATTCTAGCAACCATTTTCGTCGTAGCTTCTTCTACTCGAAATTTGGCATTTAACATGACAAATGGCGTGAATCCTCTTTACCAAATCCGACTTGTATAAGGATCAGTCTAAAATCAAATTTTATTATTATTATTTTTTAAATATGCACAACCAACAAATGTGTCTCTCCTTTCCCTTAATCCTTTGTCAACACAAGATCATTATATTACAAAATTCGTTATAGGACAAACTCCCACATAAGCATTAAAATATTAAACAATGACCGGTTTTAGTATTATTGTCATATAATAGAATTTTCTAGAAATATAATATAATCTTGTGTTGATGAAATAGTAATCTATAATACATACATGTTTTGGCAGCCTAGTCATAACACTTGTGATGATTGAAAGATTCATTCACAGAAGAAGAAACAAAAATCGAAAAATAAAAACTAAAATCAGATAGAGATTAACATAATAAGCTTTGATAAAGAATACAATGTACATCTCCTACAAAACAAAAGATAAGTAATATGTTATAAATTCATTTCAATATTTTAATCAATCTCTAACCAATCTTCTATGTCTATTTGCAATGGTGTTATGTAACCCTTTTAAAAATATGATCTGTTCAAAAGTCAAAAGAGCTCCAATAAACGACATATTTTCAAATGTATTAAAAAGGGAGTAACCAAAAGCAAGTCATGAATAATGGATGTATAATGTAAGTGTAAGTTTAGATTCAAAAATATATAAAATAAAAAATAAAATCATTAAAGTGAATCAACTCTGAAGATTTGGAGTTATTTTACAAACTTACATATATCTATAAGGCTAAATATTGTATCTTGGGTTTTTAATATATTTTCGCAATATGCAACACATTTGATTTTAATTGATTAATTTAATTTTGCCCAAAATTATGAAATTATAAAAAAAAAGCAAAATTAAATTTTTAAAAGATTAAAGCTTGTAAGATGATATAGAATATTCTAAGTTCAAGATAAAGGCTCAATTCAATCTTTTAATAGAAATTCTTTCAAGATGTAGACCTAAGTGTTAGGAAACAAGCATTTAATAGATTTTATCTACTGAAGTGTTCTTTTATTCAAATATAAATAGAAATCGAAGACACTTGTTAATCGAAGAAAGAAAGCCAAGCAACTAACTAAATCAAGTAAGCTAAGATAATAGAAAAGTAAAAGCTAAGTATTTACAAAATTTTATGTGGGAGGACCCCTATGTTTTGTCAAAATGAAAGGGGAGTTGTTGGGGTGCCAACAAATGGCGACTTGCTGGGTGGACCAGTTATCTCTGTATGTTTACCTGCAGATTAAAGATATTGGAAAACAAAATCAAGATTTTCTTGAAATATCAAACTTCACACCACATGAAGTTATCTTATCACTAGCGTATATAGTAAAGTTTGAACTTTAATATTGTCACAATCAAATGAATTATTGCAACTATTATTCAGAGACTTCGTAAAGATGAATGACTTTGAAATATATGCATAGAAAATAGACCTGATCAAGAATGCTTTCTCAACAGCTAAAATAATCGAATAACACCAGCATAAATATATGACCTCCATACCTTAAGAGGCTATCTGGATAAGTTCCCCATCCATTAAATATAAATAACTGAAAGATAAAATTTGTTTTTCTCTTTTTTTTTTCTTTTTTTTTTAAATATATAAATTATATCTTTGATTCAAGACTACTATCCTCTCCTGGTAACCAGCTATTGATAGCATCATTCACGAGAACTGTCAAAGATAAACAAGCCAGCTTGTGATGAGACCTCCTGTCCCTTGATCTTATGACCAAGAGCCATCACCCTGGTGATCAGAAATGATGTTATCGCTGAAAGGGCTGATGATCATGATTAGGTCAGCTCGTAATGAGACCTCCTATTCTTTAATCAAAGTTTAGTTCAGTTTAAAAAAAAATTCTAATGGATGAGAAACAAATCCAGATAATACCCCTATAATAACATGGAAGGTCTAAAGATGACTAATTCCATTGATTCATAAATATTCTGAGAGAAAAGTTTCCCAGCAAGTAAACTTGCCATAGCTAATGATATCATTCTCAAAATCAAGTCCAATAATAATAATCATGAGTTCAAGTGACTGATTAGCTAAGTTCATAAGAAATCTTTCAAGGCTAGGAGTGATTCAGTCACAGTAAGAACATTTCATATGGCAAGAAACTCCTTACAATGGTTTCTCTTAAAGATATCAAGTTGATTAGTAGAGAAACATATGAACACCCAGCAGTGTGCCATCAAAGTATTCTTTATCTACAATGCTCCCTTAAAAACAAAGAAGAAAATCAAAAGCTGAAAAATATTAAATTTAATACTGAAACCAATCAACCAAACAAATTTTAAGACAAAATCACTAATTGAACCAAAAAACTCAAAAAGATAGAATCCGATCTAATCCAAAATTCAACCAAAAGGTATGTATTGAAATCCAAAAGAAAAATTTATCGAAACCTTAACTGAGAGTTGAAGAAGGTAAATAAGCTCAAAAAACAAATTTTAAGATATGATCACTCTCTATGTGATGAGCTATACAAAATAACGTAAAAATCACAAAATTATAACATGCGTAAGAAATAACGACAAATCTCCTAATTAAAATTGACCACAATATAAAGATTTAAATTTTAGATAAAAGGTCAATATAAAATGGAAAATAGGAGACAGAAATATAATATGTATGTCAAAATGGTGATTTTCACAAAAAGTATCATAAACTTATTATTGATGTAAAATTTCAAAAATATTTGAATATTGCAGAATCATTCAATTAAAATATTTCTTCATTCTTTCAGGACTCATTTAATTGATGAGAAGATTGAATAAGTCGAATCCTTTTATTTATCATTATTTACAAAAGGAAAAATGAAAAGTTTAAGTTGTAATGTCTTGCGAGAATAATTACAAAGTGAGCAATATGTAATGATTACAACTCTTTATTTGAAAAATAAAAATGAAAAACCTAAAAGAAAATGGTCATAATAAAATCT
>LPNX010024934.1:31973-103617 GCA_001517045.1 Pseudotsuga menziesii | reverse complement strand
CTATCTTATTCCTAGTCTTATTTTATGTACACTAAAATCAAATATTCAATCATAATCAGGTAAAGTAAAAAAGCCAATGAAGCCATTGAAGCATTTGTAATCCTACAAAATAAAACATATCGAATATTAATAATTTGAATTGAAATGCTTCATACTGAAAAATAGAAAGTATTAAATTAGAACTTATATTTACAAAAGGAAGAAGAAGATGACATGAAAATCTTTTAAAATATGACTCTTCCAACCATGGATAAACTGGATCATAAAAATAAGATTGGAGGGGATCTAAAACTCGTGAAGATTCAATGGAACGCATGATAGCAAGTTCATAAGGATAGTAATAAAAAAGTGGCATGTCGAGATTATGATCAAAGGATCCAGGAAAAGTTAAAGTAGAGGATATATTTTGTAAGGAAGTATCATCATCATAAATTTGAAAATCAAATTTTGACATTACCTTAGAGTAAGCACTTTTCCCTTGAAATTCATGAGATTTTGACGATTCAATTAATTTACAATTGAAAAGATTAGTATCGTCAAAATCTAAAACATTATAAGAAATGGTTTTATCTTCTAACTTAAATTCTTCAATATTATCGTATGCATGAGATTCATGAGCGATATTTATAAATTTATCTTCCTCATCAATATCCTGAATAGAAAGATTTTCCTCATTCTTAAACAACAAATCACTTTGCATAGGAACTGACCATAGTGTTTGTATATTAGTATCTAGACATGAACTATAATCAGTAAATAAATCTGGATATAAAGCATGATAACTTTCCAAATGTTGAAAATTCGATTTTCCTGTTTGCAAAGGACAATCTTGATTAACTGATTCAAGAGGAAAATCATTATCCATATTTTGATTTGTTGATATATTTTGTGAAGGAATGAGATAATTTTGTTCAATTTGAGACGAAGAAAATGCAAAATCATGATTTATGCAACGATCATTCAAAGATTCGGTTTTAGATCCTAAAATCATCAATTCATTTTCGACTACAATTGCTTGAACAAGAGAATGATTTTTTAATGTAAGTGTCGAATTCAAATTCTTTTGTTCTTGAAATTGTATATTAGAATATCCTAAGATTTGTTGATGTTCAACAATTTTAGTGTCATAATTTGGACCAATAAAATTAGACCTTGAATCAATATTAACCGATGACGTGATGCAACCATCAACATGCATATCGTTAATTTGAAGCTTATCGTGATTTGTTTGATCATATAAAGTTGAATGAGAATCAAGAAATAAAAATAAATCTGTTATTTATTCTGTAGAAAGTTGATCTTTCTCATGGAATCTAAAATGCATTGACATAAATCTTGAAAAGAAAGTACTAGTAGATTCACCTTCTTGTTTGCGAAGATTTCCAATCTCATACCTCAACGCTTGATAATTATAATCCTCATGCGCATCAATAAACATCTCCATGAAATGTTTCCATGAATGAATGGATTTAGCTGGTAACATTTCGAACCAGCCTCGAATTCTTCTTTTGAAAGGGACAGTAAAAAGCCTGCAAATCTTACTCTCACACACTATACAATAATGGTTACAAATATCTATAAATTCAGTGAGATGTTTCAAAGCAGTCATTTTACCTTCTCCATCAAAACTTAACCTTTGTAAGAGATTTACTGCACTTTCAGAAATACCTCCAGCAGGCCCAGGCATGCTGAAAGCATGTTCTAAAACAGTAATAGGAGACATTTTTAAAATAGACTAAAATTTAAAAGAAATAGCTCAAAAGGGCTTACTTGCTGATCGGCCCTCCTTCTAGCGCCATTTGTTGGCCCGATTTTATGACCTAGGCCAACAAGGAGGTTATGCCCACACAATCAGCTTAAAGCAGCGTCCGGTGTGTTTGGAATAACAAAACCTCGCAGGTTATGGTCCTGCTACCAGCTGAATTTTTCTCTTAAGGAGAAACTAAAATTCAGCAAAATTTATCCGAATGTTATTTCTACCTAAATGAATCCTATAGTTAGTTTCAACTACCTAAATTGTCCTATAATTGCTTTCTTAAGGAAAGACTTCGATTTTTGTAGAGTTTTTCTAAATATAAAGACTGTTAAAATTATGCTAAAAATTACACAAATTGATTTAACACCTGTTAAATCAAACTATACTAAGATAATAAATGACTAAATTATTTTAACTATCCTATCTATCCTATCTGAGCTGAGAGCGATTTTAACTACTATATTAATTATTAATTAATATAAGATGAACAGAAAAATAAATTATATGATCTAAATAAAAATATTTAAGTCATACATAATAAATCATTCTGTTATAAAATAACTTAACAGAGAAACTAAAAATAAACAATTATTTCAATTTTCTAAAATTAATTAATAACCTAATCAACATAGCTATTTGAATAAAAGATGATGTCTAGTATGAAATCACTGTAAAAATACACATGATATCTAATAGACAGAAATGTATATCCTTATAGCTTAAATTTATAGTAAAAATACTAATAAATTCAGTCACAATGATATATTAATTCAAATATAATATTGAGCTGACAAAGTGAGAATTGCAATTAAACACAAGTATAACAAAGCATACTGTATTAATCTTAGAATAGAAGATAATATACTGAAATATAGAGTATATCCAAAACAATACCAGTCACGATATCAACCTGGAGTTTTCCAGTTGCATCCCATATCCAAAGATTCAACTTCAGTAATGAAATAAAACCAACAACAAAATATATCTCAAGTATGTCTCTCTTCAGTCACCCCATCCCCGTAGAGAAACACAACAGAGTCTTCAGAAAACAAAGTTCTTCATCTCCATTGATCTGCCCTCTCTGGCAGCAGCTTTTACAGAACAGAGAAAAAAAAAACTTCCTTCGCTTTGTCTCGCGCCCCCACTCTACCTGCAAACATCAACAATTAAAAAAATAGAAATAGAATAGAAGGATGAAACTCCTTCTCTCCTCTGGAGACCTTTCTGAGTCGAATTCCCTCTGCCTAAATAGACAGAAGACATCATAACAGTCTCCCCAAAAATTACTCCTCCAGTTGGACGCATCATAAATCTTCTAGAAAAAATACATCCTGAAGAGGCCCGAAAATCTCCCAATTCTTCGGCAATTTCTGGAAACGGATCACAAATAGAGGTAAAATACCCCATTTGGGAAGTTGGTTTTGAACAGAATCGCGATATTCTTTACGGTTTGGTGGAAAATGGAGCCCAAAATTTGCCTCTTTCCTAGTTGTGCGATTGGAGCAAAACGCCCTGCATCACTAAAATTCATATTAAATAACAATATGTCTCAAGTGTGTGGATTTATCAACCATAAAAAAAAACGAATGGATGAAGGATTTATCTGGAATGGTAAGAAACATAAACCTCCCTTTTTACCCCATTGATCCTACACATGCTTTCAATATGTAACGATTTGTCAAACCTGCAATATGAACTTATCTGACCCTATACAATTCTTCTCCGTGGTTAGAAATCTGTTGAGAAATATGGTGCCATTGTATTAGGCGAGCATCTTTCCTGGATTTCTTCGTGCGTAGTCTTGACACATTCACACAGTAGTGAGGTCGTTGAGCTAACCACACGAGATGGAATCTTTACAATACCATATGCAAGAATTCATGGGATTATGCTTATTCCTCCATATGTGGCAAAATTATTTTACAAGATATCTTATCGTGGAAGTGAAAATAACAAGAGTCCTCAATATTTGACGTGATGATAAATCAAGAATAGGTGAGGTTTATCATAAGCATTGGTTGATCTAATCCCCATCTTTGTTAATCTGACAAGGCAAAACTGCTTTTATAATGAGTCACTGTATTTTCTCCAACTGCTTGATCCGTACTCAGTTTCCTGAGTTTTGGTTGAACTTTTCCTTTATACTCGTGATCCCCAACACTTGGATTTTCAAACCTCAGTATATTGGAATGATCTCGGCGCTTGAATAGCAATGTGCCATAACTGCTATAGCTCCGTTATTGCACCAATGACCCAAACATGGCGTTTTGATTCTAGTATTTCTGACTAGATAGAACCTCCATTAATTTTGTGTTTATTTCATTTGTCGTTTCACACTCCAAGATTGCCTACGTTCTCTCGTAATTAAACATGTAGGAAGAATATGTTGAATCTGACGGTGATGCAGTAAATGAGAATATGTCTTTTGCTGGTGAATTAATCGTGTTAATAACTGGCCTAGGATTTTGGCGAACGTTTTCATTGATCTGCATCATAAAAGACTAACTTTGTGCACCAAAAACAATATCATATAATTAAATGATCATAGAAATTAAAAGATATTATTCTAGCAACCATTTTCGTCGTAGCTTCTTCTACTAGAAATTTGGCATTTAACATGGCAAATGGCGTGAATCCTCTTTACCAAATCCGACTTGTTTAAGGATCAGTCTAAAATCAAATTTTATTATTATTATTTTTTAAATATGCACAACCAACAAATGTGTCTCTCCTTTCCCTTAATCCTTTGTCAACACAAGATCATTTTATTACAAAATCCATTATAGTACAAACTCCCACATAAGCATTAAAATATTAAACAATGACTGGTTTTAGTATTATTGTCATATAATAGAATTTTCTAGAAATATAATATAATCTTGTGTTGATGAAACAACAATCTATAATACAAACATGTTTTGGCAGCCTAGTCATAACACTTGTGATGATTGAAAGATTCATTCATAGAAGAAGAAACAAAAATCGAAAAATAAAAACTAAAATCAGACAGAGATTAACATAATAAGCTTTGATAAAGAATACAATGTACATCTCCTACAAAACAAAAGATAAGTAATATGTTATAAATTCATTTCAATATTTTAATCAATCTCTAACCAATCTTCTATGTCTATTTGCAATGGTGTTATGTAACCCTTTTAAAAATATGATGTGTTCTAAAGTCAAAAGAGCTCCAATAAACAACGACATATTTTCAAATGTATTAAAAAGGGAGTAACCAAAAGCAAGTCATGAATAATGGATGTATAATGTAAGTGTAAGTTTAGATTCAAAAATATATAAAATAAAAAATAAAATCATTAAAGTGAATCAACTCTGAAGATTTGGAGTTATTTTACAAACTTACATATATCTATAAGGCTAAATATTGTATCTTGGTTTGTAAATATATTTTCGCAATATGCAACACATTTGCTTTTAATTGATTAATTTAATTGTGCCCAAAATTATGAAATTATAAAAAAAAAAGCAAAATTAAAATTTAAAAGATTAAAGCTTGTAAGATGATATAGAATATTCTAAGTTCAAGATAAAGGCTCACTTCAATATTTTAATACAAATTCCTTCAAGATGTAGACCTAAGTGTTAGGAAACAAGCATTTAATAGATTTTATCCACTGAAGTGTTCTTTTATTCAATTATAACCAGAAATCAAAGGCACTTGTTAATCGAAGAAAGAAATCCAAGCAACTAACTAAATAAAGTAAGCTAAGATAATAGAAAAGTAAAAGCTAAGTATTTACAAAATTTTATGTGGGAGGACCCCTCTATTTTGTCAAAATGAAAGGGGAGTTGTTGGGGTGCCAACATGACTTTAGTAGGAAATATTTTTTCTCTGTCTGGGTCTACATCTTGCTTTGATTGAAGCCTTACATCTTTTCTCTCAATGTTTTCCTCAATCACTAACTTTTTGTCCCCAGCAAACTGAGTGTAAAAACAAGAAAAACAAAAACCTAGAAGAAGTTTACTAGAACTATATTTGTAACTCCTATGGCCAAATGTGGAATTAATGCCAACATGGATCTAATATATAGCTGGATCAAAACTCCTTTTTCCATCAAGTTTTCCTTTATGTCAATGACTGGATCTGGCCTTTTTAGGTATTGTTTAACTATTTTATTACATGTACATGAATAGAAACAAGGAGCAACATGACACCAATAGTTATACTCCATTGAAACATCATCGTAAAAGTAGACCAGAATACTTACTATAGTGCCCAAGTTCTTCTCTGGGAAAATCTCTGAGAAATAGATTGGGCATTCTCTCAACAGGAGGCCTTGATAACTTGGAAAGGAGAATGGGGCCAAAAGCAGTGTACCTGGAATTTCTCTTCAATTATTAGGACAGGAAAGCCAAAGTCAAGATGAAGAAACAAAGTGGGATATGTTGAATCCCTGGGTGGACACATGTGCCACTCCACTAATCCCATCTCACAAAGTATCCAAACATTACTTATTTAGGCCCATTAAAAGTACGGAATTTTCCACTGGATAATAATAGAGAGTTTATATTTTCTTTTGAAAAAGAGAGTTAATATTAAAAGTCCATCTAGATATTTTTGGTATCAGAGTATGAACTTATGACTAATTTTTAGATTTTTTAATATTTTTTGGTATTAGAGTATGAATTTATGACTAATTTTTAGATTTCTTGGAAGGTCTTGGTTCAGGGGATAGATTATTTGAAATATGATAACTGCTTTAATGGTGTCATAAATCCTCAGTAGAGGTACAATCTATTTGTACTATGTTTGATCAATGAGGTTTTTATACATGGGTCTAGACTTTATAGTATTGAATTTGTCTGGAAAATATACAGGTACCCAAAAATGAGTGAAGCTCCTAGAAAGGCAGACCACCCAATATTCTATTCAATGTGTGAATGGTAAGAGGCATTTGTAAACAATAATTTGTTCATTTAATTCATGGTTTAATTAAAGAGGAATAGTCACCCAAATCTTAGTTTCATGTATTTTGATTATGCAAGGGTGAGCAGAATCCTGCAACTTGGGCACCCAAGATAGCCAACAGTTGGAGAACTACAGGAGACATTGAAGACAAATGGGAAAGGTGATAGACTTCATAGATTCATGGGAATAATGTCTTTTAAATGTTTGAAATTGGGCAGTATAATTTGCTGTGTATAATATATATTTTCTCCTTATAGTCATTTGAATTTAAATTGTTTCTCTCAGTATCACATCTAGAGCTGACCAGAATGACCAGTGGGCAGCTTATGCAGGGCCTAGTAGATGGAATGGTAAACTAAAAAATCCTCTTGTATCATGTAAATTATCAGAATGTTGCTACTAATATTTCTATGAGGAATTTCAATCTCAAATTCCAATTTTCTCTATGTATTTGGTCATTTCCTGAGCCATATCCTGACATGTTGGAAGTTTGAAATGGCCAATTGAGCACCGAGGAATACCGGTCACACTTCAGCATATGGGATTTAATGAAGGTAAGAAAGGGGTTCGATTGTAAGATGTCACAATCTCTATTATAAATTGACAGAAATGAACAATATATTATTATACATCTTTGTGATAACTGCTAAATGCAAAAGAAGGCTCGAACAAAACAAACAAAATTGAAAAAAGAGCAGAGTAGAACAGAGAAAAACAAAGAATACATAGTAGAATTGATGAAGAGTCAATGAATTCATTTCATTTTCTATATAAAATTGTGCTACTTGCAATTAATAATTTGACTATCTATTTTTAATATTCTGTACTATCATTGTCTTATGCTGGATGATAATCAAATCTGATATCCTCCAGGCACCTCTGCTGATTGGATGTGATATAAGGTCCGCAACTCCACAAACTATAGATATTCTAGGCAACAAAGAAGTTATTAATGTCAACCAAGGTCAGATTTATAAATTTGCAAGAAGACGTTTGATGTATATGTTTCAAGGTTAACTTTGTTAATTGACATCTACGAATTCTATTGGATTTGTGCAGATCCACTAGGATTTCAAGGAAATAAAGTCAGCCAGCAGGGGGCCATTGAGGTATGAATTATTTTGTAGTTTAAATATTTAGTTTCTCTGAAGATTAATTCAATATCCAAATTCTGTAATTTCATACCCTTTGTACTGTATTTACAATTTCAATTTTTGTATGCTGTATCTTGTGCCTTCTATTTTCAATCTATGTTTTGTAATTCTAACCTTTTTTCTTTCTATATAAATTTGAACATATAAATGACTACAGGTTTGGGTTGGGCCACTGTCCAACCGCATAGTTGCGATAATCCTATGGAACAAAAGTGGTTCACAAGCATCTATAAATGCCAAATGGTATGACATTGGCCTTCCCTCTAATGTAGTTGTTCAAGCTAGAGACTTGTGGGCTGTATGACTACTTCCTCTTATTTTTCATTATATTTCTCTTTTCACATCATTATCACAATTACCACAACTAAATTTGTGTTTTAGGAATTACTAAACTTTTCTATGGCATTTCACATAGTTTTCTTCATACCCCCAGTGTCAACTGGTTACATACACCTTATCAGATGCACTGCAAAGAGAAGTACTTCACCTTCCCTGACACAAAATGCTCTAATCAGCATCTCATCTTGGTTATAGAACTTCCTAAATCTTGAACCCAAGAATTGCTAGAGTTTCTGAGGCAAATATGGAAATCAAATGCAAGTCAAAGCTGTTGATGGGAGACTTGTGTGTCAGAGCACCTGAAGGCTTAATCTCTGGATCAAGTTAGTATATCTTAGAAGGTTTTTTGAGGATAGAATGCAGGTGTATGGTTAGGAAATGAACTAATACTGACTTCTTCCCATTCCCATTTTGACATTGCAGCACTCATACCTTCGATCAAGTTTAAAGGGTAGCCTCACATCATCAGTTGCTTCACATGCTTACAAAATGTACATTCTCATCCCTTTGGGATAAACCCTCACCAAAAGAACCTATCCTTCCGAGTATGAAGCAGAATGGAATTCTAATTTAAGCTATTGCTTTATGCAAACATAAATATAGTTTGTGTAATTTTTCTAGGCCATAATTTCAACCGATTCTTTTGAGTGTGAAGTAGAATGGAAATCTAATTTCCAATATGTTGAAATAGTAGAACAGCTAGGGACAAGAAATCTAATGGCACAAGAGGAATAAGTGCAAATAAAGCTATTACCTTATTTTGGAAGGTCTTGGTCCAAATAGGATCTTCAGGTTAACCTTGTCTACATTCAGTTAAGTCTTTCAAAGCATGGTTTTGCACAGAACAAGACTAAAAACAATTAAGAGGAATGACAAGGAAATCCAGGTTTATAATTCAATGAAACAATGCATCCACTTCAAAGATAACCATGGAATGATAACACCATATCCACATAATTAATGTGAGCTTGATAGTGGATAAAAATTTTACAATCGCACTTGAGATATTTCATTAGGTTTCCTAGCATTCAAAGGTTTCCCATGTTCATAATTAGGCAAAATAGTAGGATATTTCCTGCTCCCTTCAGAGAAAATCTTTCCTGAATTAACTCTAACCGTAGATATACCATGACTTTGGGACATACTACGACATTGTTGGATTCTAGCTTCAAATTTTTTGGATTCAACCTCTGCATCCTTGCATCTTAAGCATCCTAAAGGTTGATTTTTTTTTTCAAGTCTTTCTACCTCAACTTGACCATCCTTAGATTGGCATGAATACTACACCAGAGAAAGATCACACTCGTTGGCAGACTCTTCACTATCACTTGGGAACACACCACCCTATGAGATCTCACACTCTTCAATTGTAGATGAAATAGAGTCAAGGCCAATCTATAAAGTCTTGACCTTGAACTCGTCTTTCTCAGAATCTTTTTCATCTTTGTTAAAAACGTTTCCTGTCATGCTTGGCACATATAACCCTACTATTGTTGCTTCCTTGACATCCTTTTCAAGGTTTTCAATATAACCAAGTTTTCCTCCACCTTGGGTGCTAATATTCCCTACAATAAAACAACCTAATAAATGTTATGGTTACTCTGCACCAGCTGCAAGGATATTAAGTGTTCAGTAAACTATTTTAATTTTTAACATTTAGCTCCATGCCATTATCAATATATAGGAGTAATTGTTCCTTTGGAAATATTTTTGTCAGTATCTGTTAATTCACTCTGAACTTTAGAATCTTAATATACCCAAAGAAATTAAATTATCTTGCTTCGTACTTTCCAAGTCATTAAGCAAAGAGTTAAACTTTTAAAGCCTGTCCTTTATTTAAAAAGAGTAAAAATACCATGTTAACAAAACATTTTCAGATAGGATGGAACATAACAGAAACATATATATGACCCAAAGATGAGCATATCAAACCTGAACTGAGAACTCTATTGGATGTTAATTATGCAGCTTCAAATGACTGTGAGAACCAATTTTACAACTACCTGAATATGAAGTCATGATCCACTTCTCATTACAAGGCTTTGGCTTCCCTCCATCCTGTGTTGTTGCTTCAAATGCTGTGTAGCCTACATTAACATTGATTTTAGATTCCTGGTTGATAAGACAAGCTTTCTTATCATTATCATTCTCTATTTTCATGCCATTTCTAGCTATTTTAAAACTATGTTCATATTTCAAGTTCATAAGATTTTATTTAGTAAGACTATTTGGTATTTCTATGCTAGTTTTGGCTACTTCAACATTCTTTCCAAAGTTTGGATTCATATGACTAGTCTCTTGAGTAAGATCATCCTCTATTTCTGTACTAGTCCCTAGTGCTTTATCACTCCCTTCAGATTCTTGGTTCATAAGACCAGTCTTCCCAGTATGATCACTATCCATATCCATGCTAATGACGACTGCTTCACCACTGTTTTTAAATTCTAGGTTTCAGTGTTCAACTTGCTTGGCACAACCATTCACCATCTTCATGCTAAACAAAGCAGTTTGCATTGCTTGCTGATAACCATCAGTCATATTTTTCTCAACAGGAAATGTTAAATTATTAAGTTTCTAATGATAGGTGGCTTCTGGTGTAATCTGAGTTTCTCTCTCATTCTTTTCGCATTCCTCTACCATTGGACCATTCTTGTCAATATCTCCATTCTCTACTGCCATGCTCATTTTGGTTATCTGCATAGCTTATCTACAAGTAGTAAACATACTTTTCTGCACATTCAGTGTCAATTCATTAGACTATTATATAAAATATGGCTTCTAACTTGCGGTGATTTGTTGAGTTTCCACTAAAATAATAATGAGCAATGCTTCCCTCTTTATACTTTCAGGCTTGATAGTGAAACTAAAGACATTGCAGAACAAAAATTCATTTCCAAGTTCCAACACAGTTTTACTATCCTTCGGCATTATCTATCCAGTGATCAAATTTTTAGACTTCTAATTTCTCACCTTGTGGGAAGGTAAGGATTCTAATGAAGAAGAATTATTTTCAATCTCTAAGTTGTTCACAGAACCACTTTAATTCAAGTCGGGAATGACAGACTTGTCAAATTGAAATTTCTCTGATTCTGTCAATAATGAAACATTCAGATCCTCGACATTTTGGAGGGTAACAAAATCAGTGCCAAGTGATTTCACAATTTGTGATCCACTATTATGATAGTATATGGCTTGATCAAACAACTTTTCACCTTGTAGGTAGGCAAGAGGAAAAACCTACAATGTCTTCACTACTGCCTCTTCTCCACCTAGGGAATTGGAATTACATGATACATAGAACGGACTTCCAACAAACAAATTATTTTCAAGTGATGATTTTTGTTTGTGTGATTTATATTTTTTTTCTTTAAATTATCTAGGTCAGACCCTCTCTTACTCTTACCGTCTGCTGTGCCCTGCCTCTATCCTCCCGCAGAAACATACCCTATGTTATAATGTTGTACTAATGGTATCTTTTGAACAATTCTTCATGAACCTTAACTTTGTAGTTGTAAATATAACTCCACACCAAAATACGAGACCTAGGTCTTAGTGAGGCTCTTATATTCCATTGAATAAGAAACACATCCCACATGGGGAGTCAGAGTGGAAGGCGTAAACATGCCATAGGGACTGAAGGGAATTGGAACTTAAAACTAATTCATAATCAGATAATCAGGGCAGGTAACTTTCACATTCCACTCAAGCAGGATGGAGACATGCTTTATTACCCTTACAAAGAAATAGTTTCTTCTAGGCAGGTCAAATGGGGAATATGAACCTCATCATGATTTTCTCTATCCTTTGCTTCATCATAAATGTGAATTTCATGGTCAAGTAAATTCCTTCATTTTGAAAGTCACAAATATTGATAAGAAGATGCCTTTATGAAACTGTGCATTATAAGAACATTGTAGAATACCAGTCTCTCCAACCTTTTTGATAGGTTTACTCAATCTCAAAAGCTTACTAGAATCTAAATTTTAGTGTAGTCTTATTTTAGGTGACCATACATTCTAAGGAAAGTTCAGTTCTTATCAATGGTTATTTCTCTCTATGAACTGTTGTCCAATCATCATGGAAGCTATTTCAGATCCTATACATCTCAGCACATAACTGATATATATTTTGTTATACCTAATAGTTTGCAATTTTTTCAAGTTTAATTCATGCTTAACCAGTTGTCTTGCCTTTCAAATAATTGGTATCATCACCTAGAAGGAAAATATACAACCCTTTAAAGGTTTCTCTAAAGACACAATGTTGTAGAAGCAGGGTATTTCTCTTTATATTTGAAACATGACTCTTTAATTATTGAATCCACTATTAGGTGCCCTTATAGCCAAGGAATAATGATTCACAAATCATAACTCCTCCATAAAAAATGGTACCTTTGAAATAGTGCATGGTTAAATGCTAAATACTTGCAATACTTGCAATTCCCCAAGTCAAAATACTTGCAATTCTTTGAATTCTAGGTCTAGAGATCATTTTTGCAAGACATTACGTTGCATAGGGAGTCAAGTCTCTAACTTTGCAAATGATAATCGTCGAGTCTCCATTAGCAATAAGTTTCTGAATCATCCTGGCTCTTAGAATGCTTATCACTTGATTTAAAGCTAAAATAGGCTTCACAATAAAATAGGTTTCACAATAAGAGAAGAAACCTTTTGCAGTTTGAATATCACAACCATAGAACTGCTTATTATGGAACCTTCTCAAAGAAAAGGTGGATATACTTTGCATAATTTTAAGTTTATTAATTATCAAAGCAATAGGCTGTGTTTTAATTTTGATAGCCCATGATGAGGAACATCTTAAACACCTTGAATCTCATGGATTCTTAATAATGCAGTAGACAAGAGGGAAAGTTTTGTTTCTGACTCTTTGTTTTTGATGCAGTGATGGCATTATGATTCGATTTCCTTTCAAGAAGGAGTCTTATTTGGACTATGAGAATGATAGTGATGAATAATGGGAAGAGTTAATCATCACTAAATATCTTTGGTAAGAGTATTTGTAGTATTTTTATTAGCTTTAGTTACAGGGAAAATTGTACATAGCTCTTAGGAATTAGTTTATCATAAATACTAGTTACTAGTAAGTTGTAATAGTAATAATTATGTAGTTTGTAGATTGATATCTATCATAAATTTGTTTGAATATCATCATTGTCAAGCAATAACAACTTCTTAAAGGGTGCTAGCTCAATGGTAGAGCACCTGCCTAATTATAGGCAGGAGGTTGGTGGTTCAATTCCTCCATGCCCTATCATAAATTTGTGACTACAAAAACGCCTGAATTTGCATATATACGACTATTAGTAGCTAATTTCCTGTATCTTAGTCGTATTTAGCTTATTCATTAATATGTTAACATCTAGTAGTTTATTTAGTCGTATATTTGGTCATTAATGGTTTCAATCAGTGACTAAATTAGTGACTAAATCAATGACTAAATCATTAACTATCAATGACTAAAACAATGACTAAATCAATGACTATCAATGACTAAAGCATTGTCTATCAATGACTAAATCATTATCTATCAATGACTACTAAGTCAAGCTATTAATGACCAGTGAAATACGACTAGCTATAAGATAGTGGAAATTTGCTACCATTAGTCACCGACTCAAAAATAGTCATTTATAACATGATTTTAGTCATTTTTTTAGTCATTAATTTCTCATTTTCTACTAGTGGACCTTCATCTTCCCACATTTTTGTGTTTAGTTGCTCCAGCTACTCAGCTTGGACCACGCTTCCCCAAAATTACGTGGTTTCATCTCTTATTTCCTTATCTTCTTTTTCCTTGCATTCAAGTTGCGTCACTCTATCCTCAATGGTGCTTTTGTGTGCATCAACTAACTCTAGTAGCATAGCTTGGTTCACCAGTACCTCCAAATCTGCGATGTCTTTCTTGAAACCTGCAACAAACTGGCCTAACTTATGTGCTTTGGATAGCGCATCCAGGTCCTCCTCCATAACATGGATTTCTTGATAAGCATCAGAAACTTCTTTTCCAACTTATCCTTTTCATCCCATAGTTGTGCATTTTCAACAATGAGGTGATCCTATGCCTTCTTCATTTCCACAATCTTGATCTTTGTTGCTTCCTCCTACTCATGCGACCTCAAAAGGTGACCGTCGATGATTTGTTCTCGGTCGACCAACTCCTGACTAGCAACCCTCTGGAATTGGAACAATGTCTGAGTTGACATTTCATTGATATCCAATGAGATTTCCTGAAACTGTTGAAGTGAGGTGTTGACATCCTCATTGTTTTTCTAGATTGCACGTCGAATTAGTACATTGCAGATCCACTTCCCTGTGCTTATCTCTCCTACCTTCCGCAAAATGTTTTCCTCGAGAACTCTTTGCAAAATCACACCAACTAAAGAACTTATGTGAGTGTTTACCTCTCCAAATCCTTCAATTGCCTATTTCTTCAACTCCACTTCAGTCACAATAGTTGATGTTGTGATAGCTGCAATAATATGGTCTACCTGTGCATCCGCAATCGGCACTGTGCCATTGCCCTCACCTTGTTCATGCCTTCTCTTTTTTTTCTCCTCGTATTGTTAGATTTTTAAAATTAATATAGCATTATTAGGATCTTTTAACTAAGAGAATAACAAGCACAACAATCAAACACAAGAGACAATGAACACAGTGTTTTTCCTTCGGAAAACCATAAATGGAGAAAACCCCGTAACTTCCTTAGAGATAGAATCAACACCAAATAGAAAATCCCAAAACAGTAAGATGATCTCCCAATAGTAGTAACCTCTTTCTTCCTAGTGCCAATGTCTTCTTCTTCCTCAGCTATGTGCTACAACTAAGTGTGAGTGAGTGTGTGTTAAATAGAGAGGTCACCTCTCTATTTATACTGATTCTTGACATGACTAAAACCCTACTAGGGCCGACTTCACTAGGTGAGTCTAATAACCCTAGTGCCCCAGAACTGTAGGGATTTTAACCCTTAGACAATAGGAGGGCTACCCACAATGACTTGACATGGCTTGTTTACATTATAGATCCTCCCGATCGGAACATCGAGGCGTGACATCATGACTCAATTACATTAAAAAAACAACCCGGAATAAACATTGGGGTACAAGACATAAGATACATAGGTGAATACATTTCGAAGTTACAAATACATCAACACTCCCTCTTAACTAGGAAGGTATTATTTCAACACAATTTTCAGCACTGGTCTTCTTCTCTGTATTGATTGGGTCATCTCGTTATCTTCATATTCAAGTATTCTTAGTCTTCAAGTCTTCTTCTTTGTCTTTGAGTCTTCTTTGTCTTCTTCATCTTCAAGTCATCTTCTAAGTCATCTTGTTTTTCAAGTCTTCTTCATCACGAAATCTGCATCATCATGACTACTGGATCATCACTATTGGATCATCATCACATCTGGATCATCACTTGATCTGGATCTCCATCAAGTCTGGATCATCATCACATCTGGATCATCACTTGATCTGGATCATCATAAAATTTGGACCATCATCACATGCTATCTCAGAATGGTGCTATCTTGATTCTTCTCATCACAGGAAGTTCTACAGAGTCATCCTTGTAGGCCTACCCTTCATGTAGGTCTTCATCAGTGCTTATATCTGACACTTAAGTTAGAATGGCCCACCCATCTCTTACATCTGACCTCATCTTGTCAGAAAGGCATGCCCAGCACTCACATCTGACCTCATCTTGTCAGAAAGGCCCAACACTCACATTTGACCATGTGTAAACACATCACGCTAGAATGGATCAACACTTATATCCAATCATGTGCAAGCACATTGCATCAGAATGGATCTGCACTTACATCTAACCCCATCTTGTCAGAAAGGCACAACAATCACATCTGACCATGTGTAAACACATCGCGCCAGAATGGATTAGCACTTATATTCGACCTCATCCTGTCAGAAAGGCACTGCACTTACATTCGAACATGTGTAAACACATTGCATTGAAAGGGCTCTCAGTCCTAGACTGAGGATTCATGGTAACTGACCAGGTGCCTCAATTATTCTGGAGAATGGAAGTTGCCCTTACATCTGACCTACTCGTCAAAATGGCCAACACTCACATCTGACATGGGAGGAACCTAATCCTTTAACCATGACATAATGGCTCAGCCCTTACATCTGATCAAGTGGGAACACATCCTTCTATCATATCTAAATGGCTCTCAGTCCTAGATTGAGTTTTCCTGGTAACTGACCAGGCACCTCCATTCAAGGAATGGAAATATTCCTTATATATGATCATGTAGGAACCAATCCTATAGTCATATCAGAATGGCTCAACACTCATATCTGACGTGGAAGGAACCTAAATCCTCTCACCATGATAGAATGGCTCAGCCCTTACATCTGACCATGGAAGGAACTTAATCCTCTCCCATGTCAGAATGGCTCACAGACTCATCACTTCCCTTTAGAGGGAACCTTGATCTAGAGAACACCAAGATTCTCCCTGAAGTACTCAAACTTCACCCTAGTCAATGGCTTCATCAACACATTAGCTATCTGATCATCCATCGCAACATACTGGAGCTTCACTACTCCCATTTGCACCATATCCTTGATATAGTGATACTTGATCTCAATATGCTTCGACTTGTCATGAAAAACCAGGTTCTCCGAAAACTTCACATAACTTTGGTTGTCACAATATATACAAGTAGCATCCAACTGGAGATCAAATAAATTAGACAGTAGCTTTCTTAGCCATACTACTTCACAACTAGCTGAACAAGCTATGACATACTCTGCTTCAGCAGTACCCAGTGCCACACAGGATTTCTTCCTGCTAAACCAAGATATCACACCTAATCCCATACTGAACCAACAGCCTGAAGTGTTCTTCATATCGATGGCACTTCCTTCCCAATCTGAATCAACATAACCCTCTAGCTAGTCTTCTAATTCAACTCATGCTTGAGCCCATAATCAACTGTACCCCTCAAGTACCTCAGAATATGTTTTGCAGCAATAAAGTGAACATTTATAGGATCTGTAAAGAACTGCATCAAGGTGTTCACAGCAAAGAAAATGTCTGGTCTTGTGTTTGTCAGGTACATCAAGGACCCAATCATCTGACGATACATTGTAGCATCAACTGACTCTGATGAAGCATCGCTCAATAGCTTCAAGTTCGATGCCATAGGTGTGGCCATAGCTTTGCAGTCCATCATCCCAAGCCTCTTTTAGGATCTCTACTGCATACTTCCCTTGTCCGAGGGATATTCCATTTGTATTCTGCCACACCTCCATTCCTAAAAAATAATGCATCATACCCAAGTCCTTCATTTCGAATTCAGCAGCAAGATTTCTCTTCGTATCAGTAGTCAACCCATCCATACATGTTACAAACAAATAATCTACATATAGTAGAAGCATCACTGGGTTTCCATCTTCAACCTTGTAGTAAAGGTTGGAATCTGCTTTACTCTTGGTAAATCCCAAACTGGATAGAAAGCTGTCAATTCTACCGTACCATGTCCTAGGTGCCTGTTTCAAACCGTACAGGGCTTTCTTCAATCTGCACACATGAGACTCCCTGTCATGTGTCTCAAAACCGAGTGGTTGTTCAACATACACTTCCTCTTCCACTACACCATTCAAGAAAGTAGTCTTGACATCCATTTGGTGTATCTTACATTTCATTAATGCATCCAAGGAAAGTACTGATCTGATAGAAGTGTATCTGGCTATAGGTGCAAAGGTTTCTTCATAATCTATTCCTTCTTTCTGGGAGAAACCATAAGCCACAAATCTTGCCTTATAGTTTTCAATGCTACCATCTACAGCATGCTTGATCTTGTAGATCCATTTGGAAGTTACAACTGACTTCCCTTCTAGTCTTGGGACAACATCCCAAACATCATTCTTCATGATTGATTGATACTCTTCGATCATAGCATCATTCCATTCTTTCCGTTCTGTCGCTTCTTCATAATTGGAAGGTTCTTTATCGATGAAATCACATAGTAATGCTACATACCTGGAGCAAGATCTAGTCCTCTTTCTTTCTTTGTGATTCTCTTCTGGAACCCCATATCTTTCTGCACCTTGGATAATTTCACATACCCAAGCCGTTTTCCTCTTATGAGGATTCTTCTCCAAAGGTGGATCTACAAGTATTTGTGGTTCTTCAAATTCTCGATCTTCTCCTAGAGTTTCTTCATTCATGGTTGTATAATGAATTCTGGGTGCTTCTGTTTATTCAGGTTCTTTAGTAGGTTTCTTTTTGGATTTGTTGTAAGCTATGTCTTCATCAAATGTCATATCCCTACTGATGTCAATCTTCTTGTATCCTAGGAAGTAGATTCTGTAAGCCTTTGAGCTTTCAGAGTATCCCACAAATATACCCTTCTTTCTTGAAGGATATAATTTTGTCCTCTTCTCTTTTGGAATGTGTATGTACACAGGACAACTAAATATTATGAGATGCCCGACTTCTGGTTTCTTGCCAGAGAAGACTTCTTCAGGAGACTTGTTCTCGAGTACTCTGTGTGGAGTACAATTATGTACATACACTATTGTTCTGGAAGCTTTTGCCCAAAGATGCATAGGAAGATCTTGATCATGAAGCATAGCTCTTGCAGCTTCCATGATAGTTCCATTCTTCCATTCTATAATCCCATTTTGTTGTGGATTATAAGGAGTGGACAACTCCCTCTTAATCCTTGACTCTTTGCATAACTCTTTGAATTCATTTGACGTGAATTCTCCGCCATTATCTGATCGAAAGGTCTTAATCTTCTTTTTAGTGTAATTCTTGATCAAGGCTTTGAATTCCTTGAATTTACTGAATACTTCATCTTTGTTCTTCATGAAGTAGATCCATGTCTTCCTATAAAAGTCATCAATGAAAGAAACATAGTATACATACCAGCTTAGTGAACTTGATGACATTGGACCACATACATCAGAGTGGTTGATTTCCAAGATTACTTTTGCTTTGCTCTTTCTACTTGGAAATGTCTTCTTTGTGTTCTTTCCTTTCACACATCCTTTGCAGACCCCATCATGTTTTTCTTGTATTTCTAAAAGACCTTCAACATCTTTTCTTGCAAGAGGTAGTTCTCTGTAATGCACATGTGCAAGCATTCTATGCCAAAGTTCATTTGGCTCTACTGTGTCATGGACCAAGGCTTGTTCTTGATGGCCCTTCAATTTGTACAAACCTCCTTCTTGTTCCCCAATCACTATTGCATCATCAATAGTATTTCCTTTTTGGCCACATGATGACTTGACCATCTATGAATGCAACCCTCATTCCTTTTGCATCTAATGCAGATATGGAGAGAAGGTTCTTCTGGAGTCCTGGTACAAACAATACTTCCTTCATTGTCATAGACTTTCCAGAGTCTATCTTATGGGAGGATTCCCCACTACCTTTTATTGGATACTGGTAGTCATCTCTTAGTTTCACCTTGTGAGGTGATTCATGTTCTGAAAGTTTCACAAAGGATTCCTTGAATCCAGTCATGTGCTTGGAAGCACCACTATATATAAACCAAGCATTGCATCCATGAATAATGTTTCATGAGGGAGTGAAAATCAAAACATATTCTTCCTCGCTTGAAGAATATTCACTTTCATACCTGGTTCTCTTTGATGAAGGTTCATCATCCTCTGCAGCATGAGCATGATGTCTTCTCTTGTTTCCCTTCTTCTTGTGAGGGCTACTTTTGTTCTTAGGAAAATCTCTAGCAAAGTGTCCTCTCTCATCACATGTATAGCAAATAAACTTAGACTTATCTCTAGGATTTCTGAAGTTATTCCTTTGATTAGAATACTTACTTCTGTGATGGCTAGATCTAGGTTTCTTGGATTGTATTGTGAGATCTTGATCTTCACTTCCCATCTTTTCTTCTCAAGTTGCTATCCGAGCTTCTTCTTGAGAACATTCTTCCCACAGTCTACTGAACTTGACTGACTTCTTCCTGGCATAGATCACTTGAATGAAGGAGTGCCATGTCCTAGGGAGACCATTCAAGGTGGTCATCACAATATCTGCATTCTCCACTTCTTCATCTACTGCTTCCAATTGTTCCTTGATCTAAGAAACCCTTGTGAAGTAAGAATGGATGGTTTATGTATTTTGGATCTTCACATTCTTCAATTGGTTCCTCAGGGTCATCTTCTAGTTTATGTTCTTTCCTTCAAACAATTTGGTTAGGGAATAAAACATAGCTTTAGGTGTCTTGAGGGAGGTGTTGCTGCTGCAACTTTTCTCCCCAAATCTCTTAAATTTTGGGCCCCTCCTCATAACTGAATATTGCTTCAGGTTGTTTCATCCTTGATGTTTCTTCGGTCATGCTTTAAGTCTGGATGTTTTGAACAATTTACATACAGCCTGCTCCCAAAATTTGTTTGTGCTTGAATTTTTTACAGTGGGTCGCATAGTTGGGTTGAGTCTTGCCAGTTGTCTTTGATAGGCCATCGCTTGAAAATGAAATGGTCCTTGACTGTTGTTGATTTTTTTTTTTTAAGGCTTTCGAACACTTAATTTTTCTGTCAAATCGGCTGCTTTTGTTCTTTTTCCCTCCGCCATTGCGGCTCCCAAAGTGGTTTAGCATCTGAAGTCTAATTCACTCCGACGTTCGATTCGTATTTTTCTTCAATCGCTTGCCCGTAGATTTTACCCTTCTGCCATTGCGGTTGGGAAAGCTATTGAGCTTCCGATTTGAATGTCTTCCGACGTCCGATTAAGCCCTCTCCCACCCGCATTTCACATCATTTTAGCACCTGTATTTCTATCGTTACTGCTGGGAAGTCCATTTGGCATCCGACGTCAAAATCACCCGATCTCCAATGGAGTTTTCCCACCCACAGCTTTGAATCGTGTCTCTTAGTATTATTTGTCTTCCCTCCATTGTGGCTGAGCCAAGCCTTTGACTTCCGATGTCAATATCCTTCCTACTTCTGCCATGGTACACCAGGCCATTTGTTTTTGTGGAGAAATTGTTTCAGTTTGTGTAAATCCGCCGCTCTGTTTCATAGCACAGTCCCAAATGGATAATACACATGGGTTAATTGCAGGTGTGCGTAAGGAGCTGATGCGTGAAGACGTAGAAGAACAGTTTAGAAAAAATCGAAACGACACCGACTAGATCACTGAAAGGGCCCTCAAAGCGGAAGACAAAGTCAATAACGCTAAAGGCACGAACCTGACTGCTGGTCCGTTACTAAAAGAATCATGAGTGCATACGGACAACTCAGAAAAATATGAAACGCTGGGGAGACCGAAAGGTCATGCGTTGGGGGAAACCCAAACAATTTACTGTTTGTTTAAATACTAGAAAGGGGGGACTTACAAGGGATTTTTCCCTGAAAATTTTGTAAACTCTTTTGCTTGTAAGAGGAACTATTTCGTTTTACAGTCAGAAAGTGCAACTTTTTCCTGCTGGAGAGAGTGAAATGTGGAATGTATCAATGCGACTAGATGAATAATGTTGAAGAGGAACTATTTCATTTTCAACTGTGTTTCATTTACTATGAGAGTATTTAACTTCCTGAACCTATGTTCTTGTTGAATGCTTTTCAGTATCTTTTGGGATGTTTTCCACTGTGAGTAATAAATGTTATTCATAAAATAATCGGCTATCTGGTTGTTTAAATATCTGTAGATGTTCATGTGTCTTGAATGAAGTATCAGCTATCTGTAACTCTTCATAATGCACATGCAAAATGTATTACTCACCAATGAATGATAACTCTACTCCCTAGGGATAGTTTAGGTAGTTAGTTTATTTTCGTGTTGTATGTGTTGTGGGTGCTTGTGAACTTTAAGACGAGAGGTAAGAACCTGCGCATCACATTGTGACCGTTCCTTGCATCTTTAGCACTCTACATTGTTATTTAGGAACTTGCATATCATACATTAAGTTAAAACATACAAAATTCACGGTGGACCGGGCCGCAACCGGTAAAGCCTTTGTTTTGTTACTTTGACCTATGGTAGCTGGATCGTAAACTGGACGGATTCCCTATACCAAATAGTCAACGGGCTAGTTGGGAACATTGATTGGGGAGAATCCCTTACTATTGTTTCCTATGAATTTCTAGGCCCCAATATTTTTGGCGCTAGAAGGAGGGCCGCCAGTGTATGGCTGGCCGAGGAAACCCGTTTTCGCGAGAATATTCCACCGGTAACAGTTCTGAAAGCAGTGGGTCTCATAATCCAATTCTAGAGGAAAGAGAACATCTATATTCTATTGGCAACGAAATTGTTAATGATCTGAGAAGACACACCAGGGCATATGTAAAGAAGATTGGAGGATTTCCAATCATCCCTGAACTTCCCAAAAGAGAGTATAAAAGGAAGAATCATCCTGAAGCGGAGGGCTCAGTGCTGGTTGGAGACTGGGAAGAGCTTGTAGAAACAGCCTTACAGGAAGTTGTGCTACCTTTGAATCAAGAAGGCCTAGAAACCCCTCACACTTCTTTTGCTCACACTCCAATTGGTTCACCTCCTCACTCCCCACTCAGACTCATGGCCGGATTTGATGCTAATCAACCACCTAACCCGCCAAATCCACCACCTGCATGGAGAGCTAGATCACCATTAAACCTGACACCTCCATTACACGACCTACCTCAAGCCTTTGATAAGATGTTTCCCAAGTTCGACCCAAATGAGAAAATACTAGTAGATGATCATCTACAAATTTTTTACCTGGCAATGGAAGGATTAAGGGCCGGGGAACACAAATATGTGGTATGTAGACTTTTCCCACATACCCTTAAAGGAGCTACAACGTCATGGTACTTTGGATTTCCTGCTAACTCTATCCCTGATTGGGATACCTTAGAAAGAATGTTCAGAAGTAAGTATGCAACTCAGAAAACTCATGCATCTCTCATGAAAGGGCTGTGCGTGTTGAAGAAAGAAAGAAAAGAAAAGGTGCACAGTTTCAGTCAAAGGTTTGCAGCATATCTCAAGAACTTCTCTGAAATAGATAAGCCTTCAGACAAAGTTCTTATTGAATACTATACTTCAGCTTTAGGCCTTTATTTGGCCATGTTTGCCAAAGGTAGGGCCAAGCCTACGTTGACAGAAACGTATGAAGAAGCAGAAGTGGTGGAAGCTGAAATAGAGAGCATTGAAGACTATCCAGAACAATCTGGAGAAAAGGGTATAGGAAGAAAAGCCTTATTGTTTACTAAGCCTAAAGAAGAAAAGTCTCCATATTTGGAAAATATGGCCAAAATAATGCAGAAGCTTTCCAATAAAATCATAGATATGGAGAAAGAAAAGGAAGCACAAAAGTTTTATAAGCCATATTATAAGAAAAGAGAATATAACCACCGGTCTCAACCTCCTCCGCACAATACCGCATCTATGAATTTAACAGAGGTAGGCTTGGACAATTTTTGCAGTTTCCACCAACAGCCACACTCTAAAAAGAATTGTCCTCAATGGATTGATTCGATGACGTTGGTCATGAATCAACTGTTAGATTCTATATTAACAGAAGAGGGAGAAGAAGAAAGAAAAGATACTTCTACTTCTACTTCCACTAAAGAGCAGGAAGAAGAAACCATGGCTTTATGGAATTCTGTCTCGTTATTTGACGCTGAAGAAGAAAAGACTCAGGGGTATAAGGACGTTGTGGAAACCAACGTAGCCACAAGGAGCCAAGGGACGATTAAAGAAGACAGTATTATACTTCCAAAGATTAAGAGGCTGCAGAGAAATGTTAAGAAGAGATTTCAAGACAAATATTTGGCTGATACAATTCCAGAATTCACTATTACCAGCCAAAGTCCTAGACAGAATGATACAACGGCCAGGCCAAATGAAGGTAAGGAGAATGTTGATAGGCCTCATCCCACGGAACAGCAGATGGATTATGACATTGTGGAGGATTTAAAAAAGATAAAGGTGAATGTTCCACTATTCGAGATGTGCAAAGTGCCGCAGCAAAAAGAAAGGCTGTTGAGAGCCCTTGAAACATCAGATGAGAAGATGCCCACTAAAAATCAACCAGAAGAAGAAGAAGAGATTGGAGAGAACAGCAGTGGAGGTAAGTCCAAGCACAAGCATCCACCTTTCCTCCTTACTTTCGAAATATTTAACTACAATGTACATAATTGCTTGGTAGATTCAGGGGCAACTGTTAATGTCATGCCAATATCTGTCTATAAAAGAATCAATGGGCAGCTAAGCCATCCCCATGGAGAGTAGTTCAGTTGGACAAGACAAATGTGAAGGTAATTGGTGAGATGGAAGACGTCCTAGTCCGTCTGGCTTCAAATGATAAAGTATGCCAGGTCATTAATATCGTGGTGGCTGATATACTAGATGTGTACGGCCTTATCCTGAGCAAAGATTGGTCAGCCAAACTTAATGGATATTTCGCTTCTGATTGGTCACATTTGTGGTTTCCATACAAAGGAAGCCCGAACCAGATTAATATTTTGAGGGAGCCTCACATGAAGTACAATGTTACCCGACTTGAAGAGAAGAATGAACCTGTGGATTCTGTCTTGGGAAACTATTTTATTGAGTTGGAACCAGGTAATTACCAAGCAGAAGAAGCCAGCAACACATCTGATACCCAGCCTGATCTCCTTCGATTCTCACAGGCTGATGAGATTGACTGTAAAATAGTAGACTTAGCAGTAGGAATAGATGCATTTTCAGTAGTTAATGATTTTTGGACTTTATTTTTCGATGGCTCTAAGACATTAGAAGGGTCAGGGGCTGGCTGTGTCCTGATTGACCCATAGAAGAATAAACATTTCCTTTCATGTAGATTAGAGTTTGAGTGTACTAATAATACTGCTGAGTATGAAGCACCGGTGCAAGGACTAAAGAAGGCAATTGAATTAAAGGTAAGTAATCTAAAAGTCTTTGGGGATTTTGAAATTATTGTAAAACAAATTTGGAATCAGATACATTGTATCTCTCCTCACTTAAAGGCTTACCAGAATGAGGTATGGGATTTGCTGAAATATTTTAATGCATTTAACATTATTTCAATTCCAAGAATTAAAAACGCAGTTGCTGATCTGTTGGCCACATTAGCCGCTAGACTCGTACCCACTAATAATCGATGCTCTGTTGAACTGCTTTTCAGGCCCTCTGTACCTGATATGATTATGAACCTACGAGTGTTTGATGATGACCAACAGATCATAGAATGTTTAACGAATGATGAGGTGTTTAAAGGAGCGATCATAGATGATGAAGAGCATCAAGCTGAGATGAAATACGATAATTTCATTCCTAAAGGAGTCATAACGTTGGAAAAAATGTTCAATTTAAATGAAAAATTCAGAAGACCACCCAACGTGAAGACCCACAGCTCATCTCTGCAGTTTGAGTTGATTAATTTAGGGACCGAAACAAATCCTAAGTTCGTGAATCAACAAATCCTAAGTTCGTGAATCTCGGCAAATGCTGTTCACCAACAGAAAGAGACAAATTCATCAGTCTATTTAAACAATATAAGGATGTTTTCACATGGATGTATGAATATTTGAAAACTTATGACAGCAGCATCATCAAGCATGTCGTCCCCATTAAAGCAGGCATCAAGCCATATCAGCAACCTTTGAGGAAAATGCATCCAAAATTGGAACCACTAATTCAAAGTGAAGTGAAGAAGTTATTGGATGTAAGAATCATCTTCAAAGTCAGACACTCTAAGTGGGTATCAAATCTGGTGCCAGTAAGGAAAAAGTCTGGAGAAATCAGACTTTGTGTGGATTTCAGGAACTTAAACCGTGCATCAGATAAAGATAACTATCCTGTGCCACCCATGGAGCAGCTGCGACAAATGGTTTCAGGTTCTGAACTATTTTCATTGTTAGATGGTTTCTCTGGCTACAATCAATTATTAGTAGCCGAAGAAGACAGATTAAAGACAACGTTCAAAACCAAATGGGGAACCTTTGCCTATAGAAGGATGCCTTTTGGGCTGATTAATGCTGGAGCGACATTTTAGAGGGCCATGGACATAGCTTTCTGTCGATTGATTGGATGAAGTACGGTAGTATACCTTGATGAAATTACAATATTCTCAAAGAAAAGAGAAGAGCACGTGTTTCACTTAAAGAAAATTTTCGAACGATGCCAGAAATATGGCATCTCCCTCAATCCTAAGAAATGTGTGTTCACTGTCACGGAAGGCAAGTTGCTGGGTCACATAGTTTCGAAGCAAGGGATCTCCATTGATCCAGAAAGAATTAAGGCAATTGAACAAATCCCATTGCCCCATAATAAAAAAGGAACGCAATCATTCATGGGAACCATAAATTTCGTACGAAGGTTTGTGCCTGATTTCGCTCAGACTGTTAAGCCGCTACAGCAGATGGTCAAGCAGAATGCTCAATTCAAGTGGATTGAACTTGAGAAGAATGCTTTCAGCAAAATTAAGACCGCTGTTGCACATGCACCCTCCTTGAAAAGTCCAGATTTCGTTAAAGACTTTATTTTATATACTTTTGCATCCGATGATTCACTGGCAGTTGTGCTCACCCAAAAGGAAGAAAAGGGGGATGAATTCCCAATCTCCTTTATGAGTACTGGTCTACAAGGGGCTGAATTAAACTACCCAGCCATTGATAAGCAAGCTTACACATTATTTAAGGCAGTGAAGCAATTCAGGCCTTATATATTAAAAAATCAAACCAAGGTAATAGTCCCCTACTCAACTGTAGGATCCCTTCTCATACAGAAAGAGTTAGGAGAAAGGAGGGGAAACTGGGTAACAGCTCTTCAAGAATACGACCTTGAATTCAAACTAGCCTCTATAGTTAAAGGACAAGGATTGTGCAAGCTGATGACCGAAAGTGGGAACAATGAAGAGCAAGCATGGATGAATTACATGTAATGGATGTATGTCCTTTGTTTACAGCTCCCGAGTCTTGGTATAGAGACCTTGTGCATTACCTGCAGTCAGGGCTATTGCTAGAACATTGGAATTACAAGCAAAGAAGAGCGATGTGTCTTAAATCGGCCTCCTATCAACTTGTTGAAGGAGTATTATTTAGATAGAATTATGATGGGGTTCTCCTCAGATGTTTAGAAAAAGAAGATGCAAAGAAAGTAATGTCAGAGTTACATGACGGTCTTGCTGGAGGACATTATTTAGGGGATACCACATCCAACAAAATCCTCAGGGCAGGTTACTACTGGCCTACGCTCTTTAGAGACACACACGCACATGTCAGGAAGTGTGATATTTTCCAAAGGTGTAGTGGGAGACAGCCTAAAGCAGCAGCACCACTAAATCTTGTGATGATCATGGAACCATTCGAGAAATGGGGGCTGGATATTATTGGAGAAATAAAACCGAATTCCTCCCTGCAGCACAAGTACATTCTGACCGCTACTGATTATTTCACTCGCTGGGTCGAAGCTGTCCCGCTGCGCAAGATAAATGAGGACGAAGTCATCAGCTTCCTGCAAGATCATATCATGACCAGGTTTGGAGTTCCAGTTTCGTTAGTCTTTGATAATGCTAAATAATTTTCATCAATTAAATTGAGTACATTTTCTCATGATAAAGGGATGAAATTGCATTATTCTGCTAATTATTATCCACAAGGGAATGGCCTGGTTGAATCCTCTAACAAAAATCTGATTAGAATTTTGAAGAAGACTGTGGTAGAAAACCAGAGGAGTTGGCACTCAGCATTACCAAATTCCCTTTGGGCCGATAGAGTCACCCCCAAGTCTGCAATTGGAGTGTCTCCATATACCCTTTTCTATGGTAAATAAGCCATCCTTCCTCCCAATATCATGCAACCATCTTCCATACTAGCTCAAGAGTCTAGAGGGTCTGATGATGAAGTTTTACAGATAAGGATATATAATCTTCTAAAAGTAGAAGAGGCTAGGTCTAAAGCTAAAGAACACTTTAAGAAACAACAAGAGTCAGTTAAGAGATGGTTTGACAAGCATAAAGCTGGAACAAAGGACTTTGAAGTAGGAGACTTAGTTCTCAAATGGGATCACCCCCATGATGAGAAAGGAAAGCACACTAAATTCCAGCAGTTGTGGATAGGCCCTTTCCAAATTGCAGCAAAGCTTGGCCCTTCTACTTACAAGTTGCAGGATCTTCAGGGGTGGGAAGAGAACTTGCCAATAAATGGTTTGGTTCTCAAGCCTTATTTTTCTTGAGTCTGTTTGATTTCTTCTGTCTTGTATGTAAATAACTCGTCCGACTGTCTTTTGAGTCATGTTTTTCAGTTTGCTTTAGTTTAAGTTTTATTGATTTCAATAAAGGGAATAAACCCGCGGTTGCATGGAGGACATCAGAATGCCTGGGAAAGATAGACATTTTTGAATCTCAGACTGTATATTGCTAAAATAATTTCTTCCAGTTTAGTTGTTTTCTCGAATAATGCTGTGTGCATTGAAGTCCTGCTTAATCCCTGTGTGATAAACCGGATTCGGAGAGTCTGGAATACTATGTTGGGGCTCCATCCACATCACACTTAAAGTGTCCTAAGGAGTGGCAGCCGAGGACCCATGGAAAGGAGTAAGGTGAACAATATATTAAATATAAATGATCCCATGCCAAGAAACGGATTCCAATAGGCAAATAAAGAGTCAAAAAACTCCTAGGAAAGCATCATAAATCAAAACAGGTGCTGAATCATGAGTACTAAGTTGCCTAAAGATCCTCTCCGTCCGTGAGCTGAAAATTAAAGTATACCACTCACACAAAAGGACACTATGGGATAGAGCATCTTGAAATAAAATTTAGTAAGACATGGAATTCAAGAGGACTCATAAGAAAAGGGACAAAAGTCCAAAAGTACAAAAAGTACTAAAATGGCATGGGAATGAGGAACAAACGAATATTTTTGTTTACCATACACTACAATCCTATGGTGGCCAAAGCTATCAGCCACCTGAAGAAAAGGGCAATAATGAAACTCATCTTCTGGCCTCGGTAGAGTTATCTGGACTTGACAATCTCGGTTTCCACTTTCCCAAATTGGACTAGTATCAATGATTGAAGGTACACACTGCCGGCATTCAAGAAATCCAGATATCTGGAAGAATTCGAAAGGATGCATTTGTTGTTAGACAGTCTGTCACTCAAAGATTAATTGCCCAGAGATCTAGGTTCACCAGGTAATCACCAGTTGTTGCTGCTACAACTTTTCTCCCCAAATCTCTTAAATTTTGGGCCCCTCCTCATAACTGAATATCGCTTCAGGTTGTTTCATCCTTGATGTTTCTTTGGTCATGCTTTAAGTCTAGATGTTTTGAACAATTTACATATAGCCTACTCCCAGAATTTGTTTGTGCTTGAAGTTTTTGCAGCGGGTCGCATAGTTGGGTTGAGTCTTGCCAGTTGTCTTTGATAGGCCGTCGCTTGAAAATGAAATGGTCCTTGACTATTGTTGATTTAAAAAAAAAAAAGGCTTTCGAACACTTAATTTTTCTGTCAAATTGACTGCTTTTGTTCTTTTTCCCTCCACCGTTGCGGCTCCCAAAGTGGTTTAGCGTCCGAAGTCTAATTCGCTCCGACATCCGATTCGTATTTGTCTTCAATCGCTTGCCCGTAGCTTTTACCCTTCCGTCGTTGCGGCTGGGAAAGCTATTGAGCTTCCGATTTGAATGTCTTTTGACGTCCGATTAAGCCCTCTCCCGCCCGTGTTTCGCATCATTTTAGCGCCTATCTTTCCACCGTTATAGCTGGGAAGTCTATTTGGCATCCGACGTCAAAGTCACCCGATATCTGATGGATTTTTCACACCCATAGCTTTGAATCGCGCCTCTTAGTCTTCTTTGTCTTCCCGCCGTTGCAACTGAGCCAAGCCTTTGACTTTTGATGTCAGTATCCTTTCGAATTCCGCCATGGTACACTAGGCCATTTGTTTTTGTGGAGAAATCATTTCAGTTTGTGTAAATCTGCCACTCTGTTTCATAGCACAGTCCCAAATGGATAATACACATGGGTTAATTGCAGGTGTGCGTAAGGAGCTGATGCGTGAAGATGTAGAAGAACAATTTAGAAAAAATTGAAACAACACCGACCAGATCATTGAAAGGACCCTCGAAGCGGAAGACAAATTCAATAACGCTAAAGGCATGAACCTGACTGCTGGTCCGTTACTAAATAAATCATGAGTGCATACGGACAACTCAAAAAAATACGAAACGCTGGGGAGACCGAAAGGTCATGCGTTGGGGGAAACCCAAACAATTTACTGTTTGTTTAAATACTGGAAAGGGGGAAGTTACAAGGGATTTTTCCCTGAAAATTTTGTAAACTCTTTTGCTTGTAAGAGGAACTATTTCGTTTTACAGTCAGAAAGTGCAACTTTTGCCTATTGGAGAGAGCGAAATGTGGAATGTATCAATGCGACTAAATGAATAATGTTGAAGAGGAACTATTTTGTTTTCAACTATGTTTCATTTACTATGAGAGTATTTAACTTCCTGAACCTATGTTCTTGTCGAATGCTCTTCAGTATCTTTTGGGATGTTTTCCACTGGGAGTAATAAATGTTATTCATAAAATAATCGGCTATCTGGTTGTTTAAATATCTGTAATTGTTCATGTGTCTTGAATGAAGTATCAGCTATTTGTAACTCTTCATAATGCACGTACAAAATGTATTACTCACCAATGAATGATAACTCTTCTCCCTAGGGATAGTTTAGGTAGTGAGTTTATTTTCGTGTTGTATGTGTTGTGGGTGCTTGTGAACCTTAAGACGAGAGGTAAGAACCTGCACATCACATTTTGACTATTCCTTGCATCTTTAGCACTCTGCATTGTTAGTTAGGCACTTGCATATCATACATTAAGTTAAAAAATACAAAATTCACAGTGGACCGGGCCGCAACCGGTAAAGCCTTTGTTTTGTTACTTTGACCTACAGTAGCCGGACTGTAAACCAGATGGATTCCCTATACCAAACAGTCGACGGGCTAGTTGGGAACATTGATTGGGGAGAATCCCTTAGTGTTATTTCCTGCGAATTTCCAGGCCCCAACAGGATGACACCTGTGGTATAAGGTGATCCTTAATAGAATCAACAATGATCCTCTTTGACATAACCAACTTCTTCTTATGTAAGGCCTTGGCCTCATCTCCCTCTGGAACTGGAACCTCCTCATTGATGTAGAAGTCCAACTCATTCTCTTCCAGAACCAGGGAGATCCTATACTTCCAGGCTCAGAATTTATCAGCTCCCTAAAGCTTTTCATCAAACTTGGTATGATGAGACATATTAACTGAGAACCTCAAATAGAAATACAAAATATTTAGATCTTACCAGGTCAAGATGTCAGATCTGGATTTGGAGCTGAAATCCTATAGTGTTGGTTTAGGAGCATATTAGGGTTTTTCTTTTCCAGAGTTCTGTCCAACCAAATGCTTTGAAATTGATCCCCAACTTCGATTTTTGGGAGAATATCAATCCAGGCCTGGGCTCACTAAAAAATTCCTCTTCTATTAAAATCCCTAATTTTCGGCAGTAGTGCCGGGTCCAAAACTAAAAAACCTCAGAATTGGATTCTGCTTCGACATAAAGATGTGCGCTAAGGAGGAGAGTTAATACAACCTTATTTTGCTGAAAATCTATGGAGGAAGATCCACAAAGTAGGAATCCCTAGTTCCCGTAGCTGCACAGTGTCTTCTTCTCAGGTTAGTTCTGATATCCTGTTATATTTTTAACATTAAGCTAGCATTATTAGGATCTTTTAACTGAGAGAATAACAAGCACAACAATCAAACACAAGAGACAATGAAAACAATGTTTTTCCTTAGGAAAACCATAAATGGAGAAAACCTCGTAACTATCTTAGAGATAGAATCGACACCAAATAGAAAATCCCAAAACAGTAAGATGATCTTCTGACAGCAGTAACCTCTTTCTTCCTAGCCCTAGTGTCTTCTTCTTCTTCAACTATGCACTACAATTGAGTGTCAGTGAGTGTGTGTTAAATAGAGAGGTCACCTCTCTATTTATAGTGATTCCCAACATGACTAAAACCTTACTAGGGCCAACTTCAATAGGTGAGTCTAATAACCCTAGTGCCCCGAAAGTGCAGGGAATTAAACCCTTATATAATAGGACGATTACCCACAATGACTTGACATGGCTTGTTTACATTATAGATCCTCCCTATCGAAACATCGGGGCATGACATCATGACTCAATTACATTGGACAGGCATCCCGAAATAAACATCGGGGTATAAGACATAAGATACATAGTTGAATAAATTCTAAAGTTACAAATACATCAACATGTATAGACATTCTACCTCTGAATCTATTGGGTTCTTTGAAAATTGTTTTTGTAACTATAGAACACATTCATGCACCAGCACCATCTCTATGCGTGCATTTGTTTGAGGACCTGCCTCGTCATCTGATATGTCTTCTGCACTCACCAATGCTTTCGAGTCCATCGGCCACTCAACCACTATGGTGTCCAACTCCTCCTCTTTCATCTTGTATTGTTTTGCTAGCCATTGTTTCTAAGGGTCTTTCCGTGCTTACTCATGGATAACATGCGGGCCAACTATGAATCGAATGACTCATCCATACTTTGCCACTACCATCTTTGTGAGCCACAGAACCTTCACGGATGCCAACTATAAAGCTTCCTAATACAACCAAAACTCTATTGCACAGTGCTTCATCTTATCTTCCTGGCTCATGTACCGGAGGTTCTGGTATCCCGCGCTCTTGCAGACTTGGGAAGCTACGATGTCCATCCCTTGGTAGTCGTCTAGCTCTATCCATGCAACTAATGCATTCAATATGAGCAACCAGCTATATGCGAATGTGCATTTTCCATCCAACACAATCATAGCACCTTCCATTAATTGGTTCAACAAAAAAAGAGACTAGTTTATTTGCACTCCTTTCGCACACTTCTCAGCATAGGAAACTACCCCTAAGGTGCACTGGTTTGGCTGATTCTTGTACACTACTTTACTGAAAGAATCCTAGCTACAATGCACATAGCATGCTCATTGATATTTTCCAGCACATATGTGTGCCCGTCGCACTCCAAGTCATACTTCTTATTGAGCTTAGAGGCCAATCGTTTGTCATTGTATTTTCCCTAGAAGTATTGCGATAGGTTAGGCCCCTGCTTAGGTAACCCCGTGATCTATGAAATCAACTCTATGGTGACTAGAACTAGCCGGTCTAGCCAAAAGTATCCTCCATGAAAGCATGCCAACAATTTCTTGGTGCATGCATTTTCCTCCGTTAGTCGCCAAAAATGGGGCATATGAATCAGGCCTAAAAGCCTCAACTTATCCAATCCGAACTCCCACTCATGCGGAGTGCGCATCGTGGGATCCTCTTATAGTCTGGTCCTATCCGCAAACGGTTCCACTGTATAGTTAGTGAAGGAGAATAGATCGTGATCCTCATACTTCATCTTAAGTAAAGAGGGTGTGATATCAATTGTGCGCTCCATTCCTTTAGGAATTCTAAGAATCTTCATGGGGTATCTCTGTTTCTTCATGGGATTCCATTCCTTGGCACCATCTTTGCACGAAGGAACATACCCCGAGATGTCTGCTTCTATCACCCCTTCCCTCACCGTGGAGGCCTCAACTGCCTCTATATCTGCTCTCATTGAACTCCTTGTGTTTCTCTTTTTTGTTGCAAAGACTTGGGCCAATTGGACCCTCTCTTCTTCCTCGTAACTGGTGACAAAACTAATAGCATAGTTGCTAATTCTTCTTCAATCCAGACACCAATTACTGGTGAATTCACAGCACTTCCACTCGAAATATCTTGTGATGCTACCCGCTGCATTAATCACAAGTGCTCTATTACTCAATCTAATTGAACTTGCAACTCACTCACAACTCTGCAACTGAACTCATTGATTCAATATTTTCAATTCACTCTCTACAACTCAATTCTTCACAATGGTGATTTAATCATGCAATATATGATTCTTATAGCGCAAGATCAACTATCTGAACAATTTCTCAATCATGACAGTCAAATCTGCCATTCATTTGCCCAATCCATCACCGATCCTCTCGATCTAACATTCGAATTCATTATTAATGTGCGTCTCATCCAAGAGCATCGTTGATTAACTGGTTTAACTACTACATTTACTGTCGATTTGACTCTACCACATCCCTGGAGATGTCATGGCATGGTTCCCTAACTGCAACCTTGACACTTCTACTTGCATAGCCCCTTGCACCTGATGTGCCATCCTCCTAATTTCAATCTCATGCAAAAGAAAAGTTTTTTTCATCTTCCGGAATGACTCAAGCATCGCATAGCACCGGGCCCATCCTATAGGGATTTATCCTGCTACCATTTACTAACTTCAGCAACATCATACCATCTATTTTTTGGAGCTGGTTTATGCCTCCATCAGTAATGAAATTGATAATGTAAGTACCCAAAGAATGCATTTTCAACTTATGTGGATGTTTGGTGAACTTGCTATCATATAGCAGTACCAGGTCTCCTTACTCGAAGTGTTTTTTCTTGATATGTCGATCGTGTCAGAATTTTTGTCGATCTTTCTCAACGCATTGGCAAAATCCTACAACAAAGTGGTCTTCCTATTGCTACACCAACTGAGATAGGAATTCTTCTAAAGCTCATGCATCATCCATCCCTGTCACTACTGCAATGTGCAAACTCAGAATAATGTACTCCATTGGCATGACTGCCTCCTTCCCATACACCAACTTGAATGGCGTCTTCCCTATCATCCTTTTGCATGTAGTGCGATATGCCCATTATACTATCAGAATATTCAAATCCCATTCATCATGGTTTGCATTCAAAATATTCATGAGCGCATGCTCCGATGCCTTATTGAATGATTCAACTATCCCATTCACTTGTGGATGATAAGGGGTACTCTTTTTATGTTGTATCTGAAGCTCCTCTGATAGTGCACTGATAGTGAGATTGATGAAGTGACTCCCCTAATCTCTCATTAATATCTTTGGACATACAAACTGATTAACAACATTGTCAAATAGGAACCTTATTGTCATTGCAGTGGTGCAGTATACAATTGGAGTGGCCTCTTCCCATCTCATCAGATAATCTGTTGTTGTAATGATATATCGTTTACTCATTTTCTTTCCTGATCTATTGATTGGTCCCACAAAATCCACTTCCCATTTTTCAAATGGATGCAGCATCACCTGAGGTACTAGCAACATCTCATCCCTATGTGATGGCTTCCCAGTTCTTTGACCAACATCACAAGTCCTTTCATAGTCTACTACATTCTTGTTGATATTTTTCCACCAAATCTCTATGCGGAGTACCTTTCGGGTAGTAGCACAATCTCCATAGTTTCCACCTGCAACTCTCGCATGTGCTTCCACCAAGACCCTTCCCTGTTCATTCGCTATGACACATCACTACAATATCTTGTCAGGTCCCATCTTATAGAGTTCTCCATCAATTAGCTGGAAATATGCGGATTGAAATACCGAATGCTTCTTCTGATTTGTAGTGATCCCTTCTGGTGTTGTTCACGTCACCAAAAAAAATGGACTATTTTCCTATAGTAATCGTCAACCATTACAACTCTGAATAGTTGCACATTAGGTAACCCATCTTCAATGTTTGTCAGTTCTTCACCTATCTCAATTAGTGACAAGTGGTTAGGGCCTACTATCAAGCGACCTGACTTCACAATTATCTCAAAATCAAACTCTTGGAATAGAAGTAGCTAATGACATACCCCCCCCAACACATGCTTATTCACCAGAAATTTCAACATGGAGTGATCGGTCAACATTTTTAAATTACCTCCCAACAAATAGTGTTGAAAATCTTGCAATGTGTAAACCATTTCCAACCCCTCTCTCTCTGTTGTGGTATAGTTATTTTCAGCAAATTATAACTTGCAAATGGAAAATGAAATAAGGTGACCAATATCTCCTTTCCTAGATTGCGCCAACACTACTCCCAGTGCAATTGATGATGCATCAACATGAACATGGAACTCCTTCATCCAATCTAGAAAAACCAAAATCGGTGTTGTATCCATTTTCATCTTTAATGTGTCGAAGCTTCCTTGACAATCCTTGTTCCATTAAAAATGGGAATCCTTTCTCAGAAAATTTTCCATGGGTGTTGTTATCGTGGCATACCCTCTAATGAACTTACGGTAGTATCCTGTATGGCCCAATGTTGCTCTAAGTTGCTTCACATTCGTAGGTGGTGGAAAGTTAAGAATCGCCGCAATCTTGGTTGGGTCAACTAGAAACCATTCCTTGCAGACAATGTGCCCTAGTAACATCCCAAAAGGCACACAAAATATGCACTTCTTTGAATTCAGTGCGATATAATGATGTCGATACTACTCCAGCATCAACAGCAGGTTTTCTAGATGGTCCTTTACCAATCCATTTACCATCCAATCATCCATGTATACCACTAATAAATTATGAATAAAATATTTGAAGTTAGAAACTACAATCCTAGAAAATATCGTAGGTGAATTCTTCAGTACCAATGGCATCACCATGTACTAAAAACATCCCCATTCTGTAACAAAGGTGTCTTATGCCGATCTTCTTTTGCGATCTTAATTTGATGATATTCAGAAAATCCATTTGTGAATGAATAGATATCTTAGCCTCCCACCCTTTCCAGTACCGCATTAGTAAATGGTGTCGAAAATGGATCATGCAGGCATGAATCACTCAATTTTATGAGGTCAACAAAAATCTGAACCTCACATGTCTTCTTATCTTGCACCACCATAATACTGATCCATTATGAGTCCTAAACTGGTTCTATTATTCCAGCATCCAACATTCTATCAAGATCATCCTTGACCCTCTCTTTGTATCATGGATTCGGGCGAAGTGGCCACTACTTCGTAGGCTTCACATATATATTCAATGGGATCTTCATCTCCCCCAAATCTCCTAGTATCCCCTTCATTTTAGTAAAATTAGTTGGAAACAAATATTGGAACTCATGCAACATATCAATGATCTTCACCATTGTTTCTTCATCGCAGTAGTCCCCAATATTCATGAACTTTGGTTTCTCTTCTGTTTCGATGTTGAATTTCTGAATATTCAATGGTTGATTCATTTTATCTGTCAGTATCTTAGGTACCGCTATATTGCAACTTCCTTCTATATCTAGAATGTTGACGTTCCTTGGATCATCCCCATCATTAGGCCCTCCTGTCACATTATAGCACTCCATCATCGATTGCATCTTTGGTGCTTCATGCAGGTCTACCAGATATTCGAATGACACTACCTTCAAAACAACATTGTAGATATGCTATAGCACACTATGAATGACTGGATCTGCATTCGCAAAACTGAAGGTGTGACTGAAACATATTGAAAAATCATCCCATGCCATGATCTATCTATGCAGCTCAGCTGATACATACCATTGTAGTGGCATATAATCCAACCTGTGCACTAAAGCATGTACCCACTCATCCTTTCGTTGCAACAACCACATGGTATGACATACAATTAGATGAACGGTGGGGTCATTACACCCATTATACCTCTCTTCTTGGTATTGTTATACTTCTCATAAGGTCACTTCCATAAAGTTGTGACACTGGGACCATCCATTTATTGTCTCCTTGTGTGTTTCCCACCACTGCATTGGATTTGCCTTCAATGCTTCTTCTAACGCAAACAATATTTGTGGTTTTGACACCTTACATTCGAATTCACCAAGAAACGCAGATAAATTTGGTAGTCCCTCATAAGTTGGTAACTTAACAGTCTCTGTTGCGACTTGGCACAACAACTGAGTGATTAAACCACACTTGTGAATTGATACCTCATGCATCCAATTTTGGAAATTCTCCCAAGGAATCATCAGAATCCACATATGTAGAGCTATATCTTCGCCAACCTAGCTCTCCCTCGACATTCATATGGAGGTAGTCTTCTAAGATGTTGTACACATGATCCGATCCTTTGACAACTTATTACTTAACTGGTTCTAGATACCTTCTTCCTTCATTTGGATCCATCAGGGCAATGACCTTGATATCGTGGTTCTCAAAGGTCATCACATGCTTCTTGAAGTTAATCACCTCCAAGTTTTCATTGGCCCATCCAATCCCCATGGATGCAGGATATGAGCCTCCGCCATCAACAACCTCAATCACATCAAAGTTCCCATAAGTCTTCATTCCTTCAAATTCCACTGTGAGATGTAGAAATCAACCAATCGCTGTTACTCTAGCCTGGTTATCCAGTTGCAGTTGCATAGGATACCAAACCAACTATGGTCTCCCATATATTCCCATGTCTGTTTTGTCAGAATGTTGACATCCGAGCCTAGATCTAGAATGATTGAATCTACCTCATAATCCCCAATCTGAATATTCATTCTCATCTCTTTTCCTATCTTTTTCTTGTGAAAGGAGTTCTCAGTGGACTCCTCCATCCCTTCTATAGTCAATGCAATAGACTCTTGATCTCACTAAGCGCATTGGGATATTTTTCTAGTGACAAACAACTTTCAAAGAAAATTTTCAAGGTACCATGCTGTCGTGATGGTCCTACTACCAAAGTTAAATAAAAAATAGGTGGCATTTCATAAACACGAAACTTACCCAGATATCTTGTTATTACATCATGTGCTTCAAATAATATGTCCCTCTTAGTGTCAACATCAAACTCCACCCTCTTCTTTCCATCCAACCGGATTTGTGGAATCGGGCCATCATCTCCTGTCGTCGCACCTCCACGGGTAATGATAGCAATGTCAACATTCTGCATTTGGGTTCTGCTGAGATCTTCGCAACTGTTGGTCCTTAGTTCTTGTTTGGTGGTGGATTCACTAGGTGGTTCAAATTTTGATTTGCATTTTGTTTTTTATTCTGATTTTGGTTTTGGTTATGGTTCTGCAACTGTGGGATGTTCTTTGCTTTCCTCTTCGCGATCAATTGAGGATAGTTCTCAATAGTGTGATCCAAAATGATGCAATAAGTACATTATGTATGTAGATTCATGAAATATCTCTGATAATGTCCTAGTACTCCACAATTGTAACATTGCACAGGTTCGCGACCTCATCTTCCTCCTCGACCAAAACCTCCAACTTGTCCTCCTTGGAATCCTCTATGAAATCCTCCTTGCTACTGATACTATGGTTGATTCAACTGCTACAATGATAGGGGATTCAACTGCGGTTGTGGGTACTACAATTGAGTATAATGTGGTTGTTGCATGGCATGCTGTATCTGGTTATATTGCGGTGACGGTGGCACAAACTGCGGTTGCGGCTATGGCACAAACTACAGCTACGGTTGTGGCACAAACTGTGGCTACTGCTATGGTTTTTCCACCTATGGTGGTGGTATCTCCACCATCTGATGGTCTTCTCCCTTCACATAATATGCATCCATCATCCTCTGCTAGAACAAATCATATGCTCGACATTCTTTGTCTTCATTCCCAACAGATCGACAAAACGTGCAATACAAATTCGTCGACATCGAGACTATCTTTTGCATGAACAAACAATCTTCGTGCCGATGTTCATGAACTTGGAATATGCCACCATGACTCAATGGATTTGGAGATCCTGATAACAAATAATTTCTTAAGTATGGGCATTGATCCTTATGATTTCCTACCACATGGCATCGAGTACACCATATTTATTCATGATGCTCTCTTCCTTTCTTGATATCTTACAATTGGATCGTCAAGTTCGCCAATTGGTATTGAATATGATTCATATCAACTCCAGTTTCTCCAATAGGTGAAGCTTCCAACTTCATCGCGATCTCTAGAGCCTCGCTCTGAGTCACAATATTTTGTTGCATCAAAGGTATCCTGATATGTAATACTAACTCCAGAATGAACCATTCCTTGTGCTGTAAATTACTCATTCCAAAGATGACTTTTTCCAGTATTTTCTTGAATCGCTGATAAAAAGCCCAAATAGTCTCATTTGGATACTTCTTGATCACCTTAAATTCTTTGATATATTGGGATTAAAAGTTGGGCTTTCTAAACTCCTCAACCAATCCTTTTCTGATCTCGTCCAGAGTATTCGCTCGAGTCCCTGTTGGAACTTGTGTAAACTTCATGTACTAATCCAGTGCACGACCTCGAAAGGTTGTCCCTAATTAACCATTCTTAACATCATTTAGGACTTGCTTGGAAGTCTAGACTGCTTCACATAAAAACTAGTGTTGTTTAGGATCCTTATCCTCGTTTCCCTGAAACAGAGGTAACTTTGCATCACCTCCCCCCATTTTGTGTATTCTTCCTACATTCATTGATCTACTACTATTAGAGTAATGATTACACATCGAACAATGTGGTGTTGAGCTCGCTAGTACAAAATGAGAAATTAATGACTAAACAATGACTAAAATTAGGCTATAAATGACAATTTTTGAGTTTACGACTAATAGTATCTATTGATGTATTTGTAACTTCGGAATGTATTCACTTGTATATTTCATATATTGTATTTCATTGGTCCCTGATGTTTCTATCAGGAGAATCATTAATGTAATCAATTCATGTAAAGTCATAGTGATTAACCCTCCTTGTTGATCAGAGGGAAAAGTCCCCACAAATGTGGGGCACTAGGGTTATTAGACTCTCCTAGAGAAGTTAGACCTAGTAAGTTATTGTCAAGTCAGAAACTAGTATAAATAGAGAGTGAGCCTCTCTATTTGAGACACACACTCACCTGGCTATAGCGCATAGGTGAGAGAGAAGAAGCTCACTCAAGTGAGAGAGAGAACAACTGTTGGAGATCATCTTTTTATCTTTGGGTTTCACTACTTCCATTGGTGCTCATTCTATCTCTGAGGAAGTTGCGGGGTTTTCCCTTTATGGTTTACCCGAGGATAAATATTTGTATCTATTGTCTCTTGTGATTGATTGTTGTGCATGTTATTCTCTTAGATAATATCCTAATATCATATTTCTTAAATGATAAAAATATAACATGGTATCAAAGCTAACCTGACAAGAAGACACTGTGTAGCTACGAAAGCTAGGGATTCCTAATTTTTGGGTCTCTATCCACAATCCATTAGCAAAAGGATTCTAGGACGAATCACCATTGCAGGGCACATCTTTCTGCCAAAGCAGAGTCTGATTCTAAGCACTTTTAGTTTTTTACCTACCATGACATCGACAAATTAGGGATTTTCACTGAAGATGAATTTTTGAGTGAGCCCAACATAGGTTTACTCTCCTCCTCAAAATCGAAGTTTAGAGACAAAAATTGAGGTTTTTGGTTGTTTAGAACTCCAAGAAAGTCAAACCCTAATTTTCCATGGAACCAAAAAACCAACAGTATAGAAGATCAGCTCCATATCCAGTTTTCAACTTCTCAAATTGGTAATATCTAAATATTTTGTATTTCCATTTGAGGTTCTGAATTAAAGATGTCTCGTCACACCAAGCTTGATCAAAAGCTTGAGGGAGCTGATAACTTTTGAGCATGGAAGTATAGGATCTCCCTAGTTCTTGAAGAAAATAAATTGGACTTCTACATCAGTGGAGAGGTTCCAGTTCCAGAGGGAGATGAGGCTAAGACATTACACAAGAAGGACTTGATCAAGGCCAAAAGGATAATTGCTGATTCAATCAAGGATGACCTTATACCGTAGGTGTCCTCCATAAAGACACCTAAAGAGATGTTTGAAGCCTTTACCAAGATATTTGAAGGAAATAACATAAATCGGAATATGACTTTGAGGAACCAGTTGAAGAATGTGAAGATCCAGAATGCGGAGACCATACAATCATACTTTACAAAGGTCTCCCAGATCAAGGAACAACTGGAAGCAGTGGATGAAGAAGTGGAGAATGCAAAAATTGTGATGAACACCTTGAATGGTCTCCCTAGGTCATGGGACTCTTTCATTCAAGGGATTTGTGCTATAAGAAAGCTAGTCACCTTTAGTAGGCTATGGGAGGAATGCCCACAAGAAGAAGCTCAAATAGTATCTCGAGAAGAAAAGATGGGAAATGAAGATCATGCTCTCACAGTACACACCAATAAAAAAAGAAGATACCATCATCATAACAGAGGTAATTATTCACATCAAAATAACCATAGAAGAGATCTATCTAGTATCCGATGCTTTACATGCAATGAGAAAAGACACATCTCCACAGTCTGTCCCAGAAACAAAGGTGGCTCTCACAAGGGAAACAAGGAAGACATTATACTCATACTGGAGAGGATGATGAGCCTTCCATAAAGAGAATCAAACAAGAAAGTGATTCCTAAAGTGATGAAGAATATGTTTTGATTTCCTCTCTCATGGTAACTATCACACATGGAAGCAGTTATTGTCTTATCGACAGTGGGGCTTCCAAGCATATGACCGGATTCAAAGAATCCTTTGTGAAATTATCAAAAAATGAGTCAACCTGCAAGGTGAAACTTGGGGATGACTACCAATATCCAATAAAAGGTAGTGGAGAATCATCCTATAAGTTGGACTCTGGAAAGTCTATCAAAATGAAGGATGTCTTGTTTGTACCAGGACTAAAGAAGAACCTCCTTTCCATCTCTACATTAGATGCAAAAGGCATGAGGGTTGCATTTGTAGATGGCTAATTTCTTATGTGTCCAAAGGGAAAGACCATAGATGATGCAGTTGTGATTGGGGAGGAAGAGGGAGGATTATACAAGCTAAAGGGCTAGCCAGAACAAGCCTAGGTCCATGACTCAGTAGAGCCAAATGAAATTTAGCACAGAAGGCTTGCACATGTGCACTATAGAGCACTACCACTTGCAAGCAAAGCTGTTGAAGGTATTCCAGAAATACAGGAAAAACATGACGGTGTCTTCAAAGGATGTGCGAAAGGAAAGAACACAAAGAAGACATTTCTAGGTAGCGAGAAAAAGACAAAAGGAATCTTGGAAATCATCCACTCCGATGTATACGATTCGATGGCGTCTAACTCATTGAGTGGGTATGTATAATATGTTTCTTTAATTGATGATTTTTCTAGGAAGACATGGATATACTTTCTCAAAAACAAAGAAAAAGTATTTAGCAAGTTCAAAGAGTTAAAATCCTTGATCGAAAACCACACAGAAAATAAAATCAAGACCTTTCGATCAAACAATGGTGGAAAATTCACATCAAATGAATTCAAAGAATTATGCAGAGATTCAAGGATTAAGAGGGAGTTGACCACTCCATATAATCCACAATAGAATGGGGATGCATAAAGGAAGAATAGAACGATTATGGAAGCTGCAAGGGCAATGCTTCATGGTCAAGATCTTCCCATGCATCTATGGGCAGAAGCTGCTAGAACAGTTGTGTATGTACAGAACCGTACTCCACATAGAGTAATCAAGAACAAGAGACTTGAAGAAGTCTTCTCCTGCAAGAAACCAGAAGTTAGTCATCTCAGAATATTTGGCTGTCCATTATACATACACTTTCCTAAAGAAAATACGACAAAGTTAGATCCTTCAAGGAAGAAGGGTATATTTGTGGGATATACTGAAAGCTCAAAGGTTTACAGAATATACTTCCCAGGATTCAAGAAGATCAACATCAGCAGGGATGTAACATTTGACGAAGACTCATCTTACAAAAAATCTAGAAAGAGACCTGCTAAAGACCCTGAAAAAATAGAAGTACCCAGGATTCAAGATACAACTATGAATGATGCAACTCAAGAAGAAGATCAAGAAATAGAAGAACCTCAAGAACCTGTAGATCCACCCTAAGAGAAGCATCCTGATAAGAGGAAACCTACATGGGTACTAGAGGCTATTCAAGGTGCAGAAAGATATGGGGCTCTAGAAGAAATGCACAGGGAGAGGAAGAGAACTAGGTCCTACTCTGGCTATGTATCCCTATTATATGACATCATTGGTAAAGAACCTTCCAAATATGAAGAAGGAGAAAAGAATAAAGAATGGAAGAATGCTATGATCGAAGAGTAGCAGTCGATCATGAAGAATGATGTCTGGGATGTTTTCCCAAGAACAGAGGGGAAGTTTGTTGTGACTTTCAAATGGATCTACAAGATCAAGCATGCTGCAGATGGAAGTATAGACAAACATAAAGAAATATTTTTGGCTCATGGCTTCTCCTAGAAAGAAGGAATAGATTATGAAGAGAATTTTGCACCTGTATATAGATACACTTCCATTAAATTAGTAGTTTCTTTGGCTGCAATGATGAAATGGAAGATACACCAAATGGATGTCCATACTACTTTCTTGAACGGTGTAGTGGAAGAGGAAGTGTATGTAGAGCAACCACTCGGTTTTGAGACACATGACAGGGAAACTCATGTCTGTAAATTGAAGAAATATCTGTACAGTTTGAAACATGCACCCAAGACATGGTACGACAGGATTGACAACTTCTTGACTAGTTTGGGCTTTACCAAGAGTAAAGCGGATTCCAACCATTACTACAAGGTTGAAGAAGGGAACCTAGTGATACTCCTACTGTATGTAGATGACCTGTTTGTAACAGGTGAGGATAGTTTGATTGCTGATACAAAGAGGAATCTTGCTGTTGAGTTCGAGATAAAGGACTTGGGTACGATGCACTACATTCTAGGCATGGAGGTGTGCAGAATGCAGATGGAATCTCCCTAGGACAAGGGAAGTATGAAGTAGAGATCCTGAAGAGTTTCGGGATGATGGAATGCAAGGCGATGACCACACCTATGGCATTGAACTTGAAGCTATAGAGTGATTCTTCATCAAAGTCAGTTGATGCTACAATGTATCGTCAAATGATTGGGTCCTTGATGTACCTAATGAAGATGAGGCCAATTATTTGCTTTGCTGTGAACACATTGATCTAGTTCTTGACAGATTCAAGACATGTTCACCTGATTGCTGCAAAGAATATCCTAAGGTACCTAAAGGGTATAGTTGATTATGGGCTCAAGTATGAGGAAAATCAAAAGATTAACCTAGAGGTTTATGTGGATTTAGATTGGGCAGGAAGTTCCATTAATAGGAAGAGAACTTCTGGGTGTTGCTTTAGTATGGGATTAGGTGTGATCTCTTGGTTTAGCAGGAAGTAGTCCTGCATGGCACTAATTATAGCCGAAGTAGAGTACATCACAACTTGTTTGGCTTGTTGTGAGGCAGTGTGGCTAAAGAAGCTACTGTCTAATTTGTTTGATCTCAAGTTAGATGTTACTTTTATATATTGCGACAACTAGAGTTGTGTGAAGTTGTCGTAGAACCTAGTGCTCCAATTCGAAGCATATCAAGATCAAATACCACTATATCAGGGATATAGTGCAGAGGGGAGCAGTGAAGTTCCAGTATGTTGTGACGGATGAACAAATAGCTGATGTGTTGACTAAGCCATTACCCAGAGTGAAGTTTGAATACTTCTCGGAGAAGCTTGGTGTTCTCCAAATAGTGGTTCCTTCCAAGGGGAAGTGATGTTTTTGTGAGCCCTTTTGAAATGGTGGTAGGATTTCCTCCTCCCATGGTCATATGTAAGCGATGTTCCCTTCTGACATGGTGGTAGGATTGGTTCCTCCCATGGTTAGATGTAAGTGTTGTGCCCTTCTGACATGGTGGTAGGATTGGTTCCTCCCATGGTCAGATGTAAGTGTTGTTCCCTTCTGACATCATGGTAGGATTAGTTCCTCCCATGGTTAGATATAAGTGTAGTGGCCTACATCCAATATGAAAAAGGAATGGCTTTGTGGAAGTACATCCAGCATAAAAAAGGGTTCTCTCTGTAGTGGCCTACATCCAGTATGAAAAAGGACTGGCTCTATAGAGACCCACATCCAGTATGAAAAAGGACTGGCTCTATGGAGGTACATCCAGTATGAAAAAGGACTGGCTTTGTAGAGACCTACATCCAATATGAAAAAGGAATGGATATGTAGAGGAATACCTACATAGATGCTAGGCATACAACCAACATGAAAAAGGGATGGCTCTGTAGAACTTCCTGTGATGAGAATAATTGAGACATAACACCATTTGATCAAGATAGAAGAAGCAACGATGATGATGATAATCCAGTGATGATCCAACTTTGATGATGATATAATGATGATCCATATTTGATGATGATCTAGAGAAAAATACTTGTGCTGATGAATTGTGTCAACAGAATACCTTCCTAGTTAAGAGGGAGTGTTGATGTATTTGTAACTTTTGAATGTATTCACTTGTATATTTCATATATTGTATTTCATTGGTCCCCAATGTTCCTATGAGGACAATCATTAATGTGATAAATTAATCTAAAGTCATACTAATTAACCCTCCTTGTTGATCAGATGGAAAAGTCCCCACAGTTGTGGGGCACTAGGGTTATTAGACTTTCCTAGAGAAGTCAGCCCTAGTAAGTTATTGTCAAGTTGGAAACTAGTATAAATAGAGAGGGAGCCTCTCTATTTGAGACACACACTAACCCAGCTATAGCGCATATGTGAGAGAGAAGAAGCTCTCTCAAGTGAGAGAGAGAAAAACTATTGGAAATCATCTTCCTATCTTTGGGTTTTACTGCTGCCATTGGTGCTGATTCTATCTCTGAGGAAGTTGCGGGGTTTTTTCTTTATGGTTTATGTTGGGAAATCTATATGCAAGTTAATTAAAGGAAACATACATAATTTTCAATATAAATTGTCAACCCAGGAAATTATTTTTATTGCAAAGATAATTTACACTATATGTTCTTAAACACTAAGTAGTTGATGCTGTTAAATAAACTATCCTACCTATCTGTTCAGCCAACTCTTCCCATGGTTAACTGAATCTCAGTTACCTTTCTATGAATGTAGAATTGTAATTACCTTCCTACAACTTTGATCTAGAAGTGAAATATTCAGGAAATAAACATCTAGACTTACTTCTGTAGAAAGGTAAATCCTAAATTACTAGGCCATATGAAGATCCATTATAACTATCTCAATTCAACTTAATCTAAGAATAAAAAATGAAGAAATTGAACTCAACAATTATAACTATAAATGGACTGAATTAGCAAAACTCAAGAAAGACAGCAATTGAAATAAACTAGGGATGAGCTTGGCTATTATAGATATCACACAAGTGCATAAAGGAAATTAACCTACATAGTTGACTGCCACACCACTCTGCTGTAGCTTACAGGAAATGCAATTGTTAATCATTCAAGGAAACACATAATGAATCATTACTGTTGCAGCTATTATAAAAGAATGCATCTACTGTAACATCCACACCACACCACAAAAAAGATAAATACCTAATTAACTCAGTAATATCTGTGGGAAGGTGGGCCCAGCCTTCGAACAGAGACACCAGAGACTAACAAAAGTTAAAACACAGAAATATGAAGAATCCTGCTCATTGTATTAGATGGTGGAATGAAAATCTAGTCTCTGTCACATCTTATACAATATGATCAATTATTTTCCAACCCTCATCTCTAAATAATTCATAATATTTATACATCAATCTTCATAACTTCTACCCACTAATATCGGGAAGCCATGAAGATCTATGATCTTGAGGCTACCCTATTACAATGTGTTGTTACAGCTGTGTGTGAAATAGAAGTAAGGAATATAGGAATTCTGTTGCATGAGCCAATAATAAAGTAACATAACCCATTTAAGAGATACTTTGTCAATTGCAGCTACCCTTTAATAATGGCACGCTGCTAAGGCTGAGTCTGTTGCAGCCTTGCCTGTTGCAACTTGTGTGAAATGAGGATCTTTGACTGCGTTTCACCTATAAAGATGGAGTCCGTGGGTACAGCTGGAAATGGATGTTCGTTTCTTCTAGAAACCACATATCCTGATACACCTGTATCCTTCACATCTTGAACTATCTTCATAAAATCTCAATTTGTTAGCATAATTCAAGAGGCAAAGCCCTGTTTATAACAATCATAAGTATTAATAAGATAAAACAATAAGTAATCATACCTATAAGGAATCAGGGCCCCAATGAAGTAAGAAAATTTGTTTCATGCATAAAATGGAGTAAGATAAGGCAAAAAGGGTATGGTGAGTGTGGTCAAAAAGGGGAAACTTATGGGCCCAACATTTTCCCTGAGGATAAATCTTTGTGTCTATTGTCTCTTGTGAATGATTGATGTGCATGTTATTCTCTTAGATAAGATCCTAAGATCATATTGCTTAAATGATAAAAATATAACAGTAGCTAATTTCCACTATCTTATAGCTTCACTGACTTAGTCATATTTAACTTAGTCATTAATAGCTTGACTTATTATCCATTAATTTAGTCATTGAAATTCAATGATTTAGTCATTGATTTAGTCACGGATTTAGTCACAGATTTAGTCATTGATTTAGTCATTGATTGCAACAATTAATGAACAAATATACGACTAAATCATAATGTCCCCTTTTTGGAAATTTTATCAGAATACCAATTCTTCAATTATTTCACAATTTACTAAAATTCAACTTCTTACAACTCTAGTTAAATGGATTCAATTGATCCCAAAATTCCTCCAATTGATTTCAAACTTGGTGAGGAAGGTCCTGAGGGGTGATGGGACATATGAGAACATCTATGAGAAATATAATCAACTGATATACCCAACCATGGTCTACAATTTTCAAGGGAATAATTTTCGAGACAAGACTAGTCAATTTGGGAGGTGGAAATCCCCCTTGGGTCCTGGAACAAATCTCTTCATAACACTATACAAACTTCACTAATGGTGGGTATGATACTTGGATCTATTATAAAAAATTAATTAAATTATATTTGAAGCATAATATGTTTTTTTGGGGTCGAATAGGTATCTAAGAGAACTCCATGAATTTACTAGTAGTTTTGAGGTTCCAACCCCCAATGGTAGATGACTCCAAATAACTCCAAATGCTCTTGAATTGTACCAGAAGGTGTATGAGTGATATAATAAATTAATTATAATGTTAAAGGGTGTATTATTTCTTTTCAATTACTTCTACAAGTCTATATCAAATTCTGAATAAGATAGATGCTTTAACTAGCAATTTTGGGGCTCAAATCCCTCCCGGGTAATTGCCAGAATGGCTTCCCAAATGTATAGAAACTCACTAAAATTATCAAATTGAATCAGGTTATGTCTATAATAAATTATCAGAGACTCATATTCATAACCAATATAACTCCCATGGCTTTTATCACTTCCTTCAATCAGATATAAAAAACTAGTTTTGGACCAGTGGGGAAACGAGATGTAGTTTGTTCCAAATGATATGAAATTCGACCCAATGGCCAAAAATTAGTAGTTAATGAAAATTAAACCCATATTATAAATTAATTAAATTTCACTAATTCATAAATAATCAATGGTGCACACATATATTTGATTCCATCAATATTGCAAGAGTTTACAACAAGGTATTGGGGAAATGGCATTGCTTCTTCAATATTGGACAATGATACATGAGATATATTGTCCTTTTTACCTGATATATTTATGAATTTTAAATATATATAATTTAAATCAAAATACAAAATACTGGAGCAGAAGAAGCTCCCTCAAAGAGATTAATATCTCACCAAGTGCGCCTCACTCCATAGAGCTGAAATATGGTGAGAAAACTTGAGATGAATGGAAGAACAAGATGACATTGAGATGTCCATGAGATTCCTATATATTCCACATATAAATTATAACTCCATTTAATCTTATTTAAATACCTAAGTTTCCTCTACAAATCACCAGTTAGGATGAGAATCTTTCACCCTCGAAATTGGTTAAGGCAAGGAACTAGTCATCCCCTAGCTCTCTCTTCACAAACCCAAATTCATCAAATGATAAAAAGATTCTTCCCATGTATGATACCTATATTTTATAAAAATTATTTGTCTTATAAGTTTACAAATACATCCATAAACCAAATCCAAGTTGAATTGGTGTGGCTTCTCATGCTATGCCATGTGGCCTCTCTCTTCATCTTCCCTCTTCTCCCAAATTTGAGTAGGGGCCTCTTGGCCTTCTCCAACTCTCAAATTCTACCTATAATATTCTCTATTAAGGAATGAAATTTCTATATGTGAGTATTTCAGCCTTCATATATGCCTTGTGACATAAATTTCATAGAATCTCCATCATTGGTGTCATGGATGTCATAAATGTAAGGGGAATTTAGCCAAGTGTCAATGAAACTCCTATTTGGCTCTTCCTCTCCCATGTAAGTTACAATTCATCCTAAATTAAACCTATGAAGTATATGGAAAATTATGTTAACCTCATAATCCATCCCAAAACATTAGGATTCCCATATATTCGAAATTACAAGAGGAGGATGCCATTTAACATAGGAATTCTAGCTTAAGTGGGCCTCATAGTCTCCATGTGTTTCCATTCTCCATAGCCATTTAAAATTTCTATTGTATGTTTTTAAAAAGATACATTATTAAATATTTAACCTATTCTAAATTCTAAACATCATTTATTATCCCCCTTATTCCAAATCTCAAAGCTTCCACCCCCAACCTAGGAAAGTAGTGATTTTCCTCCTTGGCAATTATTTGACTTTTAGCATCCATTTGACAACTTTCATGAATATGGAAAATTTGATTTGGCCATTGTGACCCAATGAAAAATTTGGGACATTACAAATCCTCCCTTCCCAATATTACTTGTCCTTGAGCAATTTCAAACATGGTTGTTGAAGAACCTGCTTTCTGGATGATTCTTTGAAGTGCAACCTAAGCTTCCCACTTTGAGTCTTTGAGATTCCATGAAGATTTTGGAGAGGAACCACCATGCTTGCTACTGCACTACTCTGATTAACATCACCTTATTAAGTGGGGAATCTATCTCCCATATTTCTTTTTTCCTGAATAATTTGGAATCGATGGGACTAAAAACTATCCTGGGGTCCCATTGCTTGCATTGCACTCCAACAATTAAGAGTGCTCTCCAACTAATACCATTAGGGAAGAGAATTCTTGGATCCCATTTTCTTGTATGCATTATTCCAAACATCATGAGTACATAATATATATCGTCAAAGTACATAACAACATAATAAAAATATACATCAAGGAGGTGCCTCATCAAAATATCATGAAAGTGCTTATACCTCCAAGTGAGTAGACTACCATTTGCCAAGTGCATAAATGCTTCAAGCGACCAATCAAATATTCTCCAATGACATAGGTGAGGATCCCATGTCCTATAATGCTTCTCCCAAAGAATTTAATATGCATCAAAATAATAATCAGCCATTTTTTCTTTCATCCAAGAAGTGAATGAAGAACCTCCACCAAAATATGAACCAAATAAGGAGCAAATAAAACATACAGACTTCAAATGGCTCAAAGAAGTCTTATCAATACACCCATGAATATGTATATCATCATGAAATAACAGAGGATGTTGCTACCAATAATAATGTTCCTCAATCATATCCCTCTTCACCCAAGTGTCGGATGAAGTTCCTCCAACATCAAATGAACCAAGTGTCAAGCAAGAAAAACCATGTGTCTTCAAGTAACTCAAATGCATATCATAGGTGCATCCATGTAGATGTGCATCATCATAAAGTAACAAAGGATGCTGCTGCAAATGTGAATAATAGTGTTCTCCAACCATGCCATCACAAAAATTAAATATAGGAGTTTCATACTACTCATGTGGCACCATAAAAAATAAATCTTTCACCCATACTTCGTTGAGACTAATGCTGCAAAACATTGAATTGTAGGATGTAGGAGAATGAACTAACTCACCCAAATGATCAAAAAGTGCAGAAGTTTCATCATGGTAAGGATCCATATGGCTAGTGTCATGAATCTCCTTCAAAAGGGTAAAACCTTTGTCATAGATTGCTTCTTGTTGCCTCCTTTCACACACCTTGGGGGGGACATGGAAGAAATATTAAAGCCACTCGGTGTGTCCTTGGGGGCAAGTCTCGAGTCAAGGCTATCACCTTGTTCTTGACCCCTCCATTTAGGCTCAACTCCTAATGAAGCCAAGGGGGTTAGAACCTATTCAGTTACTAAGGAAAAATTATTTAGTATGGTGATGTTAAACTGAATGAAATACTTATGAGTTTGAAATTTAACCATAAACAACGATAGATGACAAGATAAAAAATTAGCACACAAAAGCACAATGCTGAGACACAATATATATATAGAAAGGAAATAGCCAGTGCCTTAAAATGGAGTCATAAAATAATCGATGTACTTGCATGTGCTTGTAGTGAATGTTTTGCAATTGCCTCTTGGTACGTTTTAAGTTAATGTGAAATATGAATAGATTAAATTAGGCGAGGGGGGGGGGGGGGGGGGGGGGGACTCCAGATATACCCGAGGGTATTTGGAGTTTGTCCAAAAATAAACCTTCATGGCTACCCACAAGGAATGTGTGGGCTGAATGGAGTCTCTGAGACTATGTTCATAATACCCCAAAGGTGTAATAGAGATCAGGGCCTTGAGGTCACTTTTCAGGAGTTCCCGCTTCCTTTGGGTAATTTTCCACCGGTTACGGTTTGATCGAGGAATTGGATTTTCGCCTGATGGTGGTTGATTGGGGAAGGTGAAAAATAATTAATCTAGTCACTCATGTTGCTTTTTATGCATCTATATTTATCGGATGAATCACATCTAAGTGCATAGCATACACACCGGAGTCTTTTCAATTTTAGTGAGTTTTAAAGGATGTGTTTTCTTAGAAAGAAAAACCCTCCAGTAACCTCTTTCGGTCCAAGTGGACCTTAATGGGGGAATCAAGGAGGGGTTGATTTTAGAACAATTAATTATAGAAATCAAATATAAGCATCAAAATAAAAGAGTCAAACCACATGTTTGTCTAATTATTCCTACCATGCATCTCTTTCCCCTTGCGGGTCAATCAGGAAGTCGTGGGGTAATTATTCAAGTTAATTTGATACTGTAATATGGAATATATGATAAAGTAATCAAATAATTTTATTATACATGAATGAAAGTAATCTAGAGCGAACAAAAATAAGACAATACAAAAAATGACAAAAAAGGCGTGAATCCCCAAGGGGGGATGGGGAATGGGATCGAAAGAGCCTATTCGGAGAAATTTTTTATTATATTCTGTTAAAATATTAGTAAAATTATCTGAATCCTCTTGGCCCTTATACAGGTTGAAACCAAGATCTTACAAATTTCCCAAAATTTAAAATTACAATCAAAAGGGAGACCCCTGGGGGATTGGGACGATCCAAAAGCCACTTTCAAACATAATATTCTCCTCTTTATGTTATGCATGATAAAATAAAGTGATATTATTAGAATTAAATATTCCCAAAATCACTTTTAAAGTACCTTTGGGTTAGCCTATTTTAAACCAAACAAAACTAAGTTAAAACTAGCTAAAACAGTGAAAAAGGAACCAAGGAAAGCAAGCTTTCCTTGGGATCTTGGATTGCTATTTGGGAAGCCAATGAGATATGCACTGATTTTTGGATTTTTTTTTTATAAATAGAAACATAAATCTAATGCATGAAACCTACGGATTCTCTTTAAGTTGCCATGCAAAACAGATGATTTCCCTAAATTAGATCTAGAATTCTTTATGAAATTTTTTTAGGAATGAGATCTAGATTATGAGCCTTGAAATAATAGATATATGTAATTTTTAATTTGATATTATAGATATGAATAAGTAAAAATCTTGTAAACAAAGTAACCAGGTAAAATTTGGATTTTTAGAAGGAGGAAGAGAGAGAAAGAGTGTTGGAAGCCTTGAAGATCAACCGTGGAGCTTTCTGGTGGAATGTCGAGGAACTATGCCTTTGAGAATTCTTTGGAGAAAGTGAGGAAGAAAAATAAATCAACACCCTCTCTAATCTAGGAACCTGCAACTTAATCCAAAGGCTTGCCAAAATGCTTGTGAGATCCGGTTAATACATAAATAGAGATATTAGAATATCATGCATATAAACTTATAAAACAGGTTGAATCTAGATCTATAAACATGCATAGAAAGGAAAGAGATAGACAATAAACTTATTAAAAAAATACTTTCCTATCAAGATCATAATAAACTTATTATCAATCTTTTAGCAGTGGATCCACAAAAAATAAGCAAGTTATGAACATAGATACAGGTTACCTCAGTAAAACATGTCAATGCTTATCCACACACACAATAACATGACACCATCTTGCCTCCAAATATGTTATTTATTTCAAATGAAAAATAGAAACAATACAATAGCAACAACACCTCAATCCCAGTTCTAACTAGCTTGGAAGAGGTAATCTATGCTTTATTTATAGCAAAAATAGGAAATCTAGCCTAGGGGGGGCGCAATTTCCAAGGAGAGAGAGACTGCAGCTGCATGTGGAGTGAATTTGAGCCTGATTTGAGCCTATCTGAGTCTGATCTGACTCTCACTGAGTGCAACTATCAATCGGAGAGCTGATATTCCTGACACCTCAACTTGCTAACTGAAGCATCCACCAAAACTCAACCAGAAGGGCCCACATGTGTGGAGGAGAGAGGGAGGGCATAATTCCCAATATTTCATGCAATAAGGTACTCTTTGTTCAGCCCAGATCATCTCCTTCTATCAAGGAATGGTTAGATCCAGTCAATCCCAAGCCGATGAGACTGATTTTAGTCAAATTGGAGAAAATCCCAATGATTTAGGATTTTGAATTTTCTCCATTATTTAATTAATTTATCAATTAAATAATCAATATTTGATTTTTAGGGATTTTTTACCTGAGTGATGGAAAAATTACTCAAAACCTAGAAAAAGTGGGTCTATGGCTTTAAATGGTGCTCTAAGCTTGAAAATTAGCACCCCCGTGACTGAAACTGATTATTGAGCCCACTTTTATTACAAAACTAGTTTTTCCAATTAGACTATTAAAAAATAGCCTAAGTTTTGTGGAAATTAAAATTAAAAAACTTAAAAAATTAAAAAAATTAAAAACCTAGGGGGACTTAGACATGTTCATATGACTCGACACTAATTCCTAGCATGTTTATACATTGACACATAGACTCTAATAACCTCAATAGGCCTAAATTCCAAGCCGACGACCCCAACTTTGGAGGTATTGAGTGAAAAAATAAGAAATTATCAGTCGTTTATTCAACAACCAATAATAACCAATGGAAAAAACACACTGGGCTGATCAGATTGACAAATAAAGTCTAAGAGACTGAGTCTTTTACAGACACTATCATGCTATAAAATTTTATTACAACTCCCCTATGGGGTACGAACATGTGATATAGTACAACAAGCACTTACCAGAAGCACTTCCGAAGGTCTTTTGAAATCCGAACAAATCATCTTTGTCTGGTTCACCAGGCTCACTTGATAAAAAACCACTAAGTACAACTTAGGTGGTAACATCTGGCTCCATCTACCAGATGTGTGCTCAATATGATCATAGGGAAAGGAGAGGATACGAGAACACCAAAATCTCTAGTTTTTACACCCTGTAAAAACATCTCAACTTGACAAGAAAACCTCAGTAGCATAAGCTTTATAAAAAACCAAATGAACCACTAAGCTGATTTATTTAAACAAAATAAATGTAACTAACAAATTATTTTTTTATTATTATTATAGCTAAGTACAAAACAAAAATGCGAAAAGTAAATGCTCTCTTTTAAGGAGCTTGTTTTCCTACTCTAAGCATAATATAAAAAGGTTAGGTGTAATAAAAAAATCCAATGTAACCACCTAAGCATTTTATTAACATAAAAAAAATTTCCTTGTCATTGGTTACCATCCAAAGTAAGGACAATTTATTCACAAAATGCAAACCTATGTGATGACCTGGAATGGGTGGGGAGGATAGGAAATCATAGGCATGAATAATGTCATTACAATTCTCCCCAAACTGGTATGTGCTTGGGTAGGCTACTTCTATCCATGACTCAATAGCACTGATATACCAATCAGCATTATGAGGCGGACTGACTATATCATCATACTTATCATCAAGGATTACCGAATGATAACTCATTGTATAAGCCCCAAGATGCTCCAAATCATAAGGAACCTCTATATGTGAAGGAGATGACTGAGATTGATATTCCACTGACTGCATCACATCTGACTTTTCACAACACTGCTTCTCAATGTATTCATTACTGATACCTTTGTGTGGCTCTGCATGATATGACTATAAATGATCATGTGAAAAATATGATTTCTCTTCTTCCATACTAATATTTTCCTAGGTATCCATGCTCCCTCTTATGGATCTATCGTAGATTGGAATTCCACAAATTTTTGAATAGACACTCCCCTTGATGGACATATCATGGATGGAATTCTCCATAATATTTTCACAAGTTGGATTATCTATGAAATTTCAATAGTCGTCACTCCCATCCATGTCAAATGTGGGGGACTCTTCATCCATGGCATCATGCTCCTGCTTATCCATGTCTTCCTTGTATTCATAACAATCTTCTTCAGAATATCTAGCTTCAAAAATGTTACAAGGAAATAAACTTTCCAAACCTTCATCAACATGTGGAGAACAAGGTCTAGTGTTATCACACACCATACTGATCTTATCATAAGTTTCTTTATAGGATTCTGTTATGATATCATGAAGAGGATCTTCAATATTATCTTCAATCAAGGAAACGTTTTGGAGATATTCAATGGGATCACTTGGGATGTGTTTCTTAGTGGGTTCCTCTAGAGGGATTCCTGGAAAAATATTAGCATTGGAACAAACTCGAGAATACCTCAAATATTCAATGTTTTCAGCTATGGTGACATGAGGAGAGTCTTCAACAATGTGTTCAATAATGGGCTCCTTGTGAAGCTCTTCAACATGATTGTCATGGATGTTCCCCTCTTCAAAATCTTGTTGTGTATTAAGAGATACCTCATATTCTTTAATAATCCGCTTAATTACTTCCTTTCTTAAATAACTATGAGGAAACTCTTTGATGGAAATATCATGGATCTCCTCTTCACTTAAATGTTCAAGAAGTGATTCCAATTCTTCAATACTCTATATCATGGCAAAAGGTCCATCATATATTTCCATGTGATACTCTATCCCAGATAGGTAGAAAGTACAGATCTTTTCATGGAACTTTTTCAAACCATTCCTACTACCCCTACCATCATGCCACTACTCTAAAAACATCCAAAGGAATCTTAGAAATGAGGTTATACATTTATTAGGAAGGCCCTGATAGAACCAACAAAAGGCCTCACCCTGAAAAGTACTAGCAAACATTTCCATCATATTGTCTTCATAAAGAAAATTGGAGTCATCCATCAACTGAAGGAAATATTTGACATGCCACATGGCCGAATCACCATAATTTCCATGAAATACTGGAAGCCATTTATATACATTCCCCACATCATGACCAAAATTAGGAAAACCTAGGATGTTTGAGAAATCGATAGGCTGAAAAAGTCCAGCTATCTAGGCACCACACTATGCCCTTGCTTCATCCATATCAAAAATTAATAGTATGCATTTTGATATAACCATTAAAAATTTTACTGAATAGGTGGAGCTATCAAGTGACGAGCTTTAAAGGCTTTAATATGTCACATGGGCTCATCTACGCACAACAAAACTTTGCAAGTTTATGAGATAATAGGGTTTTATCCCTTCAATGGAGTCGCCATGTGAGAATTAAAATATACATTTAAGAACTCTCACAGAAATTATTTTTTGCTTTTCTTTGTAAAAATAAAAACTGAAAATGGTAAGTGGAGTCTCCAGATGAAAATTGAAGATCTACTCTAAGCATTCATCAAACAAAGAAAAAACAAAAGGGAAGAAAACAAAAGTCATATTCTAGGTATAAAAAGATTTATCCCCAGCAACGGTGCCAAAAAGTGTTGCCTCCTCTCACACACCCGGGGAGGGGGGGACATGGCATAAATATTCAAGCGACTCAGTGTGTCCTTGGGGGAAAGTCTCGAGTCAAGGCTGTCACCTTGTTCTTGATTCCTCCACTTAGGCTCAACTCCTAACGAAGCCAAGGGGGGCAGACCTTATTAAGTTACTAAGGAAAAATTATTTAGTATGGTGATGTTAAACTGAATGAGTTACTTAGGAGTTTGAAATTTAACCATAAACAACCATAGATGACAAGATACAAAATGAGCGCATGAAAGCACAATGCTGAGACACAATACATATATATATAGCAAGAAAATAACCAGTGCCTTAAAATGGAGTCAAAAGGAAATCAATGTACTTGCATGTGCTTGGAGTGAATGTTTTGCAATTGCCTCTTGGTACATTTTAAGCTAATGTGAAATATGAATAGATTAAATTAGGTGAGTCGGGGGGGACTCGAGATATACCTGAGGGTACTTGGAGTATGTCCAAAAATAAACATTCATGGCTACCTGCAAGGAATGTCTGGGTTGAATGGAGTCTCTGAGACTGTGTTCATAATACCTCGAAGGTGTAACAGAGATCAGCACCTTGAGGTCACTTTTCAGAAGTTCCCACTTCCTTTCGGTATTTTGCCACTGTTTACAGTTTGATCGACACGTTGGATTTTCACCCGATGGTGGTTGTGTAACACCCTAGTTTGGACCACGTTTGCATTAATACATATGTTGTAAATAATCATGGTGAGGAGCTAAGGGCAAAGGCCCCACCATTGATTTAGTTATGTTATGTTTCATATTGGAATGGCCACCGATGGTATGTCGGGACATATGACATATACTAAATTGTGTCATCATGTAAATGTGCATTTTAATTAAATAACCCAACCAACTATGTTCACTGCAACAAAATTGAGAAGGGGCATGATTCCAAAGGATAAGGGAGGGGAATGTTGAACATTGAGTCACGGGGGAAGAGCCATGTGTCACCACTCTCTTTTGCTCACCACCACCTTAGTTATTCCATTGTTAGTTGGGGGCAGTGATTGTCTTGAAGAATACCACCACACTCACACTCTCTCCATGACGTGCCTTGGGGTAGCGGATGGTCTGTCCACTATGGGGATCAAGAGTCTATTCATTTCCCTCATGCTAGGAAGAGTTAAAAGTTTCCACATTCCATTGTTGGGGGTTCGCCTTCCCTCTCTCATGTGGATTAATAGTCTGTGAGTTTTCTTCCCCGTTCACGCAGAAAGATGGCTCTCCTCTGCCTCATGGATTTGTTGGCCTATAGATCAATACTTTCCTCTGTTCACGTAGAGTTTTGTGTCTTTTTCCACCATTGTCATACTGCATAATGAGTATGTTATTTCCATTGCTGAATTGTGGCTGTAATGGCATCAATAGTTCTGTGGGTTGCGTCTTTGTCCATCACACATAGTTGGGAGTTGTTCTTTCCCCATTTTTTGCCTATGAAATTTCTCCAGTGGTTGCATTGAGGATCGGGTGTTGTGGGTTCATAGTTGTTTGTGGGCTGCTATTTTATGATGTTTTACTTGGCGGTGTTTTCCATTTTTGTGGTGGTATCTCTTGAAGAATTGTCAGGAGTTCCTACGTTCTGGTCGATTGTGTTTTTCCCCTGTAAAAGCTTGAATAGCTGTTTGGCTGCTTGCATGCAGTGATTTTGTCCTCGAACTACATTGGAGTGGTGAATGAGGGCCTAAGGTGCTTGATAAACTTGGTGGGTTGAGAACCACATAGACAGAGCTACTGAGCTGGCTTTCTTCTCCACAACCCTTGAATAGTACTGGAAGGGAGATCATGGTCTGAGGGACTGCGTTGTAGATAAGGGACTGATTTCCTTGTGTTGGGTGTGTGTGGGTGTTCTAGAAGTTAGGCTGGTTCTGGTGTTGGTGTCTGTAGCTCTTCAATGAGCTCACCATCTTAGTATTTAGCCTTTCCCAGATCCTGGTCTGTTGTTCGCCTGATAAACCCAACTTTGTTGGCTTGGCTGGTCTATTGTTCACCTGATAAACCCAACTGTGTTGGTTTGGCTGAACTGTGTACCCTTGTGGTGTTGTTATCATTGGCTATGTGTAAGCATGTTAGTTCCTTATTCCTTGGGGAATCATGTTCAGCTCAGGGGTGGCAGCGTTACTGAGAGATTGAGGAGCATGCGGGCCGATGGTTGGGTGGAACGTTGCAGTGACGTAGCTGGTTGTGGAACAAGTTCTTATTAAGATAAGTATTCTTGCCTAACTTGTGTATGAAATTATGTTTACCATTGATGAGTGATGATATACATGTTAAATGCTGATCTGTATATGCATGAGTATTGATTGATATGTTTTTTTTTTGTTTTGTATATGAATGATTATGCCTTGTAATATGTTTGATGTTTTAAGTATCATGCTTCTGCATTACATATATGTATGTTCATGTTCGTTGGGCTAGATGCCTGGATGATTTGATGTATAGTAGCGCCCTCTTCACTAGTCGGAGGGTTGATGACGTTACAGTGTGGTATCAGAGCTCTGGTTGCAGCATAGGCTTGAATGGGCCGTGAAGATACAGTGACAGAGATTACAAAATTTGGGCCTCATAAGGCCATGAGAAACAGTTAACAGAGGCAGGTTTCCTACTACCCAAAAGAAACTAGGAGAATGGGTGAAGACAAGAAAATTCACAAAATTTTCAAAGTGCCAGAATGTCGGCTCATCGGAAGACTTAGTGACAAGTTCTTCCGATGCAGTGGAGCAGTTAGTGGGAAGGCCACCCAACGGATAGTTGATCCGATGAATGATGTGGCGAGAGATAGAGGAGGAAAATTCAAAACAAATTCTAAGTGTTTTGGCCGTCGGCACATTAGAAGATAGATGGATTGCCGATGCTTAGCTGATTGAGCACCGCCATTGTGGATGGCTAGACCACTATGCTTCCGATGGGTAGAGCCTCCGACCGTCGATGGCATAAAATTTCTGAAATTTTTCTAAGTGTTGAATTCATCGGCCATCGGAGCATGTTATTGGTATTCATCGCCAATGAACGACAGAAGGAATTAGTTGTTCAAGTGCCATCGTTGCATCCACATAAAGAAATGATCACCTGATGAGCATCCGAGCGTCGATGCCGCAAAATAATAGTTGCTCCAACCACTGACAAATTCGTGAGCTACGAAAGACATAGGAATATTGAGTGCCGACGTTGATGGTGACTAGGGAACTAGCCGTTCGATGCATTAGTTGCTAGTCATTCGTACGGCCGACGTGGCAGAAGAAAGTGAGAAGAGAAAAGTTTTGAAAATATTTCTAAGTCATAAAATCGTCGGCGAAATTTAGATGACTGAACCGTCGATGCGGTGGTGGACCTCGGCAGAAATTATTTGTTCAAATAGCCGATGCCATCAATGAAAAATAGTTGTTGGGATCACCGACACCGTGAAATAATTTAGCTGTTTGTCAGTATGTCGATGCAGCTGCCATGTGGACTAAAACACTGACACGTAGTGCTTAGTGGTTTTGACCGCCGATAGAAGAAGAAAGTTTCAAAATTTTGTTTAAGTGTTGTGTTGAAATCATCGGCAAAAGTTAGTTGATGAGACCACTGATGGACGTTGATGAAAATTAGTTGATTGAGCACCCGTCATTGTGGAAGCTTAGACAACTATCCCGCTGATGCATTAGTCTCTCCACTCACTGATGCTAAGGTGTTTACTAAATAGTGGTTCTGAGTTCCGATAACATAAGTACGGTGCTGTGAAGTGGTTGGGAGTGCCAACGTTGCAGAAGAGTTAGGGCTTATGGAAACCATCGTTGCGGATGCCTAGAGGACTAAGTGTCCGATGCCACTGTAGGATGCCACCCCGACTACCAACAAAGCTTTGGTCTGCGGAAATTATAACAGGATTGTTGGCCGCCATTATGGAATGATAGACCACTATAGGCCTGACATGCCAGAAGGAGATAGATGAGCAACTTGCCGACAGATGTCTGCGGAAACCATTATAAGATCACTTTCCACCTTTGCGGCTGCTCAAAGGACTGTGCACCCGATGAACAGTTGATTTTCTCGCCGATGCAGATCAAAATTTTAGTTGGTTTTCCACCGAAATGCCGGAGAGAAATAAATGAATAGACCACCGATGAACTAGGTTTTTTGACTGCCGAAGAATCAGAAAGATAGCTGGGAAAAGGTCCGATTGGGCCTAAGGAATTTTGGGTTTTCAAAGGATTTTCTCAGTAATTTTTCAAGCATTTTTCTACTATCTTCCAGTAGGTTTTCAACAGATTATCAATGGTCACAGGGTTGAAAAGAAAGAGAGAAAAACTTTTTGTTTTAAGCAAAATTGTGTTTTATGAATTTCCAGAAGAGGAAGGTAAGTAGTTTTGGTTTTATATTAATGATATGCATCTAACAGTTTGTTACTAACACATTGCAGAATTATAGACAACTTCCAAGAGTGGTACTCCAGAAAGAACAGTGTGGTAAAGCAAGAGGTGGTTCAATCACGAGAACCCATGATGGGTATGATGCTTGGGATACTTATGAGTGAGCAGAAGATGCCATGGGAGAAAATGTCCATAATGGAAATGATGACATAGAGTCTAATGGAAGGATATTCCAGGGGACACTATCCGAGGTTGCAGCCACCATGAGAAGCTTGGTTAAAGCCCAGGAAGAGCAGCATCAGTTGAATGATGCCATATTGCAAAGTTTGACAGACTTGGAGAAAGAGATAGATTCTGGACAAGGTACTGTTGCTGCCTTTTCACACACCTGGGTCAGGTGGCAAAAATATTCAAACCACTCGGTGTGTCCTTGGGGGCAAGTCTCGAGTCAAGGTTGTCACCTTGTTCTTGACTCCTCTATTTAGGCTCAAATCCTAAAGAAGCCAAGGGGGGTAGACCCTATTAAGTTACTAAGGATGATTTCTTAGTGTGGTGATGTTAAACTGAAACAATTACTTAGGAGTTTGAATATTTTAACTATAGACAATTTAAAGATGACGAGATATGAAAATAAACACATGAAAGCACAAAGCTGATACACAATATATATATGAAGCAAAAATGACCAGTGCCTTAAAATGGAGTCAAATCAATGAGATCAATGTGCTTGGAGTGAATTTTTTGTGATTGCATCTTGGTATGTTTTAATTTAAAATTGAAGTATGAGTTGATTAAATTAGGGGAAAAGGGGGGACTCCAGATATACCCGAGAGTACTTGGAGTATGTCCAAAACAAAACCTTTACGGCTACCTGCAAGGAATATGTGGGCTGAAATGGAGTCTCTGAGGCTATTTTTCATAGCGCACCCGTTAGGGTGTGACAAATATTGGCGCCTCAAGGTCACTTTTCAGAATTTCCCACTTCCTTTGGGTATTTTGCCACCGTACATGTTTGATCTAGGTGTTGGATTTTCACCTGATGGTTTGTCAATTGGGGAGGGTGAGTCCTAATTATGCTAGTCACCCAAGTGATTTTGATACAACTTGACTGATCAGACTAACCGCAGCCAAGTACAGAGCATACACACTAGATTCTTGTCTATTTTAGTAAGTTTTAAACTGTATGTTCTTGTTTAAAAGAAAAGCCTCCAAGAACCTCTTTCAATCCAAGTGGATCTCAATCGGGGAATCAAGGAGGGGTTAATTTTATAATTGCTTATAAAAAAATATAGAAGAAATAAAATATATACACAATTCATATTTCTTAATTAATCCTACCACGAATCTCTTTCCCCTTTCGGGTCAATCGAGAAATCGTGGGGTAAGTATTATGATTACTTTGAAATGTGAGATATGGAGTATGGAATTAATAACAAGATCAAGTATACTACCCTACAAATAATATCAATTCTAGTAAAAAATAAGTAAGCAGAAAACGACGAAAAGGGCACCGACACGAATCCCCCCAGGGGGGATGGGGAATGGGCTCGAAAGAGCCTATTCCAAAGAAAAATTTATTTATTATTGGTTACAATATCAGAGAACTAATATATCAGAAACCCCTTGGTCCTTATACATTTTGGAACCAATATCTTACAATTATACAACATATTTAAGAATTTTGTGAAAAAAGGGAGACCCCTGTGGGGATTTGAGCGCTCCAAAAGCTACTTCGGACAGCAGCTTCCTTTTTTTCTGTCAGAAATACTAAAATACAGTGAGAATTTTAGAATAAAAAATTCCCAAAATCACTTTAAGAGTACCTTTGGATCAGCCTACCTTATCTCAACAAAAATGAAGTTAAACTAGCTAAACGGGCGACAAGGGAACCAAGGAAAGCAAGCTTTCCTTGGGATATTGGATTGATGTTTGTGCAACCAATTAAATATGAAATTATATTGTATAATGTTAAATTTTATAACAGCAAATGAAACTACCTTAACAGCAAGCTACGAATTTTCACTAAATTGCTTGCGGAAATAAGGTAATTTTAGCTAGATCTCTTGAAATTGAAATTTATGTGCAAAAAAAAACTAAGATATAGAACTTGGAAGGGATATTACTAATTATATATATGTGTACTTTTATTATTGAGATATATCAGAGCAATAAGAAACCTTTTAAGTAACCAATTTGAGGAAAATTTTAGATTTTAAAGGAGAGAAAGGGGAAGAAAGGTGCTTGTTGTTGAAGCAGATCTGCAGAGGAAACTTGTTAGTGGAATGCAGAGGGGAAATGTCTTCAAAAAAATTTGGATGTGTAGTGGAGTCAAACTATATACACAACTCATCCAATCCTTAGATCCACAGCTCGTCCAATCCTTGCTACCTGAAAGCTAAACACACAATCCTGCACGAAACCTCATGAGATCTGGATATATATATGAAAAAGAAACAAGAATTACATGCAAATAAACTTATTAAACATGTATAATCAATATCTTCTAACATATATTCTATGAGATATAAGAAAAACAAGTAACCTTACTTGCCCAACTATACTCCTATTGATTCAGCTGAATCGTTCAAGCCAGACAGGGTTCAGATGCAGAAATTGAGAGAAAAGCCGGCAACATCAATAGCCATAAGACAATGCTTAATCCAAACATATGAGAGCATTACACCATTTATCCTCCAAAGCTTATTTATTTCAACAATTGAAAGATTACAACAGTATTACAATGGCAAGCCCTTCAGTCCAGCTCTAACTAGCTTGGAAGAGGGAGCCTCAAGCATGATATATACAATTTGCAGGCCATCTATCCTGGGGGGGTGCAATTCCTCATGGAATCAAGTGAAATCAACTGATGGAGAGTTCATCAATACATAACTGAAGCTGGACTGAGCCTAGTTGTCAACCGGGGGCTTGATTGAGCTGACACCTCAACCCATACACCGACACATCAGTCCACAGAGCATCCAGATGAGCCAAAACGTGTTGAGGAGAGAGGGAGGGCAAAATTCCCCATAAAGGATCCTTAAGATCAGCTCTAGATCTGATTTGATCACCTCCTTCAGTTGAGGATTTGTCAGATCCAGTCAATCTGCTTCAGATCTGACTGATTTCAATCAAATCGGATGAGAATCCACTGATTTATGATTTTGGATTTGCTCCATTATTCATCAATTTATTAATTAAAATAATCAATAATTTATTTTTGGGGCTTTCTGACCTGAGTGATGGAAAATCACTCAAAACTAGGAAATAGTGGGTCCATGGGTTTACATGGTGCTCTTAGCTTGAAAATGAGCACCTACATGACTGAAACTGATTATTTGGCCCACTTTTATTACAAAATCATTTTTTCCAATTAAACTATTACAAAATAGCCTAAGTTTTGGAAAAATTAAAATTTAATAAAAAACACTGAAAAGACTAAAAAATTGAAAAATTGAAAAACACCTAGGGGGACTTAGGCATGTTCATATGACTCAAAAATGATGTCTAGCATGTTTATACATTGAAACATAGACTCTAATAACCTCAATAGGCCCAAATGCTAAGCCAACCACCCCAACTTTGGAGGTATGGAGTGAAAAACTCAACAATTATCAGTCGTTTATTCAACAACCAATAATAGCCAAGGGAAAAAACACCCTGGGCTGATCGGATTGACAAATGAAGTCTAAGAGACCGAGTATTTTACAGACACTATCATTCTAGAACATTTATTACAATTCCCCCATGGGGTATGAACATGTGATATGATACAACAAGCACTTCCCATAAGTACTTCCAAAGGTCTTATTGAATTCCGAACAAGTCAACCCTATCCGGTTCACCGGGCTCACTTGATAAAAACCACTAAGTACAACTTAGGTGGTAACATTCTGGCTCCAACTGTGGGACGTGTCCTCGATCTGGTCTTTGAGGCAAGGAGAGGATATGAGAACACCAGCATCTTTGGTTGATATACCCTGTAAAAACATCTCAACTTGATGAGAAAAACCTCAGTAGCACAAGTTTTATAAAAAAACCAAATGAACCATTAGGCTGATTTATTTAAACAAAATAAATGTAACTAACTAAAAGAAGTAAAGGTTTATTATCACTAAGTATAAAATAGAAATGTAGAAAGTAAATGCTCTCTTTCAAGGAGCTTATTTTCCTACTCTAAGCATGATATAAAAAGGGGTTAAGTGTAATCAGAAATCCAATGTAACCACCTAAGAATTTTATTAACATAAAAAAAAATTTCCTTGTCTTTAGTTACGCGCCAAAGTAAGGATACTTTACCTGCGTGATGATCCGGAAGGTGCGGGATGGATGGGAAATCATAGGCATGAATAATGTCGTCAAACTTCCTCCCAAACTGGTAAGTGCTTGCACAGGATGCTTCTATCCATGATTGGATAGGGTTGATGTACAAATCAGAATGATGAGGCAGATTGACCACACCATCATACTGATTGTCAAAGCTTTCCGGATGATAATTCACTGTATAGGCCCCAAGCGGCTCCAAGTCATGAGGAAACTCTATCTATGAAGATGATGGTTGAGACTGATATTCTAATAACTGCATCACATCTGTATTTTCACAACACTGCTTCTCCATGTCTTCATTATCGATACCTTTGTGTGACTTTGCATGATATGACTCTGAATGATCATATGGATAAACTACATGCTCCTTTTTCATATCAAAGTTTCCCAAGGCCACATGGTCCATGCTCTCTCCTTTAGATATGCCATAGACAGAAAAATCAACAAAAACATCAAAAGTTTCTGGTTCATTATTTTCCTCTTTATTCATGTCACAGACTGGATTTTCCATGAATGTCCATGACTCTTCATCAACATCTTTATCGGGGATAAGGGAGTCCTCGTCACTTGTATCATGCTCCAAGCTATACTTGTCCTCATTTTCATACTCATCTTCTTCGGAGAAAAGGTCACAAGGTACTAAACCTTCCAGACTGTCATCATTATATGGAGAACACATAGGAGTCCCATCATGTATATTACAGTTTTCATCATAAGTTTTATTATAAGATTCTGCAATGGTTTCGTCCTCAGGCTTGTACTGTTTAGACAGTGATTGCTTTTCGAAACTGTAATCCGTGGCCAGCTGCCAATGTTGTTTTGATAGAGGATAGGTTCGGCCTACCATGTACACATGATTAGACTCACCTGATGTTGTTTCCTGATTACTGGCCTCCGCCATCCCGTGTTCTATAACCTGATTTGCTATGTAGCAAGTGTTTTCTGGGTGGAATTGCTCACAAGGTCTACACCATGGAATTACTTCATCTACCAGGTTAGTTGAGTCTAACTGGTTTGGAATCCTAGGCTCTTGCTGAGGAAACTTATTTTGATACACTTGATTCTGTTTTGGCTGAACATTCCTAGGTCCACTATTTCTCTCCAGTGTGACTATTTTGTTTCGGATTTTATTCAATTGCATAGATTGGTTTGTCATGAATTGGTCCTGACTAGTCATCACTTTTTCAAACATGCTAATTATCTTTTCCATGGGGTCTTTAGAGGTTTCCTTTTCCTCTAATTCAAAGGCCTTTCCCTTCTCTTTGTTGGATGAAGTGTTTCCCCTAGTGTAACCTGGAATGTTGGACTTGCTCGAAGATTGCATATTCCTTTCTATTTTCTCGGCCAGATCTTGAGCAGTTTTTAGATCGATCGGATCCTTATCCCTTAATTGGTATCTCAAATCACCAATGAAAGCTTCGATGTAGGATATCAAGATGGAGGCATCCCTTGGCTTGATGTCATTAGGGAGGTCTGCAACCACACGCCTGAACTTAGTGTTAAATTAATCCATGGTTTCATTCTCCATCTTCTTAATGTTATGAAGGGTAGCAAGCAGATGTCTTGGTTCTTTCTTTTCCCCCCATTTCTTCTTAAAACCTGCTAGGAATTCATTAAGGGTTTTATATGAATCAGAACCAAGGTTTTCATACCATTCCGCAGCATCATCCTCTAAGGATAAAGAAAAGAGCTTCATTTTGATATCTTCATGGTTAGAGGCAACATTATCGCAGTAACTCACTAGGTGCCTTTCAAACTTTCGGAGATGAGTCTTGGCAGTGGTAGCATTATTTCCCTCAAACCTGGGGAGCTTCTTGATAGCATCATTCGGAATGTAATGAGGACTACCTACTATCTGAGAAAAGTCAAGGGGTTTGTAAAATTCCATCATTTCTTGAGATTAGTGAACATGACTCTCTACAAATATGTGATGGATATTTGAGAGGGATTGGTCTCCTAAATATTCAAGGTTTCTATGAGAATTCTGCCTATTCAATATTTCCCTAATAAACCTTTCGGGATCAGGAAGAGGGTTGAATAATTTGTCGGCGGTTTCTTCGAGTAGAAATTCTTGAAGGGATGTTAGAAAATGGAGTCGCGAGATGGATCAAGTTTTAATTTTTATGTTTTTTAAATACTAGATCAATCAAAAGTTTTTTAATCTTTTTAGTTGTTTAGAAAAAAGTTAAGCTAAGTTGTACTCGGGAATAAAAAGATTTATCCTCGGCAACGGCGCCAAAAGGTGTTTCCACCTTTTCACACACCTGGGTCACGTGGCAGAAATCTTCAAGCCACTCGATGTGTCCTTGGGGACAAGTCTCGAGTCAAGGCTGTCACCTTGTTCTTGACTCCTCTGTTTAGGCTCAACTCCTAATGAAGCCAAGGGGGGTAGACCCTATTAAGTTACTAATGATGATTTCTTAGTGTGGTGATGTTAAACTGAAATAGTTACTTAGGAGTTTGAATATTTTAACTATAGACAATTTAAAGATGACGAGATACGAAAATAAACACACGAAAGCACAAAGCTGATACACAATATATATATGAAGCAAAAATGACTAGTGCCTTAAAATGGAGTCAAATCAATGAGATCAATATGCTTGCATGTGCTTGGAGTGAATGTTTTGCGATTGCATCTTGGTATGTTTTAGGTTAAAATTGAAGTATGAGTTGATTAAATTAGGCAAAAAGGGGGGACTCCAGATATACCCGAGAGTACTTGGAGTATGTCCAAAACAAAACCTTTACGGCTACCAGCAAGGAATATGTGGGATGAAATGGAGTCTCTGGGGCTATTGTTTGTAATGCACCCATTAGGGTTTGACAGAGATCGGCGCCCTGAGGTCACTTTTCAGAAGTTCCCGCTTCCTTTGGGTATTTTGCCACCGTAGAGGTTTGATCTAGGTGTTCGATTTTCACCTGATGGTTTGTCAATTGGGGAGGGTGAGTCCTAATTATGCTAGTCACCCAAGTTCTTTTGATACATCTTGACTGATTGGATGAACTGCAGCCAATTCCAGAGCATAAACACTGGAGTCTTGTCGATTTTAGTAAGTTTTAAACTGGATGTTCTTGTTTAAAAGAAAAGCCTCCAAGAACCTCTTTCGATCCAAGTGGATCTCAATCGGGGAATAAAGGAGGGGTTAATTTTATAATTTATTATAAAGAAAATATAGAAGAAATCAAACAGATACACAATTCATATTTCTTAATTAATCCTACCACGAATCTCTTTCCCCTTTCGGGTCAATCCAGAAATCGTGGGGTAAGTATTATGATTACTTTGAAATGTGAGATATGGAATATGGAATTAATAACAAGATAAATTATACTACCCTGCAAATCATATCAATTCTAGTAAAAAATAAGTAAGCAGAAAACGACGAAAAGGGCACCGACGTGAATCCCCCCAGGGGGGATGGGGAATGGGCTCGAAAGAGCCTATTCCAAAGAAATTTTTATTTATTATTGGTTAAAATATCAGAGAAATGATATAACAGAAACCTATTGTTCCTTATATAGGTTGAAACCAATATCTTACAATTATACAACAAATTTAAGAATTTTGTGAAAAAAAGGGAGACCCCTGGGGGGGATTTGAGCGCTCCAAAATCTACTTCAGACAGAAGCTTCCTTTATTTTATATCAGAAATGCTAAAATAAATCAAGCATGTTATAATAAAAAATTCCCAAAAGCACTTTAAGAGTACCTTTGGATCAGCTTACCTTATCTCAACAAAAATGAAGTTAAACTAGCTAAACGGGCGACAACGGAACCAAGGAAAGCATGATTTCCTTGGGATATTGGCTTGATGTTTATGCAGCCAATTAAATATGCACTGATATTGTATAATTTTAAATTTTATAACAGCAAATGAAACTACCTTAACAGCAAGCTACGAATTTTCACTAAATTGCTTGCGAAAATAAGGTAATTTTAGCTAGATCTCTTGAAATTGAACTTTATGTGCAAAAAAAAACTAATATATAGACCTTGGAAGGGATATTAATAATTATATCTATGTGTACTTTTCTTAGTGAGATATATCATAGCAATAAGAAACCTTTTAAGTAACCAATTTGAGGAAAATTTTAGATTTTAAAGGAGAGAAAGGGGAAGAAAGGTGCTTGTTGTTGAAGCAGATCTGCAGAGGAAAATTGTTAGTGGAATGCAGAGGGGAAATGTCTTCCCAAAAATTTGGATGTGTAGTGAAGTCAAACTAGATCCACATCTCATCCAATCCTTAGATCCACAGCTTGTCCAACCTTTGGTACCTGAAAGCTAAACACACAATCCTGCACGAAACCTCATGAGATCTGGATATATATATATGAAAAAGAAACAAGAATTACATGAAAATAAACTTATTAAACATGTATAATCAATATATTCTAACATATATTCTATGAGATATAAGAAAAACAAGTAACCTTACTTGCCCAACTATACTCCTATTGATTTAGCTGAATTGTTCAAGCCAGACAGGGTTCAAATGCAGAAATTGAGAGAAAAGTCGGCAACATCAATAGCCGTAAGACAACGCTTAATCCACACATATGAGAGCATTACACCATTTATCCTCCAAAGCTTCTTTATTTCAACAATCGAAATATTACAACAGTATTACAATGGCAAGCCCTTCACTCCATCTCTAACTAGCTTGGAAGAGGGAGCCTCAAGCAGGATATATACAATTTGTAGGCCATCTAGCCCGGGTGTTGTAGCGGATTTCACCACACTAGGTGAATCACACATTGTATGGCTATCCCCTATCCCGCTGTAGACTCATTATTCCCTATGGACCATTTATTGTCTTTTGATGTATCATTGACCATCCCTAAAAACATTAGAAAAATGATATATGCGTCCTTTTCCCCGATAACCGCGTACATACGCGGATATTCCCTCTATAGTCGCGTACATCGAGATGTGTGCATAATCCAAAACTGTTGGACCATTCCTTGTCTTGAATCTA
>LPNX010024934.1:0-20317 GCA_001517045.1 Pseudotsuga menziesii | reverse complement strand
TTTATCTCCACCGACTGGTTAAGCTTCCAGTCCCTATGGAGCCTCTATTGATGCCTCCTACATCATAGAGATGTCCCAGTTTGTATATCGAGTCTATGTTGCCTTCATTCAGTCACCATACACTGTTATGCTCTTGTTCAAAGGAAGTTGAAACCTGAGTCGGCCATTCCTCGGTTATCTTGACTTTGCATGTCGGTCATTCTCGGTACAGTTACTGGTTCATGCACCTTATGATCGAGTTCTTCCATATTATACAGCCTTGCTGAGTACCTCATGTTGGATGATGGGGGATGCCTTAATGCCCTCCTTCCAGCAGATTTCATCCCATCGACTTCAGATCATTTATTCTGGGATTGGAGTCTAGAGTCATTTTGAGTGCCTTGAGACTTGCAGTCATCAGTGGTAGGTTCTCTCGCCATCGACAGTTTTGGGAATACATCAATGTCCCCTGATCGATGGATTCTCTCAAGTGTTCGACCTCAACACATTTATTCACACTTGTTAGTTTTCACTCTAGTACCTTGATTCCCATTTTCATTATTGGTGGGTGATCTCGCGTCTGTTAACGGTATACATCAATGACCGGTAATCAGACGATGGACTACTATGTTCGACCTCGACACCTCTATTCGCATAGTAGGACATGTACTCGTAGCGGTTAGTGTAGAAGACCTTCCAGATTGGTGGCATCCACTATATGCTACCTCCTTGATCATGCCAGTATTCATGAGATTTCAGCTCTCGTGACTTGTTCTAGTATATGTCAGATATTTCCAGCCACTAAGGAGATCTTGATCTGTTATATATCTTCAACCTATGTGGAGATCATTGTACTTTGTATATCTTCATCATGGAGATTCTGATCTATGTATATTATACGTGGTGATGACCACATATGTTCTATCATGTTTCATGCCTATTCATGGCCATTGTACTCTTATGTATCAGGGACTGCTATATGTATGTGCAGTTGTATGTAGAGTTGTATTATTGTATTATGCTGATTAGGTGGATGGTATTCCATTTGGGTACCTTCATCACTTCACTTCTGGGATGGACTTATAATGTATTTCGGCCATCGTATAACCTCTCTGATCTCATACATTAGGGGGCATCTGTTATAGCAGATTTCACCACACTAGGTGAATCACACATTGTATGGCCTTCCCCTATCCCGCTGCAGACTCATTATTCCCTATGGACCATTTATTGTCTTTTGATGTATCATTGACCATCCCTAAAAACATTAGAAAAATGATATACGTTTCCTTTTCCCCGATAACCACGTACATACGCGGATATTCCCTCTATAGTTGCGTACATCGGGATGTGTGCATAATACAAAACTGTTGGACCGTTCCTTGTCTTGAATCTGACTCATATGACTCCTGGCCTTCCATATGCCTTGAGATCGCATGGATTCAACCTTTCAGTATCACTTTGGAAAGCTATATAAGTAACCATTGAGACATTGAAAGCATAAGAGAGAATTGAGAGTACCGAAACTATAGTCCATTGTTGCCAGAACTATACTTGAGTCTACATCCCTTTGTCCCTTTGGAGCACTGTTGTGTTCTTCCCAAGATTGCCTTTGTTAGTGAGCTTGCTATTGGAGTGATGGAGGATTGAGGTGTTGGAGGCCCAAGTGGGGGATTCAGTTTCTCCGGTTCGCAGACGTGCCGTCAGAGGTTGTCACTTGTAATCTCTGATTCATATTAATAGAAATATCTTTTCCTGTCCAGTAATGTGTATTTGAATGAATGTTGCATCCATTGGAATATGTCAAATGCTTATACATTATTGATTATATATGCTAGAATAGATCTAACACCATGAAATATAGTATGCTTGTATTGTTTACTTGTTGTTGAGGACGTGCTATAACAATTCAAGTTGAAGATTGGAAAGCTCAACGGGGATCTACTTCAACCGTCTGGAATAAGCTACAAGGTTCGATCCTTTAGTGTTAGATGTTTTTAATTTCTATTGCATATTGGGAAAGATTGATTTCTGGAGTCTAGATGTCTGTTGTGGTACCCCAAGCCATAGGAATTTCTCTCCGTAACACCGGGGGGCGCAATTCCTCATGGAATCAAGTGAAATCAACTGATGGAGAGTTCATCAATGCATAACTGAAGCTAGACTGAGCCTACTTGTCAACCGGGGGCTTGATTGAGCTGACACCTCAACCCATACACTAACACATCAGTCCACAGATTATCCAGATGAGACAAAACGTGTTGAGGAGAGAGGGAGGGCGAAATTCCCCATAAAGGATGCTTAAGATCAGCTCTAGATCTAATTTGATCAACTCCTTCAGTCAAGGATTTGTCAGATCCAGTCAATCTGCTTCAGATCTGATTGATTTCAATCAAATCGGCTGAGAATCCACTGATTTATGATTTTGGATTTGCTCCATTATTTATCAATTTATTAATTAAAATAATCAATAATTGATTTTTGGGGCTTTCTGACCTGAGTGATGGAAAATCACTCAAAACTAGGAAATAGTGGCTCCATGGGTTTACATGGTGCTCTTAGCTTGAAAATGAGCACCTACATGACTGAAACTAATTATTTGTCCCACTTTTATTACAAAATCAATTTTTCCAATTAAACTATAAAAAAATAGCCTAAGTTTTGGAAAAATTAAAATTTAATAAAAAACACTGAAAAAACTAAAAAAATTAAAAATTAAAAAACACCTAGGGGGACTTAGGCATGTTCATATGACTCAAAAATGATGTCTAGCATGTTTATACATTGACACATAGACTCTAATAACCTCAATAGGCCCAAATTCCAGCCCGACCACCCCAACTTTGGAGGTATGGAGTGAAAAACTCAACAATTATCAGTCGTTTATTCAACAACCAATAATAACCAAGGGAAAAAAAACCTTGGGCTGATCGGATTGACAAATGAAGTCTAAGAGACCGATTCTTTTACAGACACTATCATGCTAGAACATTTATTACAATTCCCCCATGGGGTATGAACATGTGATATGATACAACAAGCACTTCCCAGAAGTACTTCCAAAGGTCTTATTGAAGTATGAACAAGTCAACCCTGTCCGGTTCACCAGGCTCACTTGATAAAGTACAACTTAGGTGGTAATAGGTACATCAAGTCCAGAAGGAAGTAAGAGCAGCACTAGGAGAAGAAGAAGGACTTCTAGTGGACCATCTAATTTTGAAGAATCCAGTGGAGATACAAGTTCATCTTCTCATAAGAGGAAAAGATGAAGACACCATAGGGATCGCTCTTAAGATGAATTTAGGAAAGCTAAAACTCCTACATTTTATGGTGAGATAAAGACGGGATAAGAAGCTGAAGCTTGGCTTCTTGGGATAAAGAAATACTTTCAAGTGTAGGATTATTTAGGAAACATGAAGGAAAGAGTTTCCACATTCAATCTGAATGGAAGAGCATCCATTTGGTGGGACACTTCAAGCAAGTAAAGAAGATCAGTGAAAGGAAACTAAAGTGGAAATAGTTTAAGAAGTATTTCAGGAAGAAATACCTCTCTGACAGGTATTACAATGATAAGATTAAGGAGTTCCATGAGCTGAGATTGGGACAGCAGACCATGGATGAATATGCAAATGAGTTTTTGGAATTGTTGAGGTATGTCCAGTACATTAGAGATGAAAAAGTGAATATCCAGTGGTTTTTTAGTGGACTTCCTCAAGCCTATAAAGATAGAATTGAGTTTTATGAAACTAGGCCCCTTGAAGAAGCAATAAGGAAGGCTAAGTATTGCTATGAACAAAGCAAAGGTAAACCTGATTACCATAAGCCATGGAAGGACAATAAGAATGAGAAGTTTAACCAAAGAAGGAAAGGTTTCAAACCTTCTAGATTCAGGAATCAACAGAAGCAACCATCTCAAGCTACGAGTAATCCAGTTGGAGTGACAGGTGGAAAGCCTAAAGAGCCACATCAGAATAAAGGTCCACTCTAATGTTGGAAATGTGAAGGACCTCACTTGCGCAGATATTGTCCACTTGAGAATGAAAGTGCAAGAACTGCTTATAACATTCAGGGAGTAGAAACAGTGGGTCAAGTAGCAAGAGCAGTCCCTAGAATTTATGCAACACTGGAGGACTGCCAAGAAGATCACCAGTCAACTGTGGTTGAAGTTGTGGGTAAGATTATTGAACAATCTATTTCTATTTTGATTGACCCTAGTTCTACTCAGATTTATGTTACTCCTAGAGTAGTGGAGATTTGTGCTTTTAAGAAGGACAAGCATAGGAAACCTTGGTTAGTTCAGCTGGCCACTGGGACTAAGAGAAAGGTTTAGTGAATTGGTAGAGAAGTGTCCATTGGTTATGAATGGATTAATCACTTGTGTAGATCTAAATGTTCTACCACTTGGTTCCTATGATATTCTCATTGGAATGGATTGGTTAGAATCTCATCGAGTGAAGCTTGATTTTTATAACAAGACTTTTGAATGCATGGATGAAGAAGGAAACCCAGTAGTGGTGAAAGGTATTTCAAAGATAATTTCAGTAAGATAGGTTTCAGCAATGCAGTTGAAGAAGTTATGTAGGAAAGGTTTCTAGTTGTATGCATCTCATATTCTGGAACCAACAAGAGATGATACTCCTAGGTTGGAGGACTATCAGGTGTTACAAGAATTCAAGGATGTGTTTCCTGATGAAATTCTAGGATTTCCTCCAAAGAGGGACATTTATTTCACCGTTGAACTTGTGCTAGGAGCAACACCAATGTCCAAGATACCTTACAGGATGAGTACACCAGAGATGTTAGAGTTGAAGATGCAACTGCAAGAGTTGTTGGATAAGAAGTATATCTGATCGAGTGTGTCTCTTTGGGGAGCACCGGTTCTGTTTGTGAAGAATAAAGATGGCACACTCAGGTTATGTATTGATTATAGATAGTTGAACAAGGTTACTGTGAAGAATAAATACCATTTGCCTAGTTTTGATGACCTCTTTGATCAAATGAGAGGAGCAAAGGTATTTTCCAAGATTGAATTGAGGTCTGGTTACCATCAGGTGAGAATCAAGGATGAAGACATTCATAAGATAACCTTCAGGACAAGGTATGGACCCTATGATTTTGTAGTGGTACCATTTGGTCTCACAAGTGCACCAGCTACATTTATGTGCCTTATGAATAGCGTCTTCAATAAGTATTTGGACAAGTTTGTTCTTGTTTTCCTTGATGACATTCTTGTTTATTCTAAGAATGAGGAAGAACATGAAGATCATTTGAGACTAACATTACAAGTGCTCAAAGAACATTAGCTGTATGCAAAACTGAGCAAGTGTGAATTCTACAGGGATAGAATTCAGTACTTGGGTCACATTATCTTAGAAGAGGGTATATTAGTAGACCCTAAGAATATCGAAGCCATTATGAATTGGCCTACTCCAAGGAATGTGATGGATATAAGATATTTTATGGGACTTGTAGGATACTACAGGAGATTCATTGAAGAATTTTCCAAGGTTGCACATGTCATCACTTCTTTGCAAAATAAGGGAGTAAAGTTTGAATGGAATTTGAAGTGTGAAGAAAGCTTATAGCGGTTGAAGAATATTCTCACCAATGCACCAGTATTGAAGGTCACAGACCCATAGAAATATTTTGTGGTATGTACCAATGCATGCGGACAAGGGCTTGGAGGAGTCCTTATGCAGGACAACCACGTGATATGTTGTGAGTCAAGAAAGCTAAAGGAGCATGAGAAGAACTATGCCACTCATGATCTAGAGCTTGCAGCCATAGTACATGCTCTCAATATGTGGAGACATTATTTAATGGGTAGAAGATTTGAACTTAGAACAGATCACTGTGGACTGAAGTATTTGTTTGATTAGCCTACTCTGAATGCTAGGCAAGCTAGATGGCTAGAATTTTTATGTGATTTTGATTTTGAAATTAAGCACATAAAGGGAAAAGAAAATAAGGTAGCTTATGCACTCAGCAGGAAGGTACATGGAATGCATGTGGCATCTCTTAGCATTTGCTAATCAGATTTGAGGCAGTAGATTGTTAATCATGTTGCCGAAGATGAATTGTATGAGCAGGTAAAAGAAAAATTGCAGCAGCAAAGTATTGAAAAGAAGTATGAGGGATATAAATTGGAAGAAGATGGACTTCTCACTTATAAAGGAAGAATTTATATTCCGAATGTAGCAGATTTGAGGAGTGTTGTTATGGATGAAATCCATCAAGCTTCGTATTTTGGTCACCCACGGTACTAGAAGACAATTGCTACAACTAGAAAGAAGTACTTTTGGCCAGGAATGAAGAAGGACATGGCTGAATACATTTCAAGGTGCATGAAATTTCAACAGGTAAAGGTTGAGCATCAACATCCAGTAGGTTTGTTGTAGCCTTTGCCAGTCCCGAAATGGAAATGGGAAGTTATTTCCATGGATTTTATCACAGGATTGCCGATGACTTGGAGACAACATGATTCCATCATGGTTGTAGTAGACAAGTTGACTAAAGCAACACATTTTATACCAGTGAAGTCTACGCACAAGACTGACGACATTGCAAAGATCTTCATGAAGGATATTTTCAAGTTGCATGGATTGCCGAAGGAAATAGTTTCTGACCAAGATGTCAAATTCACTTCCAATTTTTGGAAGGGATTGTTTGTGGATTTGGGTACAAAGCTAAACTTCAGCAATGCATACCATCCTCAGACAGATGGGCAGACAGAAAGATTTAATTAGGTGATTTAAGATATGCTTCGCATGTATGTGATGGACAAACCAACCAAGCGGGAAGATTACTTACACTTGGTAGAGTTTGCTTACAACAATGGACAATGGAGCAAGAGGTTGTAAAGATCAAACAGAATCTAAAAGCAGCACAAGACAGATAGAAAAGCTATGCAGATAAGCATAGGATGAACAGAGATTTCATTGTTGGGGGTCATGTTTACCTCAGAGTGAAAGCAAAGAAAAGTTCCTTGAAGCTTGGAAATTGTGCCAAGCTGTCACCTAGATATTGTGGGCCATTTGAAGTGCTTGCAAGAATAGGGCCTATTGCATATAGATTTGCATTGCCTGCTAGTACTAGAGCTCATAATGTTTTTCATGTTTCTTTGCTTAAGAAATATGTACATGATCATAACCATGTGATAAATTGGGATGTGATTTAGGTGGAACTTGAGGGAGAGTTCCAAATCAAGCCAATGCGCATCCTCGACAGGAAGGTCACAATGCTCCAGAACTGAGCCATAGAGCAGGTAAAGGTGCCATGGGAGCATTACGGACCTGAAGAGGCTACGTGGGAGCTGGAGGATTCCATGGGATTGGCACATCCATTTTTGTTCAATCCTACAGAACACTGAAGCGGTACCAGTGTAGCATTTTGTTCAAATTTTGTAAAGCACTAAGGACAGTGCTATTGAAGGGGGAGGGGAATGTAACACCCCAGTTTTGACCCCATTTGCATTAATACATATGTTGTAAATAATCACGGTGAGGAACTAAGGACAAAGGCCCCACCATTGATTTAGTTATGTTATATTTCAAATTGGAATGGTCATCGATGGTATATCAGGACATATGGCATATACTAAATTGTGACATCATGTAAATGTGTATTTTAATTAAATAACCCAACCAGCTATGTTAACTGCAACTAAATTGAGAAGGGACATGATTCCAAAGGATAAGGAAGGGGAATGTTGAACATTGAGTCATGGGGGAAGAGCCATGTGTCACCACTCTCTTTTGCTCACCACCACCTTAGTTATTTTGTTGTTATTTGGGGGTAGCGATTGGATGGCAGAATACCACAATGCTCATACACTCTCCACAACGTGCCTTGGGATAGTGGATAGTCAGTCCACTATGGGGATCGAGAGTCTGTTCGTTTCCCTCACGCTGGGCGGAGTTAAAAGGTTCCACATTCCATTGTTGTGGGTTTTCCTTCCCTCTCTCACCTAGATTGGTAGTTTGTGATTTTTCTTCCTTGTTCACGTAGAAAGATGGCTATTCTATGAGTTTTCTTCCCCGTTCTTTCCTATGTTCACGCAGAGTTTTGTATCGTTTTCTACCATTGTCGGACTGCATAATGGTTATGTTATTTCCATCGCTGAATCATGGATATAATGGCATGAATAGTTCTGTGGGTTGCATCTTTGTCCATCACACATAGTTGGGAGTTGTTCTTTCCCCATTTTCTGCCTGCGTAATTTTTCCAGCAGTTGCATTGAGGATCAGGTGCTGTGGGTTCATAGTCATTTGTAGGCTGTTGTTTTCCCACATTTTAGTTGGTGGTGTTTTCCCTTTTTGTGGTGATATCGCTTGAAGAATTGTTGGGATTTCCTATGTTCTGGTCGATTATGTTTTTCCCCTGTAAAAGTTTCAATAGTTGCTTGGCTACTTGCATGTAGTGGTTTTGTCCTCGGACTACATTGGAGTGGTGAATGAGGGCCTGAGGTGCTTGATAAACCTGGTGGGTTGAGAACCACACAGATAGACCTACTGAGCTGGCTTTCTTCTCCAAAACCCCTGAATAGCACTGGAAGGGAGATCAGGGACTGAGGGACTACGTTGCAGAGAAGGGATTGATTTCCTTGTGTTGGGTGTCTGTGGGTGTTCTAGAAGCCAGGCTGGTTCTAGTGTTGGTGTTTGTAGCTCTTCAATGAGCTCACCATCTTAGCATTTATCCTTTCCTAGCTCCTATATGGCCTAATAAACCAAACTTTGTTGGCTTGGTTGGTCTATTGTTCATTTGATAAACCCAACTGTGTTGGCTTGGCTGAACTGTGTACCCTTGTGGTGTTGTTATCCTTCGCTATGTGTAAGTCTGTTAGTTCCTTATTCCTTGGGGAATCATGCCCAGCTCGAAGGTGGCAGCGTTGCTGAGAGATTGAGGAGCATGCGGGCCTATGGTTGGGTGGAACATTGTAGTGACGTAGCTGGTTGTGGAACAAGTTCTTATTAAGATAAGTATTCTTTCCTAACTTGTGTATGCAATTATGTTTACCATTGATGAATGATGATATACATGTTAAATGCTGATCTGTATATGCATGAGTATTGATTGATATGTTTTTCTTCCATTGTGTATATGAATGATTATTCCTCGTAATATGTTTGATGTTTTAAGTATCATGCTTCAGCATTACATACATGTATTTTCATGTTCATTGGGCTAGATTCCTGGATGATTTGATGTATAGTAGCGTCGTATTCATTGGTCGTAGGGTCGAGGACGTTACAGGTTGATTGGGGAAGGTGAAAACTAATTAAAATAGTCACTCACATTGCTTTTTATTCAGCTAGACTGATTGGATGAACCGCAGCCAAGTGCAAAAAATACACACCGGAGTCTTGTCAATTTCAGTGAGTTTTAAAGTATGTGTTTTCTTAGAAAGAAAAACCCTCCAGGAACCTCTTTCGGTCCAAGTGGACTTCAATGGGGGAATCAAGGAGGGGTTGATTTTATAACAATTACTTAGATAAATCGAAGATAAGAAGCAAAATAAATAAGAAAACCACATGTTTTCTAATTATTCCTACCACGCATCTCTTTCCCCTTGCGGGTCAATCGGGAAGTCGTGGGGTAAGTATTCAAGTTACTTTGATACTGTAATATGGAATATATGATAAAGTAATCAATTCATGTTATTCTTCATGAATGAAACTAATCTAGAGCGAACAAAAATAAGACAATGCAAAAAATGACAAAAAAGGCGTGAATGCCCCCCAGGGGGGATGGGGAATGGGCTTGAAAGAGCCTATTCAGAGAAATTTTTTATTATATTCTGCTAAAATATCAGTTAAATTATCTGAATCCTATTGTTTCTTATACATTTTGAAACCAATATCTTTCAAATTTCCCAAAATTTAAAATTACAGTCAAAAGGGAGACCCCTAGGGAGATTCGAATGATCCAAAAGCAACTTTCGAACAATAGCTTCTCCTATTTCTGTTATGCCTGATAAAAGACAGTGAGATTATTATAATTAAATATTCCTAAAATCACTTTGAAAGTACTTTTGGGTCAGCCTACTTTAAACCAAACAAAACTAAGTTAAAACTAGCTAAAACATTGAAAAGGGAACCAAGGAAAGCAAGCTTTCCTTGGGATCTTGGATTGCTGTTTGGGGAGACAATGAGATATGGAATTATTGCTGGATTTAATCTTTTTAAAACAGAAACAAAAATCTAATGCATGCAACCTACGGATTCTAATTAAATTGCCATGCAAAACGGATGATTTCCCTAAACTAGATCTAGAATGTTCTATGAAACTTTTTAGGAATGAGATCTATATTATGAGCCTTGAAATAATAGATTGATGTAAGTTTAATTTGATCTGATAGATATGAATAATGACAAAGCTTGCAAATAAAGTAACTAGGTAAAATTTGGATTTTTAGAAGGAGGGAAAGAATGAAAGAGTATTGGAAGCCTTGAAGATCAACCATGGAGCTTTCCAATGGAATGTCGAGGGACTATGCCTTTGAGAAAGTTTTGGATAAAGTGAGGAAGAAAACTAGATCAGAACCCTCTCCAAGCTAGGAACCTGCATCTTAATCCAAAGGCTTGCCAAAATGCTTGTGAGATCCGGTTAATATATAAACAGAGATATTAGAATAGCATGCATATAAACCTATAAAACATGTTGAATCTAGATCTCTAAACATGCATAAAAGGGAAATAGATAGAAAATAAAATTATTAACAAACTCCTTTTCTATCAAGATCATAATAAACTTATTATCAATCTTTTAGCACTGGATGCACAATAAATAAGCAAGTTATGAACATAGATATAGGTTACCTCAGTAAAACATGGCAATGCTCATCCACACACATAATAACATGACACCATGTTGCCTCCAAATATTTTCTTTATTTCAAATGAAAAATAGAAACAACACCTCAATCCCAATTCTAAATAGCTTGGAAGAGGTAATCTATGCTTTGATTATAGCAAAAACAGGAAATCTAGCCCAAGGGGGGTGCAATTCCCAAGGAGAGAGAGATTGCAGCTGCATGTGGAGTGAATCTGAGCTTGATTTGAGTCTATCTGAGTCTGATCTGAGTCTCACTGAGTGCAACTGTCAATCGGAGAGTTGATATGCCTAACAAATCAACCTGCTATCTGAAGCATCCATGAAAACTCAACCAGAAGGGCCTACACAAGTGGAGGAGAGAGGCAGGGCATAATTCCCAAGATTGCATGCAGTAATTTACTCCTTGTTCAGCCCATATCAGCTCCTTTTGTTAAGGAATGGTCAAATCCAGTCAATCCCAAGCCGATGTGACTGATTTAAGTCAAATCAGAGAAATCCCAATGATTTAGGATTTTGAAGTTTCTCCATTATTTAATTAATTTATCAATTAAATAATCAATATTTGATTTTTAGGGATTTTTTGCGTGAGTGATGGACAAATCACTCAAAACCGAGAAAAAGTGGATCTATGGGTTGACATGGTGCTCTAAGCTTGAAAATGAGCACCCCATGACTGAAACTGATTATTGAGCCCACTTTTATTACAAAACCAATTTTTTCCAATTAGTCTATTAAAAAATAGCCTAAGTTTTGTGGAAAAATTAAAATTAAAAAAACTTTAAAAATTAAAAAAATTAAAAACCTAGGGGGACTAAGACATGTTCATATGACTCGACAATAATGCCTAGCATGTTTATACATTGACACATAGACTCTAATAACCTCAATATGCCTAAATTCCAAGCCGACCACCCCAACTTTGGAGGTATTGAGTGAAAAACTCAGAAATTATCAGCCATTTATTCAACAACCAATAATAACCAAGGGAAAAAACACCTTGCGCTGATCGGATTGACAAATAAATTCTAAGAGACCAAATTTTTCACAACAGTATCATGATAGAACATTTTATTACAACTCCCCTATGGGGTATGAACATGTGATATAGTACAACAAGCACTTCCCAGAAGCACTTCCAAAGGTCTTCTAAAGTCTAAACAATTCATCTTTGTTCGGTTCACCAGGCCCACTTGATAAAAAACCACTAAGTACAACTTAGGTGGTAAAAGTTCCAATGTAGAGGAATCATTCTCTTCTTTAAAAATTGCAAAACATTCATCAAGAGACAATTCAAGTTCCTCTTCCACCACATCAAGCACATTCAAATTTTCAAATTTCTCATGATCTACCATGTCATGAGAATCCTCCAAACAATCTACCATTTGACAATATGAAACATAGGAGGAAAAGCAAGTGTCTTACAACTTTCTAAGAAGTTTCTCATTTTGAATTGTGAGCTTATGAATAACTTCATTATTCTTCAAGTAGGATTCATGTAACCATTCACTAAGCTCAATGACATTTTTTCTATAAAAAAGCAAAGACATGAAATTACCTTTGATGTTGCACATTGTTCTTTGAATCTTCTCCATGTCTTCAAGGAAGGATGGATCCTCCAAGGAAGTAGCTCTCCAACAAGAATTTGATACCAATTATTCAGTGCCATGGAGTATGCTAAGGGCCTATTGGATCTTCTTTGCATTCATATTTAAGTACCCTTCAATAAAATGAGGCTCATGCAAGTTAACCTCCTCATCTTCTTCCTTCTTTCTTGGACCAAATTCATGAAGTTCAAGTGGTGATGGGGAAGTTGATGTTGTTTCTTCTTCAACTTCTACAAGGTATTCATTTTCATGTTTAATGGAATTTTTTCTTGCAACAACACTTTCAAAAGTGATCTCTATTTCACCAACATAGAGGTGTGAGCGCCCATCATTAGGTACTCCTTCATAGTTCAACATCCATCCGTAGATGCCCTTTGGTCGATGTCCATAGTAGAATTTGTTTCAGAATATTCAATAGTTTCAAGGTACTATTATTCCTTATCATGTGATGTTTTCTCATCTTTTTCAAAGTAATTTGGGAGTGACTTCTGATCCTCTTGATGTAATGCATTTTCTTCTTCACCACCCACAGAAATTTGTAGATCCTTGGTCTCCTCCCTAGTTGTGCATTGATGATTATTCCTTAATGAGTTCTTATTCGAATTATTTTTCATAACTTCCTTCAACCAATCATTAAGGTATTCAAAATAAATGTTCTTATGTGTCTCTTCAAAATAAATTTGAATGCTTGCTTACTACTTCCTGGTCATCTCATCACCACATGACTTAATGACTTTATTCAATTCATCTATACCATCCATAAATTCAATAGGTTCCAATATCATGCTTTGATACCACTTTAATTTCCCCTTTTTGGAAATTTTATCAAAATACCAATTCTTCAATTATTTCACAATGTATTGAAATTTAACTTCATACAACTCTAGTTAAATGGATTCAATTGATCCCAAAATTCCTCCAATTGATTTCAAAATTGGTGAGGAAGGTCTTGAGGGGTTATGGCACATATGATAACATATATTAGAAATATAATCAAATAATATACCATGGTCTTCAATTTGCAAGGGAAGAAGTTTCTGGACAAGACTAGTCAATTTGGGAGGTGGAAATCCCCCCTGGGTCCTGGATCAAATCTCTTCATAAAATTGTACAAAATTCACTAATGTTGGGTATTATACTTGGATCTATTATCAAAAATTAATTAAATTATATTTTAAGCATCATATGTGGTTTTGGGGTCGAATAGGTATCAAAGAGAACTCCATGAATTTACTAGTAGTTTTGAGGCTCCAACCCCCAATGGTAGATGACTCCAAATAACTCCAAATGCTCTTGAATTATACCAGAAGGTGTATGAGTGATATAATAACTTAATTATAATTTTTTTGGGTGTATTATGGATTTCCCATTACTTTTTCAAGTCTATATCAAATTCTGAATAAGATAGATGCTTTAACTAGCAATTTTGGGGCTCAAATCCCTCCCGGGTAATTGTCAGAATGGATTCCCAAATGTATAGAAACTCACTCAAATTCTCAAATTTAAGGAGGTAATTTGTAGAATACATTATCAAGTACTTATATGCAGAACCAATAGAACTCCCATGGTTGTTATCACTTCTTTCAATCAGATATAAAAAACTAGTTTTGGACCCTTGGGGAAACAAGATGTAGTTTGGTCCAAATGATATGAAATTCGACCCAATGGCCACAAATTCTCAGTTAATAAACATGAAACCCATAGTATACATTAATTAAATTTAATTCATTCATAAATCATCAATGGTGCACACATATATTCGATTCCATCAAGATTGCAAGAGTTTACAACAAGGTATTGGGGAAATGGCACTGTTTCTTCAATATTGGACAATAATACATGATATATATTGGCATTTCAAACTAAGTGTTGGTTGTGGAGCCTAATATTCCAAATCCAGAGATATTATTTAGTTGTGATTGTAACCTAGGATTACTGTACACTCGTTCTCCCTGCCTTGGGGTTCGGGGTAGTGCCCCTGAGAAAAAGGGAGTTCGGGGGCAGAGCCCCCGAGAAATTTTTTTGGGATGTGTGTTGGCCTACAGTATTACAGACCCATGGTATTGGGTTAAACCTATAATTTTTCCATTGTATTTCCCCTATAAAAGAAATCATTGTAAAACGATTGAGTATGGTATTGTATTGTATTGGAAGAGAGACTGTGAGAGCATGAAGAGGAAGTGCAGCGGTTTTGATGCAGGGTGTATCCCTTCATATTTCTGGACTGTAATAAAAGGAATAGAAATTTCTTTGTAGATGTATCCCATCGTTTGGGTGAACCACGTTAAATCTGTGTTCTCTCTGTAATGTTTTAATGTGTGTTTGTATCTTGTTTATTGATTTAACTGTATATCTATTATTGCTCCGCGGTCCTATTTTCTAACACTAAGAGATTTATGAAATTGAAATACAAAGAATTTAAAAGTCAAAATAAAAAATATGGGAGCAGGAGAATCTCCCTCAAAGAGATTAATATCTCACCAAGTGCGCCTCACTCCATAGAGATGAAATATGGTGAGAAAACTTGAGATGAATGGAAGAACAAGCTGACATTGAGATGTCCATGAGCTTCCTGTAGATTGAACTTGTAAATTATGAATCCATTAAAACTACTTGAAATACCTGAGTGGCCTCTCCAAATCACCAATTAGGATGGGAATCTTTTACCCTCGAAATTGGCTAAGGCAAGGAACAAGTCACCCACTAGCTTTCTCTTCACAAACCCAAATTCATCAAATGATCAAAAATATTCCTCTCATGGATGATACCTATATTTTATAAACATTATTGGTCTTCTAAGGTTCCAAATACATCCGTAAACCAAATCCAAGTCGAATTGGTGTGGCTTATCATGCTATGCCATGTGGCCTCTCTCTTCACCTTCCCTCTTCTCTCAAATTTCACTAGGAGCCACTTAGCCTTCTCCAACTCCCAAATTCGACCTCTAAGATGCTCTATTCAGGCCTGACATGTCCATATATCAGTATGTCAGCCTTTATATATGGATTTTTTATAACTTCCATAGAATCTCCATCATTGGTGTCAAAGATGTCATAAATGTAAGGGGAATCTAGCCAAGTGTCAATGAAATTTCCATTTGGCTCTTCCTCTCCCATGTAAGTTATAATTCATCCCAAATTTTACTTATGAAGTATATGGAAAAGTCTATTAACCTCATAATCCATCCCAAAACATTAGGCTTCCCATATATTCGAAATTACAAGAGGAGGATGCCATTTAACATAGGAATTCTAGCTTGAATGGTCCCCATAGTCTCCATGTGTCTCCATTCTCCATAGCCATTTCAAATTTCTATTGTATTTATTTAATAAGATACATTATTAAATATTTATCCTCTTATAAAGTCTAAACATCATTTATTATCCCCCTTATTCCAAATCTCAAAGCTTCCACCCCCAACTTAGGAAACTAGTGATTTTCCTCCTTGGAAATTATTTGACTTTTAGCATCCATTAGACAACTTTCATGAATATGGAAAATTTGATTTGGCCATTGTGACCCAATGAAATTTTTGGTACATCACATAAATCAAATAATATATGATAACATATTAATGACTAAGATAAATATGACTAAGATACGATAAATTAGCTATTAATAGTTGTATATATGTGAATTTAGTCATTTTTGTACCCACAAAAATTTATGATAGGGCACGGAGGAATCGAACCACCAACCTCCTGCCTATAATTAGGAAGGTTCTCTACCATTGAGCTAGAACCCTTTAATGAGTTGTTATTTCTTGACAATGATGATATTCAAACAAATTTTGCATCATTCAAGCATACAAAATAATAATTATCAAGATACTATAGATCCATAATGGCTTACCGTGTACTAGTCATTCAAGTATTTTTTGCACTTAATAAATGCAGTTGAAGGACTTGAGGGACTATTACAAGGTAATCCATTATGGATCTATAGTAACTTCATAATCATTATTTTGTATGCTTGTATGATGCAAAATGAAAAAATCCCAAAAATTTATAGGAATGACAAGCATGCATTCATTGTTAAACTATCTACCAAGTCATCTAGTTTCATGCAAAGATATCTAAATTTGGTTGAAAATTCATAACTTGAATATAGTGGTTGATGATGCCATGGAAAGAAGAATTTCAGTTTATCTAGAAGCAAAGGATGAGCAAATGGTGTACCAAACTCATCTTCCTCTAACGTGGGCCAAGCATGCACCATCCCCTGTAAAATGAACACAGGTGCATATTTCTCTCAGGTTCCATCACTAGTGCAAAATGAGAGATTAGTGACCAAGAGACCAAAAATTTTGGTCACCACAATTTTTTTCAAGGGATAAATGACCAAAATTGATAAATTTAAGCGGGCTAACTAAAAAAGACCAAGATAAATGACCAATTTTGGTCACATGATAAAACTAAACTAAAAAAGACCAAGATAAATGACCAAATTTGGTCACGGGGTATCTAGAAAAAAATGACCACATAACAATTGGTCATTTATTTGGTCATTTTTAGTTGTGGATTAGTTCGGCAATGAAAAATTACAATTTTGACAATGTTGTATATTTTTCTAAATTCTAAGATTACAAATTGATTCATAGACCCCCTAGAACTTAGTAAATTGCAAAGCCTCACGTGTTACAACTCCACCGTTAACACCAAATTAATTATGACAATGTCTTAATGATAAATTAACTATGACAATGTCCTAGCTGTAAGCTATTACTTATATATTTGAAAATAACTATACAAATATATCTATATACATTTGTTTTTAAATATTTTATTTATAAATAATATTAATTATTAAACTAGTTACATTATAAATTAAAAAAATATTACTAAGTATTTTTTATTATGTACTAATAATACATATAAAATTTTAAAAAAATATACCAAGTAATTTTTTATTATATACTATTAATACATATAAAAAAATTAAGTTAAATAAATACAAATATAATACAATTCAAGTTAAACAAATACAAATTTCATTATATCATGTTAGTAGTGTAGTTTTACAATTTGGGTTTTGGCGCCAACTTGAAATGGTGGGTGCCAATGTAGAAAAATCTTACATTTCACTCAAGCTCAAGCCCAAGGTGACCCTGTTCAAGGATTTTCAATCTATGGCCATTTTTCCCTGTGTTCTTCCCTCAGCAGGGCATTTTGGTGATTACCAGGATGCCACTGCAATGCAATGAAATATTCATTTCATCTCAAATATTCATGAAAGAGCCCAATTCAAGGGTTTCTGCAATGGAAATCATGGCATGTTTGATGGGTTCTTTCCCTTTTGTTCAGCTGAAAGCCGACATTCAGAGATTTGGAGCAGTCCGCCGTAGATTTGGGTATTTGTTAGTGCTACATCTCTCTCGTATATATATATGCAAACAACACATAATAATTGCCAGATGGGAACACAAGCCACGAAGATCCATTGTTAGATCGGAACCCAAGTGATTTCAGGGGCGAAGATCGGCCATGGCAGGAGCCAACGATGCCAATGGGCAGCTCTTTCAATTTCTCAATCAGCTCCTCAACCAAGTAATATACGCAATGTTTACGTTCATGTTCATGGCTGTGAGAGTGTTAATTTGACAAATTCATTTCATCTCAAATCTTCAGGAAGGAGTCCAATTCAAGGGTTTCTGCAATGGAAATCATGGTATGTTTGATGGGTTCTTTCCCTTTTGTTCAGCTGAAAGCCGGCATTCAGAGATTTGGAGCAGTCCGCCGTAGATTTGGGCCTTTATTTTCAATAAATCCACAAGCTACCCTGGATTTTGCAAGTAGTTACAAAGTTTATGCCCATAGTTCGGGCAATGTTTGTATATTTTCACCTGGGGGGTTATCTCTCTGTGGCTGGCTATTTAGGTGTTAGTTACCTTGGCGTTTATGCATCTTCCCCATATTTGCTTCCCTAAGTCGATCTGTCTATCAATTGTGATTGCAATTTATAGAAGTCTCTAGACAGGCCAGTGTTCAGAAATCATAACCATTAGATGACCCGAACGAGATGTCTAGTTTGGTAGTAAGTAAAACTGCGAACTGAAAGCTATGTAGACACTTCAAGAATACTTTCTGGTTAGCTAGCTTACATGGACAGAATGTATGTGGCCTTTCTATAGGCTTCCAGGCTGTTATAGGTAACTTGAAGCAGTTAATGGCCATTTCAAGCCTTTTCTGGGCAGACAACAGGTTCCATGGAAGGGACTTGAATTCCAAGCTTCAATATCATACCCTGTATCTCAATAACATAAAGCAATCTCTGAGAAATGATTGAAACAACTTGTGAGCTCTCTCCATTTGCAAATTGTTGCAGCTGAACATTTAAAAACAGACAACAGGTTGCATGGAAGCTTAAGAAGTACAAATTATCTCTGAAAATATTGCAATGTGAAGTAACTTTGCCAATCTGTACTAGATTTGTATTTCATTCACGCCTTAAATGTGAAATCCCTTGGCTGACTGAGAGGTATCAAGTTGTTAGAGTTAAATGCTTTATTACAGCAAGGCGGCCGTTGTGTGCTTTGCTGCATTTTTAGCAACTATTTTTCTGATAGTGTATTTTTGGACACCAGTGTGTTTTTTTTAGTATTTATGATGCCTGCACACATATGTGACAGTGCATTCCCCAAATTCCAATCATGTAATTAAGAACTTCATATTTGATTGCAATAGACTCATGGTTCTAGTTTTATGTCTTAAGTTCTGACAGGGGTGTAAAATTGTTCTTTCCTTTTACTCTGTAGCTGTTGCTGATTCATCTATTTATTTTCAGAGTATTTGATTCTTGGCATTGGTTCTCTTGCCCATGGTTGAACTGTGTTCAAATTGCTTGAAAAGCTTTGGTAATGTTTTCTAGAAATTTTTTATAAAGGTTTCTTGAACTGTTCTACTGCAGGCATATTCAGGAGTATTTCGTTCTGATGGACAGATCATTGCTGCTGGGGGTGAGACGGGGGTCATTCAGGTGAGCTAAGTTAATATTCTTTGGAATTTGTTTAATTTATCTCATTTTATCAAGCAAAGATGCTAAACAGTCCAATATATTTATGGGATTTGCTTTTTTTACATATCAAGGAGTGCTATATATAAAACTCATAATTAATTGTTTGGTTTTAAAGGTCTTCAATGCCAACTCCCAAATGGTTCTCCGGAAACTGAAGGGGCATGGTAGGTAAAGCTAAGTGTTCCTGTGGTAATTCTAGCTTAGAATTTAGAGAACACATTTGACTTAAGGCGTTGCTTTCTACCTGCAGTCTTGTAGAGCATTGATGTAATGGAAATATGGTAGTGTTAGCATGATGCAAGGGAATATTAAGTTGATTACCAGAACTAAATATTTGGAAGTGAATCTATTGTTCCCTTGATTTTTCTTGTTTGTAATACACACGGACATATACATTTATTTAAATTTTGTAGACACACAGGGACAAACATAAGATAAGATTGTTTCAGTAGTGTTGAACAAATGACCACAAATAGGTCAATGGGACCAGCACCAAAGTTACCTATGGGCTTTTGCTTACCCTTGTCACCGTTTTTGCAACTCCTTTTAATTGCATGGATTGGAATTCAGCATGTTTAAAATTTGAATCTCTTGGAATCCAATTGTCGATTGTTTAGACTATCGCTCTTTTAGGCCATGGGCTTTGATGATTTATCAAATCAACCCCATGCTTTCAAAATCCAGTTTTGTCGTGCATGTTTAAGTCTGAACTAGAGCTTGGCCATAATTTAAATTTCCTCAGAGATCCCTTTTACAAAATATGCTTGCATTATAGGCATCATGGCTTTTGCGCACATGTTTATAGATCTGAACTATGGCTTGTACATAATTTAAATTTCCTCAAGACTCAAAGACCCCTTGTGCAAAATATGCATGTAAGATATGCC
>LPNX010024881.1:236669-290319 GCA_001517045.1 Pseudotsuga menziesii | reverse complement strand
ACAATAGACAATACATATAAAGGGAAGAAAATAAAATAGAGTATGACCTAATTTTCCATGTTGTTGCTCGTAGATATGTTATTCATTATTTTTCTAGTCAATACGTCTTCATGGTATTGGAGGTTTCACCTAATTCCTAGACATTTCCAGTTCTCGTTGTCTCTTGAAGTTGAGCAAAACCCCCCATGTTCTAGCCACCCATTATCAAGATTGAGAATTACTAAGTTATTATGCCAATACATAAATTTGTTATAGTAACAAACACATTGACTGTTATGTCATTAAATAGCTTTCTAGGTCACTTTGAAATGGCGACAATCTCTTACTAATATGGTAATTCAACACATGCACAATATATGCTTTATCGAATTATAAATAAAATGGTTAATACTTTCAACATACAAATAATGCCATTAGATAAATTAATAGGTAAGAAATATTAATACAAATTAGAAATTATAATAATAAAATAATGTAAAGAATCTAAGTTTAAGCCTAGGAAGATATGCTTCAACTTAATATAAATTTTATTTTATATAGCTTATAATGATAATATTGTCAAAAAAGGTGAATATATAGATTGAAATGAGTGAATTAAGTAATTTTTTGGTTTTTCATTTTTTGAAAACTCAATCTTGTTGAAGTTCTAAATTCTAGATCCGTACTCGACAATACATATAAAGGGAAGAAAATAAAATAGAGTATCACCTAGTTTTCCATGTTGTTGCTTGTGTATATGTTACTAATTGTTTTTCTAGTCAATATTCTAAATATGATTAGGGGTAGTGTCCTCATCCACAGGTTCAATATTACAGTGACTATATGAGCTAATAATTTTTCATGGTATTAGAGGTTTCAGCCAATTCCTAGGTGNTTCAATATTACAGTGACTATATGAGCTAATAATTTTTCATGGTATTAGAGGTTTCAGCCAATTCCTAGGCATTTCCAGTTCTTGTTGTTTCTTGAAGTTGTGAAAAAATCCCCATGTTCTAGCCACCCATTATCAAGATTGGGAATTAATAAGTTACTATGCCAATACATAAATTTGTTACAGTAACAAACACATTGACTGCTATATCATTAAATAACTTTGTAGGTCACTCTAAAATGGAGACAATCTCTTACTAATATGGTAATTCAACACATGCACAATGTATGCTTTATCAAATTATAAATAAAATGGTTAATAATTTCAACATACAAATAATGCCATTAGATAACTTAATAGGTAATAAATTTCTTGCAACATCTATTGTTCATGAGATGAGGTAAACCTTGATCAACTCAAATATTAATACAAATTAAAAAATTATAATAATAAAATAATGTAAGGAATCTAAGTTTAATATTAGGAAGATATGCTTCAACTTTATATAAATTTGATTTTATATAGCTTATATTGATAATATTATAAAAAAATGGTGAATATAAAGATTGAAATGAGTGAATTAAGTAATTTTTTGGTTTTTCATTTTTTGAAAACTCAAACTAGTTGAAGTTCTAAATTCTAGATCCCTTGTATAATTCCAAATTTAATGAAATATGTGTTTCATCATGAGTTAAACAAAAATGGAAAATGGAATCCACCCCATGGCGGTACAAAGTATCATCCACTATGAGGTATTTATTCACTACGTGATGTAGTCGTCGCTGCTCGTCTCATGAAAGGTGAGTAGGAACCTTCAATGTTTGCAAATATACATTAATATCCCCACACCAAGGGTCCGCAGTTGAGATGAGAAATATATGCTCATCGATAAAAGAATCCTCATAAACCTCCTCTTCATCCAAATTTAGGAAATCTGATATGAGCTTAGCAAATATTAATGATTTCTTTGATTTCGTTGGAAAGAACTTGTTGGCCTCCCAACAAATCCCTTTCTGTTTTCATCTGAAAGGGAACCCACCAAAGAAAATTTTTGAATTTTTTTGAAAATCTGTAGCTTTTAGCTACAGATTCATCATATTAGAACTTTCCTTTGGGATTTTCATTTTTCTTTTTGGTTTTGGTTTTGTTTTTATTTTCTTTCGATTTTTGTAAATAAATTTTTATCCTTGTAAAGATAAAAATTTCAAAAAAACGTTAAAAAATATGTCTAAACCAAGAGATGATCAGTGTCTTTGTTTAGAACTAGATAATATACACATAAGAAACACAAACTTCATCAGAAAGATAATTGAAACCTAATGAAGAGGAAGTCAAGTCATAGATGTATATCAAAAAATTGTGGTTAAAATATTTCATAATTTCATTATCAAAATTCTGTGAAGGATTTTAGATGATGATTAAAATATTATGTAAATAACCTAACCATTCTATCTTTACCCTATTTGTTTGACATTCCTTTCATTTGATATCTTATGGTTGCTTAACATTATCAAATTCTCATTTCATTCGACTTGTCTTTACTGCTTGACATATTGAATCTTGTCTCAATGGATATCTACTATCTCCTTATGTGTAATTATTCGACATGACTTAAACATTGGAGATATGACATGTCTAGATCTTCATGATGATATGATCCCATAAGCTGTCATCTTATCAACTGTTTCACTGCCACCTGTTCTTAGAACACGAAGCTACTTAATGGAAGTATGGTACTCTCAGTACACACCAGATGATATATGTGAGAGGAAATTATGTCTCGAAAACCTCATAATGGTCGTTTCATTATATAGGCGTTTGACTCACCCATTTTTCATTTTAGAGTATGGAAACATGTAGAGCTCTGTTTTTGTTGAGTCTTTGTTCTCTAAACACGAGCTAGGGTTCCATTGTTCGGTATTTGTTGCAACATATTACCTTATCATCAGCTCTGTCCATTGTGAAAGCTTAGTAAACATTCAAGTTCCTTTTGCTGAGTATAAGGAATTGGACTGGTCACTTTGATTCCTAGGGTTTGACTGAGTATTTCTCAGTTTAGGTCACACATATATCGTCTTGATTAAACTCTGTTTCAATTCTGAGTTCATGATTCCATGACTCTGGTCTGCATAACACATCTGACAATTCCCATGCTCTCCATCTTTGAGAATTGGTATGTGCATTGTTCGTACTCCTGAGGACACTGTGGAGTGAATAGATAAGTCATTTTGTCTGGAATTTGGTTCTCAAAACTCTGAGAATTGTTCTAATTCTGAGAAGAAGGGTTTAGTCTGGTCTTTCTGGAAAACCCACTTTCGTTGTTGGTTCTATTTGCTTCAAAGATCAGTGGCTTGGCTGGTCGCTGATTTTTGTTGAATTGGTTCAAATTTCGAATTCATACAAGAATAGTTTTAGGTAAGCTGAATTTTGTTCTTTAAGACAATGATCATCTCGGTGAATGGAAAAGAGTGCGAATTACTTACTGTTCTGGGTGTTCTTGCAATCTCTATGATTGGTTTATGTATTTCTGGTAATGCGTCCCAATTCTTTCTGAATTTCTCAGTCTCAGTAAATCAATAGAGTTTGAGAATGATCTGTTGAAAAGCATATTCATCAATGAAAAAATTTCAAGGTTTAGTTTTAAATTCCAGATTGAGAATGCATTTGCTTGATACTGAGATAACATTGTTCAGAAATGATTATGGTAATCCCCAGACTTCATTTTCATGGGTCTTGGCCAGATTTATATCATCAAACGATGGTTTCTTTGAGAGTTACGGTTTCGATATCTGTTGCATGCTTATTAAAAAGATACCCATTCCAGAGGTCTCTCTAGGACAGCCCAGGCTGTTGGTAAAACATAATTCCTTCTACATTTCTGGAAATAATTCCTTACATTTTCTGAAAAGACTAAAATGAACTCAGGGTTTGCTTCAACTGTTTGCAAATCTGGAACTTGACTCGTCTGTTGGAAATGTTTTTATATGAATATTCACATCCTCCTGAATGCAAGACTAGCCACGTATCATGTCCATTTTCAGAATATACCATAATGGTTAAACAGTGCAGAATTCTTTTCATAATTCGATCTAGGCATGTTAAAACTTTTGAATCATGAGGAAGTGAAATACTCTTACCGTTTATTTACACTTTGTTAATTATGGAAACATTGATTCACTTAAACAAGTTTATGAAAGTCAATGACATTACCATTATTCAGGGTTTTCGTTTTTGAAATGATTTAATGCGAGATATTCATACTTTTTGAATTCAGATTATTCATCTGTGGATGTTTTCATGAATGGAAATAGTACTCGATACGGTTATATGGGTCGATTTTGGAATTTTACCATTATGCTTGATTCAACATCTGTTACGACCGTGAATTAAAAGATAATTGTTGAATTGGTGGTCTGTCTGTTCTCTTTTTTAATAATTGACCAGTTCTGGGTAATGATTCTTATTTTGATGGCAAAGCTTAAAACATTATTTCTGCTACTACAGAGATATCGTATTTTTACTATCGAAACTATTATCATATCATTGAAATGCACAGATGTTTATTTGAATTGTTTTCATTGGAATCAAGTATACTGGAATCAGTATGTTGTTTATTTAAAATTCAGTCTTGAGCATTGAATCTTGCTTCTGTTTGAAATTTAGATTTTGATAACAGAGATTTAATGAGATAATTGAAAAAGATGATTGATTATGCCTGGTTTTGATGAATGACAGTCTTGTTGAAAGTCACAGAAACATTATGAAAGTTGTGTAATAAACAGTTGAAATGATTATCTTCATAGTGTTCGTACCTTGTGAACGATTGGCTGAGTTGATATTATTATATCTTTTGTTTCATGTTCAACTGGCAACTCAATTGATATAGTTCAAATGAAATCTATAAATGCATATGAAATGATTATTGGTATGAATATTCAATTTGAATGTTGTTGATTTTAAGAATGATGAGAATACAAAACAAGAAAAGTCTGATATAGAATGAGCCTGAGTTTGTTGTTTTGGATCAAATCAACGTTCTAACCTCCTTTGAACTATCCTGCATCCTTTGAAAAAAGTTAGGCCTGACAATGATGATAAGTATAAATTCATCTCTCATTATTGTTTTCTGATATCATTGTTTTAATGATTAAACAGGTTAATTCGAGGATTATGGAGATAAGGAGCGTGTGGAGCATTCGTGGCTGGATTGGGGGAAGCAGTTGTGATTCATATGGTGATGAAATATTTGATGTTCATATTTTGAGTGACTTTTTGAAAGTCAAACTCATAGGTGTCCTTTTTAGAAGATATGTATCCCTAACATATCTCGGTCCCTTGATTATTGCAAGACATTTCTATGTTTAGCATGATTAGTTGATGACTCATCTTTCCAAGCAAATACTATTTAAACAATGCTTTAGGAAAGATCAATAGGGGTGAGGTCGATGGTTAGGAAAAGGAACAAGGCAGGATCAGGTCACTTTGACATTTCTCTGCAACTAAGACAATTTCTTGTTTGTAGTTACATCATCTTTTGATTGAATATATTATAAGTATATTTGCAGTATTTTCATTATGGAGGTGTACTTGTAGTATCGTATGATCTTGCTATCTTCTTTTTGCAGCCTTTATGTTTTGTCATTTTTCCTTTGAGAAAATGTGCAAACGTATTATGTTGAATTGTCGATCTATTCTGGATTAACTTTACAGATTTATGTCATATATTAAATTCTGATGTTATCATTTGAATATGTATGATATACTATTTCTGTGTATTGCCTTTTTCCTTTCTCAGAAATTCTTCTGAAGATTTCGAAATTCTCTGCACATCATTGTTAATTACAAGTTAATTCTGGGATTAATATTATTATGCTCTTGATCAGGATAGGGTATATAGGATATGTGTCTGTTAGTTTTGCATTTGATTCATAGCAATTAGATTGGATCTGATCTTCGTATTGGCATTCTGTCAAATTATCATTCAATCTAATTATGGATGTATATATGTCTATATTGTAACTTATATAATTGGTTTAGTTTGTTAACAATTTCTTTATCATTTGTTCCTGTAGACATATGTTAAGTGACTTAATTACATGGATTCTTAGTTATCAGTTGTGTATCATATGAACTAACTTAGTACTCATTTTTAACATTTTCCTTTGTATATTCATAAGTGTAGTACATATTCAGCTAACAAACATTCACTCTATTTATTTCCTTTGAGTCTGCTCCTGTAATTGGTAGTGATTTAAGAGAAGGCAATGGGGCCTTAATCCCGTCAGAGACAACTATCTAAGGACTGAGAGCTGCCTTTGAAATATTTTGGATTGGGTTGTCTCTTAGTTGACTATTGTGTCGATTTGACCTGTCAACAGAACTCGAGATCAAACTCTTGAAAAATCACAATCCATTTGTTATACTTTCCCCCAATCATCCTTCTAGTGAGGATGAACTAAAACGGATTGATGTGAGCTACGAGCAAAGTTTGGCGAAGAAGAATGTAATGTCTCAAATGCTAAACAACATGAACGGTAGCTAAGGCTAGCTTCTCCACATGGCAATAACGAAGTTTCGCATCAATAAGGTTTTAGCTCAAATAATAAATGACATGCTCATGGAGCTCCTCATCCTCTTGAACCAATACCATACCAACCGTCTCTTGAGACATAGCCACATAAATCAAGAAGTCATGGATATAGTCTGGTGGATTAAGCATGGAGGTCCTTGCGAAGGATTTCTTAAGAGAATCGAAAGACTCTTGGGATTGCTCATCCCTATAAAAAGGGGTGTCCTTCTTCAACAAACACATGAATCCTTTAGTTAAGTTGGAAAAATATACCATGAACCTTCACAATAAGTTCGCCATCCCTTGTAAAAACTGAAGGTGTCGAATGTTACGCAGGAGAGACAATTGAAGTATTGCCTCAACCTTCAATGGATCAACTCTAATACCGTCCCTGGATACGATGAATCCTAGTAAACAAACACCTTTAATGCAAAAGATGCACTTATGAGGATTTAAATGAACTTGATAATGAAGGCATCTTTCGTACACTAATCACAAATGGTAAGGATGACATACTCTCAAGCGAGAGTGAGTAGCTAGATCATCCAAATACACTTCAATAATCTTTTTTAAGATCATGAAAAATCAAGGTCATGTCTCGTTGAAACATAGCTCCGGTGTTTTTAAGGATGAAGGGCATCTTCTGATATGCAAAAGTTCCCTAAGGAAAAATAAATGCAGTCTTATGTTGATCCTCGAGTTTAATTTGTATTTGATTATATCCAGAAAAGGCATCCATAAAAGAAAATACCTCACTTTCCTCACACTAATCCAAAATTTGATCAATAAATGGTGTAGGGAAATTATCTTTAGGATAGGCTTGATTTAAATCACAGAAATCAGTGCATATTCAGATTGCGCCCTGCTTCTTATCCACCGAAACCGGATTTGAAACCCACTCCGTTGAGGAAACGGGATAGATAAAACCAGATTTGAACAGTTTCTCTATCTCTGCTTTAATGGTGGGTGCTTTCATAGGATTCAAGGAACACAAACGTTGTCGAACCATTTTTGCATCCATATAGGTTTTGATTTCGTGTTCGACAATACAAGGGTCTATACCTGGCATTTCTTTGTATGACCAAGTGAAAATATCATGAAACTCCTTAAACATCTCAGTATACTCTTTAATCTCATCGGGGGAACAATCTGCCCCAATGTAAACATTCTCAATCTTTCCAGGATCACAAGAAATGTTGATAGGAATCATTGGTGACAGGTTATCCATGTTCCATTTAGCCATCTGACCAAGCGAGCTTAATGGGACCATGGGGATACCAAATTTCTCGGTTAGAATCACCCTAAATTCATCACACTCTAAACGATCAAGCTTAGGAAGGAAATATGATTTATGGTGCAACTATTCCCAAGGTTGTTCAATCCCAAACATGGCCTCAATAATATCTTCATACAATGGAAAAACATCATCAAGGCAGTCGTGAGAGTGAGATGAATCTACTTCCTAAGCAGGCAGCACATAACGGTCCTCCTCCTCCATCCACGAAGAGGAAGGAATAGGCTCTACAACATGATCAAGATTCGCTTGAAACACCACCATTGTTGTAGGAAACGACACATCTATCTCGATAGGTATACTTGAAGTACTCGGTGAAGGAATAATCCAAGAATCCTCCATATGAGTAGTGCGAAAGGACACCGAATTCTATGAGGATGAAGCCCCAACAAGATTAGTCCCATTCATAAGAATGAGTGTAGGACAACTAAAGGTTCCCATGAGAGAAGGATACATACCCACACCCAAATTCTTAGTTGCTGGCTGAGAATGATTCATAATAGGGATAGAAGCTCCCGATGATGTGTTTACACTCGGATTCTAGAAAAAAATTTGATCAATAGTAATGATCTTCCCATTCAATGGAAAACAAACCAGTTGGAATAGGGAAGAGGCCACATCTTGCATATTGTACGTCTAGTTCCTACCCAGCGAAACATTGTATTCAAGGGGCGCATCAACCACCTCGACCTCAATCGCAATAGTCTTCCCTCCCAGTTGGACCTCTAGAGAAGGAAGTATACCATGCAGCCGAAACGATCTACAATCGAAAGAAGTCAACATGTTGGTAGACTGAGACAACATGGGAGAACCTAAGCCCTTCCAAAAAGACAAAGACATCACGGAAGTGGCAACGCCTTCATTAATAACAATATGCATGATGGTGCTGTTGAGACACTCTACATGAATAAAAAGAGACACATAGTAAGGCAAGCGAGGCTGGATTCCATGAGTTTCAAATTTGATCATGGAAGAAGAGCTATCATCACTAACCCCAAGAGAAGAAAACAAGCCACTTATCTACGAAGGACAAGTCTAAAGAACTTCTAATGAAGACATTGCACAAGGATTCTGGCCCAAATCCTCCACAATTGAATAGTTCTGGGCAGCTTGAGCATTAGGATTGTGCCTTGAGCACTTCCAGACTCCCTTACGAATGCGAGGTGGAGCTTCAAGTTTATCCGTAGCCTTTTCAATTCACAAAGGGTTCTCAGGTGGAGCAGGTTATTTCCCAAGGTCAGATTGTGATGAACCATAGTCTTTCGCATGTGTCACAAGATTTGTAGCATTTACCATGTTGATGCAACCGTGACCACTAGAGTCTTCCGACGAGTTTTGATTTCCACCAGATGCACAACCATGATGAATGGTCCTCGAGCTCATATTTTGATTATTAGCTAAAGGATTAGTAAACACAGCTGGGCCCTATGCTATGAACTTTGAGGCATCCTCCATACGAGGGAAAAAGTGAGTGAGTTGATCGTCCTTACAGAGCTTACAAGGAAACTTCACCTTACGCTTATGTTTCTTGTACCCCCCAGCATTGTTCATGTTATTATCATTATTATTACCATTTTCATTTTTATTCCCACCCTTATGATTATTTTTTCCTTTCTTTTTATTCCTTCCAAGCTCCTGGTTTCCTTTTGGGTTCAACATTTGCACTGAAAGTACACTCACCGATTGGGTAGGATGAGAGGAAGCCATGGCCTATCCCAATGAAGGCTGGTTAAGCGATATATGGATCACTTGTTTCGTAACCTAGTCGACAGGTTTGGTACTTGTGGAGCCAACAATACCATCGGCATGTGCCCAGGTTTAATCTTGGGATCAAAATTGGATCTTGGAGCATTCAGGATAATCTCATACAAGAGTCCAGACTGAGCATAGATCAAATCCAAATCTTGAGCCCTAAAAATATCTTGATCCTCATTTTGAACTCTAGATGTGGAAACATCGTTCATGATATAAGGTAATAATTACTTGAGGAACCACTCTAGAAGAAACTATGGTGGTATAAAGGCTTTAATTAATCATTTTTGTCTATGCCAATCTTTAATATGATCTGAAATATGCGTGGCTTTGTCTTTTAGGAAGGTCAACAAGAGTTTGGTACCGACGTTATAATGTACGGGTAGCTGGAAATGATTAAGAAAAGTCATGGCAAGGTCATCAAATGTAGTATAGGTCCCCCCGGTAACTCTATATACCATTTCTCCATAGGACCTATGAGGGTGCGTTGAAATAGGCTTAACCAGACGGAATCATCAGTTAAGGAATTGAAGAGCACCAAAGGTAGAAGGTTGTGACATGCTCACCAAGATCTTCACCAACCTTACCTTAGAACTTGGGAATGTCCAAAGGAAGCTTGGTAGGGACTGCCATCCATGCTGGATTATGAGACACAAGATCATTCATCAATATCGACAAATCAGGTAGGTTTAATGTCACAAGGAAAGGGAGCCTAGGTTGATTCGGTCGATGCCACGCTCCCTAATAGGACTGGTTCGGAAAAGGTTGATTGCTATACATACCATGGCCTTAGCTAGTGGGATAATACCCTCCTTCCATATGACCCATGAAGGCTTGCATGGAAGCATTGTAATGCAGGGTACTATGAGGCTGAGATGCTACAAAGCCATAGTTAGAGGAATAAGTGGGTTGTTGATAATCGTACCCATACGATTGATAGTTTTGTCTGTAATACAGTCCATAAGAAGGTACATGGGAAGCTCCATAAGCTATACCATGAGCTGGGCCATGAGATGTTCCACAAGATGGTCCATAAGTAGGTATATGAGAAGCTCCATGATTTGTTCCACGAGACACTCCATGAGATGATCCATAAGTAGGAATATTACCTGCTAACACATGAGGAGGCACTTGAACTTGTGACACTACGATGTTAGCAGATGCAGGACAGACATGGCTTACAATAGAACTCTTGACCGAAGGACAACTAGATGTGGGAAGAGAATGTGTTAAAAGGGCATTTGAAGGAATAGGTTGAGAATATGATGGAATATGTGAAGGGATATAGCTTGTATCCCCAATATTCACATGTCTCAACTAAGGTCCCCAAAGAGGAATGCTAGTGCTAGGTCTGGGATGTGTGTATGAAGGAATTTCCACCGATGGAGTGGATGGTGCAATGTAACTACTATTACCAAAATTCTCTTCATGGAAAGGAATGGAAGTTCCCCCAGGAATAGTACTAGGGTAACCAATTGGTTTGACATGAGATACCGGACCGGGATTAGGAATATAAGGAATGCCATATATAATGTGACCAGTGTTGGTGGGTGCATCGTGAGTTTCTTCATTTTGATAGTATAACTAATACCGGGGGTCGGAGCTAATTTAATCAGGAAACTGCAATAAATATTCTTGTGACGGTCTAGCCCCATAAGGACAACACTCAAGCAGAGTTCCATATGTGCTGAAAGGTTCACCTTCCACCGTCGGAGGTGGGGAAGGAGGAAGCTCTGGGACCTCAAACCCATGATGACTTATGGCGAGATCTATGTGTGAATCAAAGTGATGACTAGTCCATCTGGACTGTCTGGCTCTCTCTCCCAAGGGAGGAAAAGACGTATAAGGTGAAATATATGCTAAACGATGAGAGCGATGGGGAGCCGCACCCGGATCCACAATGACTCAACAAAAATAAAATACTTGATCTATCTACGCAACCCTAAGCAAACTAGCGTGCACATAACATACACTTAGAAAATATAAATCCAAACAACAAGAAAACCAAGGGTAGGATAAGTGAGCTTCTGAATGAAGTAGGTATGGCTCACCTAGGAGAGGATTGAGACTCCCATACATAACAAGCAGAGGTTTGTAACCAATTATAGTGGCCGTCAAATTCAATGCATATAGAGACTTTGTTGCCTGACCCCTACTTGGACAGGAAACCTGTAGAATAACCTATGCAAATACCCCCTCAATAACCTAGGTAAGGAAACTAAGGTCACCTCAATATAACCGATGCTCAAGTGGACAGTCACAGGTGGGATCGACCATATGGGCAGGGTAGCAAAGCTCGAATCCTGACAGCACAACTAGTAACCCAGGGGTGCACCAGTCAATACCTCAAAGGCCCTCAGATATGAATACAATCTTGGAAATATCTTCGGTGCTCATAGAAAGTGACCAGGGGTCATCCCAATCACAATCGCATGCACTTCCTCATGCGTAACTCCCATGTAAGAGGAGAATCCTGAGAAACACTTATTATACCAATGGTTTCACACTCTCACCTAGTCAGACACGTGATTGTTTTGTTTAATGGTCTTGCAGAATTAACTTACAATGAACTATTCCAAGACCCTAAAACCTAATCTTGTTGATGCACCCTAGAAAAGAGAGTGTAATCCATTTTATTAAGTGTTTATTTTATTTATCTATGATTACTCAAAGGGTAATGGTCATGCAACTTGTGCTATTATGACACAATGTGAAGTAAAATGCACACCTAACAAGCAATGCAAATGTAATGTGTAGAATGAAAAACATGGTATGCTACTACGTGAAGTGCAAAATGTTTCCTTGAAATGTAAGTGCAATCATTCCTATATGAAAATATGACTATCACTCACCAAGCAAACCTAATGCAAGTACTGTGCCAATGCAAGATGTAAGCAATGCATAGTTACTATGCAAAATGCAACATATTTGTATTTTTGAATTAAATGAGATATGAAAGCAAAAAAATGACTCTACAACCACTTACAAACAGCAGCCAAGAAAATCACCAAGGTAAAAGAGACCTAATGTACTAATCTCAAAACAAAAAGTAGAAAATGAATGACACAAACATGTCTAAAAATCAAACTAAAAATAGTCTCTAGGCCGAAACAGAGGGTGTATACAGACTCCAGAAGCATCCAAGAAGACTAAAAAATCATCCAAAATCACCTAGCAACACTTATCCTCCCACTAAGGCTCAAAATCAAGGCATATGTGACTATTCTCAGTAAAACAATGTACATACACGATTGTTTAAGGAAAACTCACGTGTATACACGATTGTAAAAGCTAAACCCACATGTAGGAAGAAAAAGGAAGAAAAATAAGGCAAACATACAAGTTGAGACAAAATTTACTCCTTCAGGACCCTATTGGGAAAACATGCCCCCAAACCTGACACAGAAAGAAATAAATCAGAGTAATTCAAGTATTTGAATACCAAAAACCATGAAAGAGAAACACCTAGGAACCTCCCCAGTATGGTCGCCATTTATGTTACAGAGAGAAACTTCCTATGGCTTGGGGTGTACCACAACAGACATATAGACACGAGAAATAAATCCCTTCCCAATATGAAAGAGAAACCAAACATCTAACACTAAGGGACCTCAAATCATACCTTATTCCATATGGTTGAAGTAGATCCCCGTTGATCTTTTTCCAATCCCGCTTGCACTAGCAATTTTCTCTCAACAACATCAAACAAGACAAGCATGCTATATAATATGGTGTTAGATCTACTCTAGCATATATAATAAACAAGGTATAAGCAATTAAACATATCCATGGATTCAATATTAATTCAAATTCACATTATTGGACGGGAAAATATATTTTTATTAATCGAATCAGAGATTACACAAGTGACAACCTCTATTGGCACATATGCGAACCGGAGAAACTGAGTCCTCCACCTGGGCATCCACCAACTCAATCCTCCATCTCTCGATAGAAAGCTCACAAAAAAAGGCAAGCTTGGGAAGAACACAAAGTTATCCAAAGGTACAAAGGGATGCAAACTCAAGTATATGCAAGCTATGGCAACAATGGACTATAGTTTCATTGCTCTTCAATTCCTCCCCTTCAATGTATCCAAGGAGTTCCTTATATATCACTCCAAAGGGGTAATGGAGGGTTAAATATGAGCGATATTGAGGCATATGGAAGGCCAAGAGTCAAGTGGTTCGGACACGCATGAAGGAGAACTAAAAAATATTTGGATTTATGCACACATATCGAAGTACGCAGGTTTGAGGTCAAAAGTCGTGTGTACACGCATGTATGGGATTAAAATTCATGTACAGCAATAAACAAGTGTTTTAAGTGATGAACTTGGAAACATCAAAGTATAATATCATTCCATGGGGTCTAAAGAGTTTGCAGAGAGACAGGGAAGGACATACACATATCATAAACCATGTGTGGTAAAATCAACTATAACAGTGCATATGGAAACAAGATGCATAAAGGACAATAAATAGACATATTCAATAATCAAACTAACATTGAAAAGACTTATGCTAATTCATGATTATAAAGAAACTATTATCTATGAAACAAACTAAGGTATAACCAAAGTAAATGTATAACAAAACAACAATTAACAGAACTAAGCCTACTGTAAATTGATTCTAGTATTTAAAGCAATTAAGATCTATGTAACTATTGATATAAAATTGAACAACCAACTATAAAAAAACTGAAAATGAAACTAGCTATGCGTGCAACCGGTTATGTAATTATGGAAATGAAACTATATTGACTACAAAGAAACACTCACAATAAAACACATGCTACCAAAAATAATGAAATAAGTGATTACATGAAACTCAATTACATAAAAAAACTGGAAATGAAACTATGCTAACTGCAAGAAATGAATGACTAAAATACACATGAAAATGGAGACCTCTGGTTGTTGAGGGGCCCTCTCAGCAATCAGGGTTGAGCTTCAATCACTCACACATACAGGAACATGTATAAACAACAGGAATATTAACTTGTATTAAAGTTCAAAACAATATTACAGAGTTTCTCTCCTAACGTTGAATGATTAACATTCTATCTAACTATGCTCTTGCTTGGAGGCAGGTATATATAGCATTTAGAAGGATGAGCAGGTCAACCCTTTCAGTGGCCGACCACTCCTAAAATAGTCAACCATTATTACAAACAATTGATCATGTGCCAACACATAGTCATCCTCCTTCTCTTTCATGCGGTTCTACTCACGCGAGCTGCAACATATTGCTTCTTGATAACATGGGGCATGAGTTGTGGTGTCGAACAGAGAAGGTAGGATGGGTGAGACTTCTAGAGTGAGGATCATCTAGTCATTGAATGCATGGGAAACAAAGCAACTGAAAACCATTCTACATTTTAACACTTGGGATTATGCCAACAAACAGTGCGCAGTTTGATCGACAGGATGAATGGTGAGTTGGATGCGATCTGCGCATATCTAGCGTGGGTGCATGTCCAATATTAGCTTATGCAAAGATTATAACCTATAAAACAATTTCATATATCAAAAAAACTTCCAAATATCATCGAATTGATTAATAAAATCATGAAATAATAAGAATAAACCAGAATTTGCATAAATCCCAAATGTATTCATACCTGGGGCTGAATGATAAGTTGTATGATAGGAATATGTCAAAAAGGTGACAAAATAGAAGTCAAAAGAGTAATTTATCATTCAAAAATAGTAACAAAACTAGGATCAACAATGAGCCTCCTTCCATGGAGCGTAATGATAAATCGAGGAGATTGAGGTTCACTCCTAATCCACAGATTGGACTTGGCCTCATTTTGAGAAATTGTATGAAAAATAAGTTTTCCACTGGACATAATTATTAACAAAAGAGGCAAAGGATATCAACTTAATATATCCTAAATAAGGAGCAGGGTTAGAATGAAGGTCCATTGGACAAGCTATCTCATGCAAATAGAGTTCACATAACAGATTACGTTCAGTGAAAATGCTCTCCACAAAGGTCTCCAAGAACTTAGCAGAGGGTTTCAACTGATAAGGTCTCCCCTCCTTTAGGGATTTTAATTTAAATAGGGTCATTTGTTCATACAATAACACCAAATATGATGGATATGGATCTCTAGAGCTCATCAATTCCTGAGAGAGAGTGTAGATTTGATCTTTTTCTTTCTGCATGGATTTGAATTTATTCAATTCCTTCAATTCTTTTTGCACCTCCTCCCCTTAAAAACCTTTGGAAAGTTAACTCCTCTACCCATTTATCCCTTAATTATTTGATAGTCCTTTTGTACTAAAAAAGGGGAACCATTCCATCCCAACATCGGTCAGCATGATATTTCCACTTCTTCACTTCCATCTTCAACAGTGAGAGCTCTGCATCTTTCTCATCATCAGAATCCAAATCAACAATTTCTTGAGAAATTTTCATCCCTACCTTGTCACCAGATGTCTCATCCCTCTGAACTTGTATTGACAGTGTAACAAATTCTCCTTCCATCAGTGTTGCATCGACCTCTATTTGTTTGGATGCTTCATCAACCAAATTTGGGAATGTTGGTTTTTCTGTGACAACATCCTATTCCATCGATGATGCAACAATCTCTACCTATGTGGCTGCTTTAACAAACAATTTTGGGAATGCGGGTTCTTGTGTTAAAACATCCCTCTTCTGAATCTCATCCCAAGCAGCTTCAATATTTGTTTCATTCTCGATAGATAATTTTGGGGATACTAGTTATGGTGTAACAATATCCTCCTTATGTAATTCCACCATAGAGAATTCAGTTTGAGTTTCATCTTCAACAAACATTTGCGAGGATGTTAGTTATTGTGTAACAACATATTTTTCTTGTGCCTCAATCTAAACATATTTTATCTTATTTGTAGTTTCAACAAGTACCTCCAAGTGTGTTGGTTCTTGTGTAACAACCTCTTGTTTTTCAATTTCTTCTGACTACTAAGATTTCTCTTGAGTTACTTCAACATCTCTTGAAAAATGGGACTGATCCAAGAGGACTTCAGTATCCCCTGATGGTTTGGATTTCATATGTTCAACTTCTCCTAATTCCAGTTCAGGGATCATTTCAAATTCTGGTTCATTTTCATCCTTTGGCTCCACTGCAAGTGCTTCTTTTTCTTCCTCATTTGCCTGTGCAGTTTTTTGTGCAACAAATGCTCGAACGGTGAATTTATATCCTAATTGATTAAATATTCCACCACACTCTCAATACATCATTTTTTCCTATTCTTCACCTCACTCAATAGGAGGTGAACCCTCCAACTGATTTGCAGCCTCCACCAATGTATTCAGTCTTTTCTCTAGCTACTTTTTACATGCTTCTTTCCAATTCCCTTTGAAGAATTTGCAGCTCCTATTTCAGCAGACCATTATCATAGAAAAGACATTTAGTTTGAGGTTCTTCTGCAGTAGGTTTCTTGGGCCTCGAAATTGTATTTTATAATGGATTTATTTACATTAATTTATGNAATAAGGTTGTCTTTTACTCTGTTTTATTAATTAAAATCTCGTAAATGTAAAATAAGACAAATATGTTATTTTTATGTATTAAATGTAGTATTTTGCAAATAAAAGATGTCTGGCACTCCATTCAGCCCCTTCTTTTAGTCCTAAGTTCCACACTAGGTTTGATGAAATGTTTTCTTTTATTAAGTTATTGGTTTGATTTATCATCGTCTTCTCATTCTGTAAATACTTGCATATTAAATGAAAAGCATGAGTTAATGGTAAACATATTTTTTTTTAAATTTAAACAAATAAAATAATGCTAAAAGATTATTAAAGAGTTTGTTTAAATAATAAAAGCAAAAGGTAAATCCATTTGAAATTAAATGTTAAATGAAAATTTGTATGAATTAAATAATAAGGAAAACTCTTTTTTGGAATGATGAAGGGAATGGTAATTGTTTTATATTAAAGGCCACTTCATATTAACACATGTTCCTTTATAATTGATATAAACATTTAAAACCACTGCATATTAGCTTACATTTCATTTATTAATTACTATGAGTTAATTTAATGAAATGGTTGTTATGTTCAGGTTGTGAAATGGACTCACACACATTAAGAAAGAAGAGGGCACACATCATGGGAGGCTAGCTCTAGGAATCCAACATTCAGTTCAAAAATCTAGAACCCAACCATCAATTTGGCCAACAAAATAGCAAGAAAATTGCTCATAATCTGGATTTATGAACTATAGCTCATCCAGACGCTCATCCAAATGCCCATGCAGATCACGTGTTTTTAACATATAGTTTATTTTTGGGCTTGATTTGTGGGAAAATAGAAGCGAAATTGAAATATGGAACATGGGTTTTGTGCAGAATATGCCCATTTCAATCCCAACTACGAATGTTTTCCAAATTCATATCCATTTGGGAGACAATCACGGTTCTTTGAAACCAACGTTTCCAGAAATTGTGGTTGACCATTTTCTGAATTTGTGGATAGTTGAACATACAGCATTGAAGAACCTCTATTTTTAGCAAGAGGCGGTCGACTTTCACATCTTTTGAAAAAAACTATATATACCAGCCTCTTCTTGAGAGCTGAGTTAGTTAGTTAGTAGTCTTTCAGCTTAGCAGTCCACATACAATTATCAGTTCAGAGAACTCTGTAATACCTTTCTTATTTGAATGGAAGTTTTATCATACTATGCATGATGGTGTTCTAAGTACCATTTGAAAAAGCATTCACTCTGTTGCTGGGAGGGCCCCTCGACAATCAGACTTCTACATTCTCGTATTTTTTGTTATCTTCTTTCTCTGTAATTAGTATCGGTTTATTTGTAAATGGCTTGTGTAATTTCATTCCTGTAATCATTTCATTTACTGTCTGCAGTTTAGATTTCATTTCAATATGATTACGATTATGTAGTTTGTGATTATGAATTAGCAACTAGTTGCACCATCATAGACTAGATCATGATTTTCCCTTGTTATATGCTTTCAGTTTGTCATTTGATTTCATGTTAATAGAGTAGGTTGTTCTTATTTAATTACAGATAGTGTTAATTCTATCAATTTCGATTTCGTCATGAGTTTCTTTAATTACACTTCAGTTTATTTAACATTGCAATGAGTAATAATGTTTTAAATTTGAATCTTTTTGCCAGTGAATTTAGTTGTCAAGTAAACTTAGAATTCTGTATTTATATTTCATCCATTACATTCATGAGTCAGTTGACCTTAGAGTACTCAAATTAAGCATTTTTAGGAGTTTTATCATTTTATGTATCCAGACTATCATAGAGACAGCCTGTTTGGCCTGTCATATAGACAGTCTATTCGGCCTGTCATTTAGACAGTCTGTTCGGCTTGTTATACAGACCCTCGTTCCATCTTGTTGCCCAACCCTTCATCCAATCCTTAACATGTTTAATCTGTTTTAAGCCTGTCTTTTAGCTTTCTGATTATGTCTAGATTAGGGTAGTGTTGCCCTGATTTTCTGACTTAGGCCAACTAAGGAGATTAAGCCCACACAAGTAGCTTAAAGCAGCTCCCGGTGTGTTTGGAATGACAAAATATCGCAGGTTGTGGTCCTGCTACCAACTGAATTTTTCTCTTAAGGAGAAACTCAAATTCAGTAAAAATTTATCCTAATGTTATTTCTATCAATGAACCCTAAAATTAGTTTTCTACTACCTAAGTTATCCTAGATTTTCTTTCTTAATGAAAGTCTTCGATTTTGAGGATTTCGTATCTAATATTCTAAATTTGAAAAGACTATTATAATTATTCTAAAATTACCCAAATTCTATTTAACAACTGTTAAATGTAAACTATACTAAAATAACACTAACTGAACTATTCTATCCCAGCAGAGAGCAATTTGAATATTATATTAATTATCAATTAATATTTCAAGTGAATAGAAAGATAAATGAGTAAGATTTAAATGAAAATATTTAAACCATCCACACTAAATCATTCTGCTATATGTTACCATGACAGAGTTTTATTAATTAATAACTAATAAACAACATTAAATATTTGAATAGAAGATAATGTTCATAATGAAAACATTGCAAAAATACAAATGAGATAAAAAACAAACATAAATATGTATATCATTATATCTCGAATTTTCAATAAAAACACTGATTAATTCAATTATAATAACATACTAATTCAAATAATAATATTGTGTTGACAAAGTGTAATATCAAATAATTAATACAAGCATAACCAAGTATATTGTATCAATATTATAAGTAGAAGATGATATATTGAAATATATTATAAAAGTATCCAAAATAATACCGATCAACGATACCAGTCTAAGAATTTCCAGTCACATTCCACCTCTGAAGGTAAAACCTCAGTAAGGAATAAAACTAGTACTGAAATAATATTTTAATGATGTTTTTCTTCCGCCACTCCATCCCCTTTGCATAAAAATTACTAGTTTATATATAACCCCACGAGTCCTTCAATTCAGTTTCTTCATAAAAGATATATTCAATACAATAGGAGGTCTATTCCTATTAAAGTGCATCGAATCTCTTCAAAAGACACCTGTCATAAATATTACTATAGGATAAAAACAATCAATAAAACAACTAGCCTGTATTATCTCCTGATTTAAGGGAACTGACATATTCGTGGCTATTTTGAAATTCCAGTCTTCAAGAAGCATCAATGTTTCCCAACTGTGATCCAAAACGTCCTATATATGCTGAGGATAGTGATACCATGTACACATGTTCAACAAATATAAGAGTCTTATTAAAACCAGTTCCAACATAAATAACAATAAAACCAATAAATTATATGCATGCCTGTAAAATCTACGATTTTGTAGGTATGCTCTTAAAAATATTTTATTAACTGTCAACAGAAAGATAAACCATATAACTGAAAATAGAAACAACATTAGGTTCTACTTTGTAAATTGATCACTCTTTTGGCCTCAAAAAGTTTAGCTTTGAGCTTGATGATTACTAGCTTCTGTCGATCTACTTGCTCAAGCAAGTGCTGGTTTGTGTCTATCATTGATTTTTTTGCTTTCTTGTATCGATCCTTCTTGATGTTCATGTCCTTCCATCTATTAACCCAATTTAATAATTCTGCCCTGAATGTTTTATTTTATTCATCTTTCAAGGTTGTGTTTGCTTGACATTCTTTTAGTTCATTTTTCAATTCTGCGATTTTGGTTTCATATACTCTGTCAAGGACCTATTGGATAGTTTCTTCTTCCTTATCATGACATGAATCATCTACTTGAGAAGAATCAATATTATCTATATCTTGATCTAGTGATGGAAAGCTCATAAACGATGGCTCAGGGCCGGAACCATAAGCATCCATACATGATGGAGCAGTTTCAAACTTACCTAACTCCGTAATGTCTTTGGCCAATGATTTTTCATGATTATTCTCTATGAGAATAGGCTCATCTATATGTGTGGTTTTGGGAACCAAAGATGGAAAATCATCTTCAAGATGGACAATCACTGGCCGATTACTCCGTTGAGTGGTTGCAGGAATAGAGGCTATAGGGGTAGTGTTCATACTTCTAGTGATTCTTCTTGTACGAACAAACACAAGACTTTTTGGCTCAAATCCCACTTTGTCACAACACACCTGCACTAATTGTTCAAGTTTTCGCATGGATTCATCACCATGTTTTCGAGGAGTACATAACTCAGAGGGGTTTTCATAATTAATAGCATCAACATCTTCATTTTTGGTCAATCTGCCCTTTGGCTTTGTAGGTGTACTAAAACACTTGTCAGATAGGGATTGGTCCATGGTTGTCTTAGCGTAATAGGGAGCTACATTCACAATTTCATCATCACTAATACAAGTACCTATAGGTGGATTTGCTTCCTGAAGCTCTTTATCCCTTAACTCAGCCTTATGAACATCATCAACTTCGGATTTTACTGGAGCCTTACGCTTCCTACGATTTTTAGGGGGAGGGTTTGGCCAATACTGAGTTGGCCCTAATTTACATCCAACCAAAAACTCATCCCAAGATTTACAGCTAAGAGACAGTTGATGCTGGATTAAAATTTTAATTAGACCATGGTGGAACAAACTCCTACCAGGATTACCTATGGTATTTTGCACCGAATGTGCCATTTTCTTCAGACTTTGTAATAGGTAAAATGGAAGATTAAGTTTAGAGCCTTTCAATGCTAACAGTAGTCATAGATGATAATAATGCAGATGAGAGAATTGGCCATCACAAGATACATACCTGACTAGGATTTCATAAAATGCTCACCATTCTGGTTTTAAAATTTAACTGAAACCCCAATCTTCAACTTTGCATTGGTCGGTAAGGGCAACAGTAAGGACCGACATTTCTTCTTATCCACTTTTCCTCCTTTAAACCATCGCTCTCCAATTTGAGGAAGCTTCGTAGCTTCTGCAATCTTATCTTCATCAATTATAAACTTGAAATCCCCAATCTGTGCTACATTTTCTTTAAAACGCATAGCAAATTGTTTAGTAATCTCCACATTATGGCCACTAAAACACCTGAAAAAATGACCCCATCCAATCTTTTCGAATAATAGAGCAACTTTCTCGTCAGCTTCAACCAGCTCAGGTCTTGAAATTTCAAAATGGCTGACAGGAGCCATTGTTTCCTCACTACAACTCTGGTTATGGATTGAAATGAATGAAGTCCTGAAGATTGAAGGAATAGGCACCCAAGTATAAGGAATTACGTGAAATGTCAAATCCTCAATTGCTTCATACGTGACAGAGATGAGAACCCCAATTTTGGCCATATTAACCAAATTTGGAGATGATGAGCACAACAGCCAGCGTTTTCGCTATGATAAATGAATAGACTAGCCACGACTAACTGAAATTATTCGAAAAGCAGTATGTAAAAGGAAATTTCAAACTCTAACTAATCCTTCATATTAGAAATCATTCGATTCAGGGATTATAAATCAAAATATTAATGACACTCAATCTGGAATGATGAGCTCGTACAGCATCATGAATGGGAATGGCTATCAATCATATATGAAATTAAATTCTACTGATACGATTTCATTATTATACCCACAGCTGTCAATTAAATTGATAGGTGTTAACAAAATCCTCATACCAATACGAATTCAATCTTCATGCAGCGATCCTTGTAACAAATGTTGTCTATTAGCCATATGAATCATGTATCTTCATTAAAAACTATCAATTGATTATTACTCCAGATTACACGTGGAAGGTAGTCGTGTTCATTAACGTGAAGATGTAGAGTTATAATAATAATCTGTAATGTTCTTAAGATTTCTAAAATGCAACTAACTAACAATCACTATTCACACTCAAACCATATATATATACATGTAGTTTGATTTCGAAATATAGTTTTAAATACTTTATGAAATCTTATCCACTTATGTCCCAAAACCAGATTTGATAGGATATAAAGCTCATAAAACTATTGTGGTTATATTTATGTGACACATGAAAATAATACACTTTTATTTGCACTCTCGCTATTTTGTGTTATATATATATATATATATATATATATATATACAATTTTTACAAAGCAATAATATGATATTAAAGATTTAAGTTATATGTGAAATCTGAACCTTAGGTTTAATGAAAATATTTTTAATTAATAAATCACCTTTAGTTATAAGGATTTCAAGAACTTATAATATCTTATCAAAAACGAAGCTCCAAACCAATTCAAAATGTATCTTCATTAAAACTAATTAGCATACTATACTTTTAAATCTCTTAAATCAATATATATAATCAGATGAATTAATTAATGATAAAATTGATCATATATAAAATTTACGAGACTGACAGTTGCTAATTTATCAAATTTATGAAAGTGTTTTCATAAATTTCTAATATGACTCCTAACTCTTCTGTAATTGAGAGTACGTTCAGAATCCTTGATTCTGAAGGAACTCTTTTATAATTTTTAAAAGGTAAATCATAGAAGAGAGCTGATCATTTTCATCTCAACAAAAAAAATGAAGGGGTTGTTGCTGACTGCTAACGGGTAGTTAGACAATGGTTATGTTCATTATTAAAACCTTAGATTAGACTGTTTAAAGTATTCATTAAAGTTTTATTCTTATTTTTATCCCCTTCCATTTTATATCTTGAGCTATGTACTGTGTTTTGGTTTACTGTGGTTTCTGATTTCTTTCTCCATTAGTGTTGTAATGTTTTGTAAATTATATCTTTGGTTTAGATTGTTTTCAGTATTAGATGCATTAGTTTTTAGTATTATAAAGTTTGATGATAAAAGTTCACATAACTAGTTTAGTGTAAGTATAATTTACAAACTGTAAATCAGTTGTATGATCTTTTATGATTAGATAAGATTCTTTAGTTTATGGTATAGTTTGTTGAAGAGGTAGAGTAGAAGTATTTTGTTTTTCTATTGAAGGTTCAATTATAGATTGAATATATTTTCAGTTATTATTTTGTACTTACTTTTAGAGCTCCAAGTTTATTTTGATTTGATTAGTTTGTTGTTTTGCAACACATTTATTTACAGTTGGTCTTTAGAATAATATTTGATTTGTTTTCTACGAATACGCAGTTACCTATTTTTCTTTCTACAAATTTGCAATTAAGTAATTCATTGCTTTCCGTAACTCAGTTGCAATTGCATTCTTAGATAAGAATTTACTTATGCATACATGGAATAGTCTCCAACTCATAACATAGATCCGATAATTTGCTGCAAGTAGTTAATTTTGCTCTCATTTTGCTTTCGGACCAAGCGACTGCTTTCTAGATTAGTATATGCAATTTCGTTCCATAGAATAGATTAGCATAGCATTAGATTAGTTTCAATCTCAGTTATTAATTAGTTTTCTACCTTTGTAAAATATATTAGATTAGATTTGAATTTATAGTTACTTTTCAAGTTCTTAGTTAATTTCCTGTTTTTATAGATAGATTAAATTATTGCATTTAACTCATGATAGTCATGCATGTAGATTAAAATCATATAGTTGCATGTTAGCACATCTGCATATTTAGCTAGCTTAGGTTAGTTCAAGCTTTAATCCTACACATATAGTGTTTGCATCTCACAAGGTCCCTTCCCAGGTTGACAAATTAAGTGTTGAATTAAATAGCACATATTTTGCCCAACATTTTGGTGCCTTTGTCAGTGAGGTGCTAAAGGGATTTGAGTCTAGGTAGATAAGGGTAGATAGGTTCCCTTTACATTACACAGCCAGGGGGAGGGGAAACGATAATATGTAAAGATGACTTCACTACGGAATTTCCATAGTGTGATAGCCTGACGCATCCACTTTAGTGGGTCTCCCCAAAGCCTTATTGTTCCTTTTTCGCACAAGTGTATTTACTTCATGCAAATTTTGATTTACCGTCTCTTAAGTTTACTTTTTGAAAACATAGGTAGTTTACTTTCCCATAAATAAATGTACTTTCCTTCCGCAAAAGTAGATAATTTACTTTTCCATAGTTTAATTTCATGTACGTGTGCCTTGCAAATTTAGGTAGTTTAGTTTTATGCAATTACTCTTATGCAAGTGTGTTACCTCTTCAGCAAGCCTAGGTGTGTTTACTTTCCAAGTGTGTTTATTTTCTGCAAATTTTGGGTGTGAATGTTTATTTTTTTGTGAAATTTCATTTTGTTTTCTTACATGAGGTGTTGCATTTAGATTTGTTACATTCAATTCATTTTTTTAGGTGTGTTTATGTTTGTCATAAGGTATTTTATTTTCAAGTATGTGATATGTTTTGTAATTAGATTCTAAAGTAAAGAAAAAATATAAAAATAAAAATAAAATTTTTGGGTGCTGTAAGAACCCCAAACACTAATCATTGTGTGAAGAAGACCTATCAACCAACAAAATGGATTCAAAGGTGCTCATTAGCATGAGATAACTTTCTCAAATCCTAGCAACAACTAGGATATCGATCTCTCAAGAAGAAAATATATTGGCATTAGTTGAGAGCTTATCAACCTCTCCTGAAATAACACACGAACCCAAATCCCAAGAACTACAAAAATATGTTCTTTGCGAGACTACAAAAGAAGCTGATACATTGGGGATTACATCTGAAGGAGAACAACTAGAAATTAAATATTTCTCTACATGCAAGCTAATAGATCCATCATATGCTCAAACAACTGCTCAACTAGAAGAAGAGGATCTGTATGACATAGTGAAGGGAGGTGAGTACCAGGACTACATCGAAAGCTGGTTCCAAGAGGTAACCCATCCACAATACCATTCCTTCATTCAACACCTATTGATGCAAAGAAAAGTAAGTTGGTTGAATCTCCACATTCAGGTAATCACTCAAACAATCTTTTCATATGTGGATAAAGGTACAATTCTTATTTTGCTTCGCACTTGGTTTCATTGGAAAAGATCATATACTTGAATAAACACATTTTATTTCTTCTTAGGGTAGGGAAATATGTATATAAATAAAATGTTGCATTCTTAGTTTAAGGAATAATTAAACTTTGGTTTTTGTTTTCTTTTTCAAATAAAAGAACTAAGAAGAAGATCATGTTAATGACTAAACCAAAACAATGTTACAACATTATTCATTTTCATACGTGCATATTTCTAATTATATCACTTACTCAAGACCGACTTTAAATATCATGGGTATTTTTCATAAATTAAGGTCTATCTAAAACCTAGAGGTCACTCGTACATTCTAGCTTCATTATCAGGGCATGTTATTTAAGAATATTTACTACAGGGTAGCATAAGGGTGAATGAAATTCCTAGTTTGTGGGGAACATTACTATAACTCTATATGAAAGAGGCGAGATTTGGGACTAGAGACACTTTTCACTCATTATCTTATGGCTCCATACACTTTACACTAAATCCATCAATCGTGTGTATCTTTGATTTAATAGATTCCTCTTGCAGCCTTTATTTTTCCATGATAATAAAAAAGAGAAGACTAGTTGTCCTCCAATCCATATACCATCCCACCTTGTAGCATGGTTTTCAGAGTTGCTCCCCCACCACTCCTTCATAGGAAAAATAATTTTATAAATATCTATAGGGACTGGAAACATTGGGACAAGATCCTTTGATAGAAAATGGGTTTAATAGGTTAACCCACCGGGGTACTGAATAGGCTCGCTGGTAGTGGGTACCAGCTTGTGGTATGACCAGGTAAACCCAACGGGGTACTGAACAGGCCCGACTGAAAGAGGGGAATATGCTTGGAGAGGACAACTTGTTAAAAAAAGAGAGAAAAAATATGAAAATGACTTTGTGTTCATAAAGGTTGTTGTGGGTCTACTGGAGGAAGGTATGCATGGTTGATCTAAAATGAACTCCATCAATCTTCCATTTGAGAATGCTTGTAAGTTGCACTTAAGACCTGTTGGCCTGATTTTCTGACCTAGGCCAACAAGGAGGTTATGTCCACACAATCAGCTTAAAGCAGTGTCCGGTGTGTTTGGAATAGAAAAAACTCGCAGGTTCTGGTCCTGCTACCAACTGATTTTTCTCTTAAGGAGAAATTAAAATAAAAAAAATCTATCCTATCCTAGTGTTATTTCTATTCAATTAAATCCTAAAATTATTTTCAACTATCTAAGTTATCCTACACTTGCTTTCTTAAGGAAAGTCTTCGTTTTTGGAGGGTTTTATATTTAATATCTTCAATCTAAAAGACTATTAAAATCAAGAATACAATTTAACAATTGTTAAATGTATACAATACTAAAATAATAACTAAACTACCTTAACTATTCTATCTATCCTATCTCATCTGAGATCGTTTCTAAATACTAGATTAATTATTAATTAATAAAAGATGAACAGAAAGACAAAGTGCACAATTTAAATAGAAACATTTAAATTATACATAATAAGTCACTCTGTTATACAATAACTAAACAGAAAAACTGAGAATAAACAGTTATTTTAGTTTTCTGAAATTAATAAATAATTAATGATCAACATAGCTATTGAATCCAAAGATGATGTCTAATATAAAATCATTGTAAAAATACAAATGATATTTTTAACAGACAGAAGTGTACATCATTATAGCTTAAGTTTATAGTAAAAATACTAATAAACACAATCATAACGATATATTTATTCAAAATGCAATATTGCACTGATAAAGTGAAAATTGTAATTAAACACAAGTATAGAAAAGCATACTGTATTAATATTAAGATAGAAGATAAGATGTTGAAATATATAATATATCCAAAACAATAATACCAATAATGATATCAGTCTGTAGATGTCCAGTTGTATCTCACATCCAAAAATTCAACTTCAGGAATGAAACAACACCAGCAACAAAATATATTTCAAGTATATTTTCTTCAAACACTCCATCCAGGGAACAAGCGTTTCCAGTTCTTTGGTTTTCAAAAACCCTAGAATATGGAAAAATTACAGAACTAAAAGAAGCAAACTTCTAGAGCCCTGTTTAGCGCTACCCCCCTCCATTGTAAACAGAAATTTGCTGTTTAAATAGACAAATTCCCAACAGACACTCAGCTGAATTTCTTAGCTGGCCGCACTTATGAAAAACATGTCCAGAGCACCCCGAATATCTCCCAGATCGTTCATTCTTTTCAGCAAATTTATCACGTGTCTGGTAAATGGGGATCTTTTGGAGAAAACCCATGTTTTGGATTTTTCTATTTCGTCCTAGTTTGCCCGCAGTTCGCTGCATAAAATCCTCTCCTGAAAAACAACAGGAATCCAGCAATCTTTTATTTCTTCAGGCAATCTCTGATGCATTATCTTTTAAATAGGGCCACATCATTTTGAAAACTCCTGTAACAAATCTGCACAGTAAACATAAGTTACCGTCAGGTCAAAATAAAAATATAAATGGTAAAACAATAAGAATGTTCTCCCTAGATCGATCTGGTAACATAGATGATACAATTTTCCTCTGGCAAAAGTTTTCATCTTCCCTGATCCCTTCTAGCGAATCAATGTAAAAAATATTCCATGAGATGAGTCATATTGCGAATTTATTGGGCTGATGCGTTTGGTTGATCTTTTTACTTGCTGGCATTTTTATTGGTATAATTATCCCTCAAGAATAGCGCATAATTCTGTGATCTTCATGCTATATTTATTGATCTCAACAAATTGAGAATGTGTCACTGATTCGTTGTTTCACATTTTGTGGCAGAATTTAAATAAACACCCGTTTCATTTAACCACAATTTTCTTCACGTGGCAAGAGAATGGCATCTTCTCTTCTCAACAGACTGATAACGTGGTAATTTTATTTCATGGCAATCTGAGCAACATTCAATGAAATATGTTTGTTTCTCTCTTCTTAGCCGGTTATCTCGCTGTTAGTTGGAGTGATATGACAAATGTTCCTTCATTTAATAAGTTGATAAAGCAATTAAATATTTATTCACTTGGCGTGATCTCACTCTTCAACATTCTCAATGAATAAGTAAATGTTACACTCCTTATACCTGATATATGAAGAATATCCTTCCCAAATAAAAGATAAGAACACCTCGTATCATATTTAAATAGTATGATTCTATTGCGTTTAAGGTGGAGAATATCACGTCGGTTAAAATAATTTGAAAGAACTTAGTGTTGTCAATGTCTAATTTTTAAAAATTTAAATATTTCTAAATGGCATACATCTACTTGTTTCGAAGTAATTAATGCATCCAATGTCTCTTATAAACTATTTATGAGAATATGACACATTAGTGCTATCTTATCTTAAATATCCTCGCAAGGAACAATCAATATTTAGAGTAAGATATCATTCACCACATGAATCCATGAGCACGCCAATTTTCAAGAAATGATCATATAACTTATTTATTTGAGATATCATGGAAAATTATTATCCAAGTTATGATTATGAATACATATTTAAAGGAAAAGAAAATTGAATTTCAATGTTATTAAAATATAATTTAATACATTAAAAGGTTTTATTAAAAATGTTTTATCAAGAATATAAGTTCCAATGAATTATTTTTAGAAGACAATAAACTCTATATAATGATGAAAATATGGAATATATCCTTATAATAAAGTTTATATAATATAAAGTTTTGATAATAATATAATAATGAAATTTATGTTAGTATGATTAATTTTCTTATTTTCCATGGATCTTATAAGTATTGTAGATTTAAGAAAAGGCTAATAAAATTTAAGAATCAAATTATCATCGCATGAAAAACCAATAAAAGAATCAACTATGAACAATCCAAATCCAAGACTTGAGAAATCGTAAGCCCATTAAATCATCTTCCATAAAATTCAAGTCGAAGAACATAAGACATAGAAAGCGAGAGCTCATCCCAAGGAAGAAAATGAAATCAGAAGTCCAATCAAGCAAAGTAAAATGAAAGAACATTGAAAACCAAAAATTTACAATAGGAGTCCCTTTCATTTGAAAAATTAAGGGGAGTTGTTGGGGTGCCAACAAATGGCAACATGCTGGGAGAACCAGTTATCTCTGTATGTTTACCTGAAGATTAACGATATAGGAAAACAAAATCAAGTTTTTCTTGAAATATCAAACTTCACACCACATGACTTTATCCTATCACTAGCCTATATAGTAAAGTTTCAACTTTAATACTGTTATAATCAAATGAATTATCGCAACTATTATTCAGAGACTTCGTAAAGATGAATGACTTTAAAATATATGCATAGCAAATAGACCTGATCAAGAATGCTTTCTCAACAACTAAGGATAATCAAATAACATCAGCATAAAGATATGACCTCCATACCTTAAGAAGATATCTAGATAAGTTCCACATCCATTAAATATAAATAACTGAAAGATAAAATTTGTTTTTCTCCTTCTTTTTTTTTTCTTTTTTTTGTGTAAATATATAAATTATATCTTTGATTCAAGACTACTATCATGGCTTGATAACCAGCTATTGATAGCATCATTCATGAGAACTGTCAGAGATAAACAAGCCGGCTCGTGATGAGACCTCCTGTCCCTTGATCTTATGACCAAGAGCCATCACCCTGGTGATAAAAAATGATGTTATCCCTGACAGGGCTGATGATCATGATTAGGTCGGCTCATAATGAGACCTCCTATTCTTCAATCACAGTTTAGTTTAGTTTTAAAATTTTTCTAATGGATGAGAAACAAATCTAGATAATATCCCTATAATAACATGGAAGGCCTAAAGATGACTAATGCCATTGATTCATAAAGATTCTGAGAGAAAGGTTTTTCGACAAGTTAGCTTGCTTAGCTAATGTTATCATTCTCCAAATAAAGTCCAAGAATAATAACCGTGAGTTCAACTGACTGATTAGCTAAGTTCATAAGAAATCTTTCAAGGCTAGGAGTGATTCAGTCACAGTAAGAACATTTGATATGGAAAGAATTTTCTTACAATGATTTCTTTTAGAGATATCAGGTTGATTAGTAGAGAGATATGGACATCCAACAGTGTGCCATCAAAGTATTATTTATCTACAATTCTCCCTTAAAAACAAATAAGAAAATCAAAAAGCTGAAAAATATTAAATTCACTACTGAAACCAATCAACCAAACAAATTTTAAGACAAAATCACTAATTGAACCAAAACACTCAAAAGATAGAATCCGATCAAATCCAAAATTCAACCAAAAGGTATATATTGAAATCCAAAAGAAAAATTAAAAATTTATCGAAACTTAAACTGAGAGTCGAAGATGGTCAATAAACTCGAAAATCAAAATTCAAGATCTGATTACTTTCTATATGATGAGCTATACAAAATAACGTAAAAATCATAAAATTATGACATACGTAAGAAATAACGACAAATCTCCTAATATTAAAATTGACCACACTATAAAGATTTAAAGTTTAAATAAATGTCAATATAAAATAGAAAATAGGAGACACAAATATGTATGTCAAAATGGTGATTTTCACAAAAAGTATCATAAACGTATTATTGATGTAAAGTTTCGAAAATATTTGAATATTGCAGAATCATTCAATTATTAAAATATTTCTTCATTCTTTCAGGACTCATTTAATTAATCGATGAGAAGATTGAGGAAGTCGAATCCTTTTTATTCATCATTATTTACAAAAGGGAAAATGAAAAAGTTTAAGTTGTACAGTTTTGTGAGAATAATTACAAAGCGAGCAAGATGTAATGATTACAACTCTTTATTTTAAGAAACAAAAAAAAATGAAAAACCTAAAAGAAAATGGTCATAACAAAATCTTCTAAATCAAAGATAATCGAAAGAAATAAAGAAGACTTGTAAGAAACTAATTATTTCAAAAAGCAAGATATCAACTCAAAATCTAGTCAATATGTACAAGGCTGAGGTGATAAGAAATCCAATCATCTAGGTCTTGAAAGTGAAAACGAAAAGCAACCAAGTGAAACCAAATTCAATGTTAATTTCCTTTGATGATTAAATTAATTTGTGCAAATCATTATTAATTTCATGTCACAACTTCACTAAGCATCATAATCGAATGAAAGAAAATTCTTAAATCGAAGATTAACATGTAATAATATTTTACACAAATTTAATTGATCTAAAATTATAAAACAATTTTCCATACCCTCAATTATATTTATCTTAATTTGTGGTTTGTGATAATATCAAAATAAGACTTTTCCTTAATTATAAATATGGTAAGTATTCATAGAAAAGCCTAAATTATTAATTTTGAAAAATGATCGATTACAAAAATTTAGAGAAATATTCATCAAAACAATATTTATGTGCAAAATCAGGAATTGGCATGAATGATTTAGAAATTTCAAGGAGTTGATTTAGCAAACTCATTTCAAGAGAAAATCAAACTTTTAATGAAAATTTGAATGATGAAAGAAATAATCATAAGGCTAGTCTACTGAATGCCAATGTAATTATTTAAATATAGTCTAAAAAGTGTAATTAATGACATCATCCTACAATCATGTAAAATAACCTAATTATAGATTTATCATTACTGAATTATTGTAAATTTATGATTTCTCACAATTAATACCAAAATTCAATATTTCAAAGTTTAAAAAGATAAATAACAAGTATACAAATTTTGAATGGAAATAAGATAAATAATTCACTTCCCTGATGTAAGGCCATACTCGTATTCATGCATTCCCGATTGTATCACTTGCTTCAAAACGCTTACTAACTTGTCAATCCAACCAAGTGTACCTGACCAAAAATTAAGTATAGATCAATCTATCCTTAGCAGAAAACTATTGAGCTGATTAATAAATATATACATTCTTATATTTACTACTATGTGTGAAATCAAAACTAAAAACTAAGAAGTAAAGAAAAAGAAAAGAAACTACTCTATCTTATTCCTAGTCTTATTTTATGTACACTAAAATCAAATATTCAATCATAATCAGGTAAAGTCAAAAATCCAATGAAGCCATTGAAGCATTTGTAATCCTGCAACATAAAACATATCGAATATTAATAATATGAATTGAAATGCTTCATACTGAAAAATAGAAAGTATTAAATTAGAACTTATATTTACAAAAGGAAGAAGAAGATGACATGAAAATCTTTTAAAATATGACTCTTCCAACCATGCATAAACTGGATCATAAAAAGAAGATTGGAGGAGATCTAAAACTCATGAAGATTCTATGAAATGTGTGATAGCAAGTTCATCAGGATAGTAATCAAAAAGTGGCATGTCGAGATTATGATGAAAGGATCCAGAAAAAGTTGAAGTAGAGGATGTATTTTGTAAGGAAGTATCATCATCATAAATTTGAAAATCAAATTTTGACATTATCTTAGAGTAAGCACTTTCCCTTTGAAATTCATGAGATTTTGACGATTCAGTTAATTTACAATTGAAAAGATTAGTATCGTCAAAATCTAAAACATTATAAGAAATAGTTTTATCTTCTAACTTAACCTCTTCAATATTATCGTATGCATGAGATTCATGAGCGACATTCATAAACTTATTTTCCTCATCAATATCGTGAATAGAAAGATTTTCCTCATTCTTAAACAACAAATCACTTTGCATAGGAACTGACCATAGTGTAGAATTTGTTTGTATATTAGTATCTGGACATAAACTATAACCAGTAAATAGATCCGGATATAAAGCATAATAACTTTCCAAATGTTGAAAATTAGATGTTCCTGTTTGCAAAGGACAAACTTGATTAATTGATTCAAGAGAAAAGTCATTATCCATATTTTGATTTGTTGATATATTTTGTGAAGGAATGAGATAATTTTGTTCAATTTGAGAAGAAGAAAATGCAAAATCATGATTTATGCAACGATCATTCAAAGATTCAGTTTTAGATCCTAAAATCATTGATTCCTTTTCGACTACAATTGCTTGAACAAGAGAATGATTTTTTAATGTAAGTGTTGAATTTGAATTCTTTTGTTCTTGAAATTGTATATTAGAAGATCCTAAGATTTGTTGATGTTCAACTATTTTAGTGTCAGAATTTAGACCAATAAAATTAGACTTTGAATCAATATTAACCAATGAAGTGATGCAATCATCAACATGTGTATCGTCAATTTGAAGCTTATCATTATTTGTTTGATCATATAAAGTTGAATGAGAATCAAGAAATAAATCTGTTATTTCTTCTGCAGAAAGTTGATCTTTCTCATGGAATCTAAAATGCATTGACATAAATCTTGAAAAGAAAGTACTAGTAGATTCACCTTCTTGTTTGCGAAGATTTCCAATCTCATACCTGAACGCTTGATAATTATAATCCTCATGCACATCAATGAATAACTCCATGAATGAATGGATTTAGCTGGTAACATTTTGAACCAGCCTCGAATTCTTCTTTTGAAAGTGACAGTAAAAAGCCTGCAAATCTTACTCTCACACACTATACGATAATGGTTACAAATATCTATAAATTCAGTGAGATGTTTCAAAGCAGTCATTTTACCTTCTCCATCAAAACTTAACCTTTGCAAGAGATTTACTGCACTTTCAGAAATACCTCCAGCAGGCCCAGGCATGCTGAAAGCATGTTCTAAAACAGTAATAGGATCCATTTTAAAAATAGATTAAAATTTAAAAGAAATAGCTCAAAAGGGCTTACTTGCCGATCGGCCCTCCTTCTAGTGCCATTTGTTGGCCTGATTTTTTGACCTAGGCCAACAAGGAGGTTATGCCCACATAATCAGCTTAAAGCAGCGTCCGGTGTGTTTGGAATAGCAAAACCTCGCAGGTTATGGTCCTGCTACCAGCTGATTTTTCTCTTAACGAGAAATTAAAATCAGCAAAATCTATCCTATCCTAGTGTTATTTCTATTCAATTAAATCCTAAAATTATTTTCAACTATCTAAGTTATCCTACACTTGCTTTATTAAGGAAAGTCTTCATTTTTGGAGGGTTTTATATTTAATATCTTCAACCTAAAAGACTATTAAAATAAAGAATATGATTTAACAATTGTTAAATGTATACAATACTAAAATAATAACTAAACTACCTTAACTATTCTATCTATCCTATCTCATCTGAGAGCGTTTCTAAATACTAGATTAATTATTAATTAATAAAAGACGAAGAGAAAGACAAAGTGCACAATTTAAATAGAAACATTTAAATTATACATAATAAGTCACTCTGTTATACAATAACTGAATAGAAAAACTAAGAATAAACAGTTATTTTAGTTTTCTGAAATTAATTAATAATTAATGATCAACATAGCTATTTGAATCCAAAGATGATGTCTAATATAAAAATCACTGTAAAAATACAAATGATATTTTTAACAGACAGAAGTGTACATCATTATAGCTTAAGTTTATAGTAAAAATAATAATAAACACAATCATAACGATATATATATTCAAAATGCGATATTGAGCCGACAAAGTGAAAATTGTAATTAAACACAAGTATAGCAAAGCATATTGTATTAATATTAAGATAGAAGATAAGATGCTGAAATATATAATATATCCAAAACAATAATACCAGTAATGATATCAGTCTCTAGATGTCCAGTTGTATCTCACATCCAAAGATTCAACTTCAGGAATGAAACAACACCAGCAACAAAATATATTTCAAGTATGTTTTCTTCAAACACTCCATCCAGGGAACAAGCGTTTCCAGTTCTCTGGTTTTCAAAAACCCTAGAATATGGAAAAATTACAGAACTAAAAGAAGCAAACTTCTAGAGCCCTGTTTAGCGCTACCCCCCTCGATTGTAAACAGAAATTTGTTGTTTAAATAGACAAATTCCCAACAGACACTCAGCTGAATTTCTTAGTTGGCAGCAATGATGAAAAAAGTGTCTAGAGCACCCCAAATATCTCCCACATCATTCACTCTTTTCAGCAAATTTCTCACAAGTCTAGTAAATGGGGATCTTTTGGAGAAAACCCATGTTTTGGATTTTTCTATTTCATCCTAGTTTTCCCGCAGTTCCCTGCATAAAATCCTCTCCTGAAAAACAATGGGAATCCGACAATCTTTTATTTCTTCAGGCAATCTCTGATGCATTATCTTTTAAATAGGGCCACATCATTTTGAAAACTCCTGTAACAAATCTGCACATTAAACATAAGTTACCGTCAGGTCAAAATAAAAATATAAATGGTAAAACAATAAGAATGTTCTCCCTAGATCGATCTGGTAACATAGATGATACAATTTTCCTCTGGCAAAAGTTTTCATCTTCCCTGATCCCTTCTAGCGAATCAATGTAAAAAATATTCCATGAGATGAGTCATATTGCGAATTTATTGGGCTGATGCATTTGGTTGATCTTTTTACTTGCTGGCGTTTTTATTGGTATAATTATCCCTCAAGAATAGCGCATAATTCTGTGGTCTTCATGCTATATTTATTGATCTCAACAAATTGAGAATGTGGCACTGATTCGTTGTTTCACATTTTGTGGCAGAATTTAAATAAACACATGTTTCATTTAACCACAATTTGCTTCACATGGCAAGAGAATGGAATCTTCTCTTCTCAACAGACTGATAACGTGGTAATTTTATTTCATGGCAATCTCAGCAACATTCAATGAAATATGTTTGTTTCTCTCTTCTTAGTCGATTATCTCGCTGTCAGTTGGAGTGATATGACAAATGTTCCTTCATTTAATAAGTTGATAAAGCAATTAAATATTTATTCACTTGGCGTGATCTCACTCTTCAACGTTCTCAATGAATAAGTAAATGTTACACTCCTTATACCTGATATATGAAGAATATCCTTCCCAAATAAGAGATAATAACACTTCGTATCATATTTAAATAGTATGATTCTATTGCGTTTAAGGTGGATAATATCACGTCGGTTAAAATAATTTGAAAGAACTTAGAGTTGTCAATGTCTAATTTTTAAAAATTTAAATATTTCTAAATGGCATACATCTACTTGTTTCCAAGTAATTAATGCATCCAGTGTCTCTTATAAACTATTTATGAGAATATGACACATTAGTGCTATCTTATCTTAAATATCCTTGCAAGGAACAATCAATATTTAGAGTAAGATATCATTCACCACATGAATCCATGAGCACGCCAATTTTCAAGAAATGATCATATAACTTATTTATTTGAGATATCATGGAAAATTATTATCCAAGTTATGATTATGAATACATATTTAAAGGAAAAGAAAATTGAATTTCAATGTTATTAAAATATAATTTAATACATTAAAAGGTTTTCTTAAAAATGTTTTATCAAGAATATAAGTTCCAATGAATTATTTTTAGAAGACAATAAACTTTATATAATGATGAAAATATGGAATATATCCTTATAATAAAGTTTATATAATATAAAGTATGGATAATAATAGAATAATGAAATTTATGTTAGTATGATTAATTTTCTTATTTTCCATGGATCTTATAAGTATTGTAGATTTAAGAAAAGGCTAATAAAATTTAAGAATCAAATTATCATCGCATGAAAAACCAACAGAAGAATCAACTATGAACAATCCAAATCCAAGACTTGACAAATCCTAAGCCCATTAAATCATCTTCCATAAAATTCAAGTCGAAGAACATGAGACATAGAAAGCGAGAGATCAGCCCAAGGAAGCAAATGAAATCAGAAGTCCAATCAAGCAAAGTAAAATGAAAGAACATCGAAAACCAAAAATTTACAATAGGAGTCCCTTTCATTTGAAAAATTAAGGGGAGTTGTTGGGGTGCCAACAAGACCCTACTGTCTAATTCATACTATACCTAGGATATCACTATCCTAGAAGTGGGACCCATAAACTTATGAATCTAATGAACTTGAAATGCAAACTTTGTCGATAATTACTTAAATGACAATAAAACTTTGAGAAGTAGCAAGGTTGACTAGTTTCATATAGGCCTTACAAACTATCTACACCCTTATGTTTTCTACTTCAACCGAGTGTTGATTCATTCAGGGCATGAGGAAATGCCATACCTTTGGTATGGGGGTATGTTGGGCCTCGAAATTGTCTTTTATAATGGCTTCATTTACATTAATTTTCGACATATTTACCATAATTTAATACATCTATGTCCAATAAGGTTGTGTTTTACTCTGTTTTATTAATTAAAATGTAGTAAATGTAAAATAAGACAAATATGTTATTTTTATGTATTAAATGTAGTATTTGCAAATAAAAGACATTTGGCACTCCATTCAGCCCCTTCTTTCGGTCCTAAGTTCCGCAGTAGGTTTGATGACATGTTTCCTTTTATTAAGTTCTTGGTTTGGTTTATCATCGTCTTCTGATCATGTAAATACCTGCATATTAAATGAAAAGCATGAGTTAATGGTAAACTTTTTTTTTTTAAATTTAAATAAATAAAAAAATGCGAAAAGATTATTAAAGAGTTTGTTTAAATAATGAAAACAAAAAGTAAATCCATTTGAAATTAAATATTAAATGAAAATTTATATGAATTAAATATTAAGGAAAACTCTTTTTTGGAATGAAGTGATGTAGGGAATGGTAATTGTTTTATATTAAAGGACACTTCATATTAACACATGTTCCTTTATAATTGATATAAATGTTTAAAACCACTACATATTAACTTACATTTCACTTTTTAATTACTATGAGTTAATTTAATGAAACGGTTGTTATGTACAGATTGTGAAATGGACTCACACACATCAAGAAGGAAGAGGGTACAAATCATGGGAGTCCAACTCCAGGAATCCAACATTCAGTTCAACAATCTAAAACCCAACCATCAATTTGGTCAACAAAATAGCAAGAAATCCACTAAGAATCTGGATTTATGAACTATAGCTCATCCAGATGTTCATCCAAACGCCCATGCAGACCACGTGCTTTTAACAAAAAATTTATTTTTGGGCTTGATTTGTGGGCAAAAAAAAGCGAAATTGAAAATTATGGAACATGGGTTTTGTGCAGAATATGTCCATTTCACTCACCAAGAGAATTTTTTTCCAAATTCATAGCCATTGGGGAGAAAATCATAGTTCTTTGAAACCACCTTTTCCAAAAATTATGGTTGGTCGTTTTCTGAATTTGTGGATAGTTGTTACAACATTGAAGAACCTCTATTTTTAGCAAGAGGTGGTCGACTTGCTCATCTTTTGAAAAACACTATATATACCAGCCTCTTCTTGAGAACTGAGTTAGTTAGTTAGTAGTCTTTCAGCTTAGCATCCCACATACAATTATCACTTCAAAGAGCTTTGTAATACCTTTCTTATTTTAATGGAAGTTTTGTCATACTGTGCATGATCATGTTTTAAGTACCATTTGAAAAAGCATTCACTCTATTGCTGGGAGGGCCCCCCGACAATCAGATTTCTACATTCTCATATTTTTTGTTATCTTCTTTCTTTGTAATTAGCATTAGTTTATTTGTAAATGGCTTGTCTAATTTAATTCCTATAATCATTTCATTTACTGTTTGCAATTTAGATTTCATTTCAGTATGATTACAATTATGTAGTTTGTGATTATGAATTAGCAACCGGTTGCTCCATCATAGACTAGATCACGATTTTCCCTCGTTATATGCTTTCCATTTGTCATTTGATTTCATGTTAATAGAATAGGTTGTTTTGATTTAATTACATATAGTGTTAATTCTATCGATTTCGATTTCATCATGAGTTTCTTTAATTACACTTCAGTTTATTTAACATTGCAGTGAGTAATAACGTTTTAAATTTGAATCTTTTTGCAAGGGAATTTAGTTGTCAAGTAAGCTTATAATTTTGTATTTATATTTCATCCATTGCATTCATGAGTCAACTGACCTTAGAGTACTCAAATTAAGCATTTTTTAGACTTTTAGCATTTTCTGTATCCATACTATCATACAGACAACCTGTTTGGTCTGTCATACAGACAGTCTGTTCAGCCTGTCATTCAGATATTTTGTTCGGCCTGTTATACAAACCCTCATTCCAGATTTTTGTCCAGCCCTTCATCCTATTCTTAGCATGTTTAATCTGTTTTAAACCTGTCTTTTAGCTTTTTTATTATGTCTAGATTTGGGTAGTTAGACTATGGTGTTATACCAAAATCCTGTCACCATCATGTGATGAGACATTTGACATACCTACTTGCCCTGAATCCCGGCTTTTGGAGTGGAAACTAAATGGGTTTTTATCAATCTGTCATACAAATTCCCAGCACTGCTCATGCCCCTTTATCTAGGAGCGGAACCCCTTTTCACACCGCTTTTCATCGATTGTCCAGAAGCAGTGCCACCGCTTGTCACCCTTGGTCCATAGGCGGTTATTACCAGAACCGCTCTGTCATAGAAGGAGAAGTGCAGTACCTTGGGTAAAAAGGGAAAAAGAGAAGTTTCTCAAGGATTCTAGATGATAAGCCTCATGTACTACCTTATCCCTATTGTTGTGGGTTGGTTGAGCTCGAGATCCCTCATCCTAGGATCTTAAAGGACACCTCACCCACTAATTTCTCAACTATATCTATCTATTAAAGCCCTATAAATATGAGCTCATAGCCATGGTTGACGGGGGAGCATTGAAGGTATTGTTATGCTGTTGGATTGATTCTTGGCCCAAGATCATTTGGAGAGAGCATAGAGAGCTAGATTCGGAGCTTTTGGGGATGAAGAGATGGTTTCATGGAGATGCATGTCAACACTAAGGCTTGGTTGTAAAATTCTTCATATTTCTAATGCAAGTTGATTTTCTGTCCCATATATATTGTTGATGTTTGATTTCAAATATATATTGCTAGATTCCTTAGTCACTAGCATAGATTAGTAAATCATATTCTGGTTTCTTTGATCTATTTTGTGTTGAACTCTTTTGTAGGTACATAGGTGAACTATCAAAGCCTTGTATTCTAGATTTCTACAGCGTCTAGGGAGAGTTATCAGCCTCTGTGATCTATTTGTTCTGGATCTGAACCATTTAAACCAGCGGAACACCTTGTTGTCCGCAGGAGGTGAAATATTTCGGCTAACAAATATGGCGACTCCGCTAGGGAGTAGTTGTATTCAGTTGTTCTGATTGTCCTCAATCTACAAATCTTGTCCGAATCCAGGCTCTGTTTTCTTCAACTCTTTTCAGTCATATCTACTTTCTGATTTGTATTATTTGGGTTTGAAATTTCTAGATCTCTTCAGATCTGAGTCATTTCAGTTTTTTATGCTCTGTTACCACATTCAATTTGACAGTATTTCCCTGATCTAATATTTTTTGGTTTGATCCATCATTCTCTTTCTTGTTTTGGCCATCTACAGGGAACCGCAGCAATGCTTTGTATGAGGTGTGGTACCATCGCTTGAACACAGTGGGTAGTAAGCGTTGCCACTGCCTATATTTGGTTGCAAGGAGCAGTGCTGCTTTGGAAACGCTCTTACAACACCTACGAAGCATGGTACCAGGTAGGAATTAGTCCAGAACTCTCTTTCCTCATTTTTATTTGTAAAAATTTGGAATTTGGATTGCTTTCAGTTCTGTTGTCAGACCTATGTTATTGAATCTGATGTGTGTGGCTTGCTGCTTTGATGGTTTAAAATTGATTTTGAGTGGAATTTCAAAAATTTGTTTAGTCTTTTTTATTGTTCATCTGCTTCTTGCTTCTTGGTTGTGCTTAAAGAAGGATTTCTTGTTTTCTGAAAGTTAGGGTGTTCATTTAACTCTCTTTTCGTTGCATATACTGAAAGAACAAAACTAGATTAGCTTCTAGATTTCATTTCTTGCTTTGCGTAGTAAACTTCTTTTTCTTCCCTTCAAAAAAGAAAAGTTTTGCTTGAGATTAGGACATCATATTTGAGCGTTGGATTTTGGGTTTTTTAATTGGATTCATAAGCTTTTAGGACCTTTATGATCTTTCGTCTCTCATTCATATAGGACTATCTCGATCAAAATATAAAAATGGTAGTTTTAAGTTAGATTTGCTTATGTTTTTAAGAAATTTGAAAAGTTAGGGTGCATTGGCATATAGGTGTTCTTGGTGTTGTTCTTTTAGGAAAAGAGATTCTCACCCTTCCCATTTGCTTTCGAAAAGAAGAATTTCATTTGTAAAAGTGTTTTCTTGTCTTTGATTTGATGTTCATGACTGTTGATTGGAATGATTTTTGGTTTTGAAAAAAAAAGAAAAACACTCTCTTCCCTCCCATAAGTAGGCATATTGAATGGTAAAGTGAACATTTGCACAAGCATATTGCATGGTTTTACTTTTATGTTAAAACGTCATGCATTCACCTAATTGTACAAGTTAAAATTAACAGTAGTTGTAGGTTAAAATTTACGTAGTAACTTGAGTGATAGGTTAGAGACGTGTTCGGGCGTTGTAAAACATAGGAGCTGTCGTTATTTTGTCAACATTACATTTTGCGACTCGCACGGTTCTTCCACATATTGCCGGTATATTGAACAGCCTTTCACGTACGCTTGAGGTATATAGAAAGCTACTTCACGTACTTGATTGTATATCGAAAGGCCCCTTGTGTACGGTTATGCATTAGACAACACTACTACCAATTCGAGCTCCCATGTACCTTGAGTATATCAAGAGACCCCACTAGGGTACCTTATCTATCTGAGAAAATCCATTTGGTCGTCTTGTTTGGATCCATACACCGAAAACATCATTTGGGGAGATTACTACAAACATACCCTCAAGGTATATCATGAGTGGCACCTGCTTGACAATCCTCGTGAGAGACCTGGCTTTTGAACTCTTCCTGTCATTTTAAGTCTGCTTGTTTTGACCTATAGTTTGAGTAGGGAAGTCTTTTGGTGTGTTTTTTCTAGATTTTCAGAACCTAGGTTAGATAGGAACTGTACACATTGGCTGAGTTAAGGCAGTCCAAGAGAGTACAGGGATTGCCACCCAATTTTACTTCTGGTTCAGAGGAAAATCCAATGGAAGCTATCTACCAAGGAGCTGCTACCACCTCCCAAGTGGGAGATAATGTGGTAGTGGAAAGTGGAGTATCATATTCTTCACACTTTCCCCCCTTGGTCCAACAGCCTTCCTGGGAAGATTCCTCATTCCATCCTCCCGTGGAAGGTCATGTTGATGATACCCATCCGGACTTTGGTCCTAATGCTCCTTTTTGGGAGACACCTATCGGTCAGGCCATTACCTCATTTGGCACTCATGTAAGTTATCCTGAGAGTGAAGAAGAACGCAGGAAATACCGTGCTACTATCCTCCGTGCATAGGAGGTAGAAAAGCAGATTGAAAACCTATTAGGCTCTTCACCAGTTCGTTCCACATTCCTTCCTATGGGATATCATTCACTAGCTGATTCTATGAGACCCATTGAATCGATTATAGATCATCCATTAACAAGCCACAGCCCAAGTCAAATTTCCACCCCTCTCACCTCTTATGTTATGTCTGTTCCAAATCCTCCCAGATCTTTTGCATCTAGGTCCCAACCTTCAATTCCTATTTCTTCAGTACCTTTGAATGTTGTGGGGCAACCCCCGACATGACCTACGTTATTTGATCCTGGAGTTGTACCTAGTCAAGAACAAACCTCTAACATAGAAACATCTATAGTTTTTGTCCCTCCCACCCACCCTAATGTGGTAAATCCCCCATCTAGTTCAGGTCAGCCCTTGGGGGCACAACTTGTTTCCATTCAGTCTTCTAGTGGTTATGGTTACCAACTACCGGTAGGTAATCATCCATATAATCCTACTGGAACTCCATACCCTAGCAACACTTTTACGCCATGGGGGAAACCCAACTAGTATTACATGCCAACCATGGGAGGGATACCTATACATACTGCGGGAGGTGTAGGAGGACCACCTTATGGAGGTCCTCCCCCTGGGGGACCTAATGGTCTCGGAGGATCTGGAAGTCCTCCTCATGGTCCTGGCGGTCCTAGTGGTCTTGGGGGACCTGGTGGCTTTCCTCCTTATGGCTCTGGAGGGTCTGGTGTCCCTCCACCTAGTGGTTTCAGTGGATTTGGAGGTTTCCCACCTTCTGGAGGTTTTGGAGGGTCTGGTGGTCCACCTCCTAGTGGTCCTGGTGGTCCTGGTGGTACCGGTGGTCCTGGCGGTCCCGGTGGCTTTGGCAGTCCTCCTCCTAGAGGCTCTGGTGGTCCTAATAGTCCTAATTCCAAAAATAAACCCCCCATAGGCATATTTTCTGGTGGTTCTTCCTCAAAGAAACATGTTTATCAGTCGACCTATGGCCCTACTGGTAATTACATGCCATATCAATATTACCAGTATGTGTAGCCCAATAGACAATTACCTTTCATAGAAAATTTGGACTTGCCTGATTTGTCCAAGTTGATTAATGATCCCATTCAACATAATCCCTCGTGGCCTCCCATTCCGGTAAATTTACCATCAGATATTCCAAAATTCGATGGGAAGCAGGGTGAAGATCCGCAGAACCATGTTATGACTTTTCATTTGTGGTGTTCGTCGAACTCCCTCATGGATGATTCCACCCGTTTACGACTCTTCCAGCGAAATTTGACTGGTACGGCTGCGAAGTGGTATATTGAACTCCCACAACACTCATTTGTGGATTTTGGATCATTGGCAATCGTATTTCTTATGCACTTTCAGCTCCCTATTCATTATGAAATGGGCACTGATCTTTTAACTTCTCTGCGACAGAACACCTCCACCCTCATTTTTTATCACATTCATGAGTGGAGAAGGCAGAGAAGGCTTATTAAGGCCCCTATTCTGGATCAGTTGTTAGCCGATTGGTTCACTAAGTCCTTGCTGCCTCCTATTGCCTGATATGTGGCCATGGGCGGTGCCATTACCGAAGAGAAGGATATTAGTTGGGCTCAATAACTAGACTTGGTATTCTCCCAGTCCGAGACTCTTTATGACCTGATTCCTCAAGCTCCTTGCCCCAGCATTGACCCTGCCAAGCCATTAGTAGAAGTACCTGTTGATGGGATTGTTGGTTCAATCCAGTCCCCATCTACAGCGAAACCTGCTAAGAAAACCCAAACTAGTACTCCTTCAACTCCTAAGGTTTCTGTTGAGGTCAATTCTATTCAAACTACTCAAACCTCGGGTAATAAAAAGAAAGGTAAAAATTGAAATAAAAAACCTGGAAACCAATAGGAGACCCCACAATCAACCCATAATGACAACAACACAGGGAAAAGGAAGGCTAAATACCCTTGTCTATTATGTGGTGGTGGACACTTCTCAAAGGAGCATCCTCGTCAAGACGAAATATCCCAGTTTTTGAAGTCTAATCTCTCACCTGCAGTACTTACCGATCTCTTCCCCTCTCAACAACAACTGGTAGACTACATGTCGAACCAGTGTAACTCTAGTTCATCAAAAGAAATTCGTATGACGTGCTCAGATACCATCCATCTACAAACTCAAAGCCAGAATTATGATAAACCTGTAGATAAGCAAGAAGATCAATATTCTTTAGGGAAAGCTCCCTCTACTAGTTCTCTGGAATCCTCATCTATTGTTCCCTTGTCTATCGAGAAGCCTACTCTCGACATGATTTTGCGCCCACCAAAGAGTACTATTTGAAAGGCTGTCTTTAATCCCAATGCCTGAGCTGCTCAATTCTATAATGTGGTTGAAGATCTCACTCAGGCACCTTGTGCGATGTCTACCTTAGAAGTACTCCAAATTTTCCCTACACAGCGCAAGAACTTGTTGACCGCAATAGGAGCTGTAGACCTGGATAACACTAACTTGATTCACTTCAATGTTGAGAACTATAAACCTAGATTATTCCATAAACTTGTTTTTTAGATCATTACAAAAGTAGTGGGAAAGAAAGTCTTTCGAACAGTACTAGATGAAAGAGCTTCGACCTCGGTGTTATCTCTGACTTGTTGGAAATCTCTTGGCTCTCTTGAGCTTGTTACATCACCCATGACCCTTAAAGCCTTTGATGGACAGGGTTTCCAACCCCATGGCCTCATATCATCCCTTGTGGTCAAGCTCGGGGGAAAAACCGTTTCCATCCAAGTAGAAGTGGTAGATGCCCCTTTAGATTATAACCTCCTTTTAGGAAGGAATTGGTTCTATGCCATGAATGTTGTTGCTTCAACAGTATTTCGAACAGTCCAATTCCCGCATCTCGGGAGAATTTTTACCATTGACCAGCTTGATTTCTGTACGCCGGATGTTACTATCTCCACGGCTAATAACATCCCCATGTTAGGTCAGTCCCCTCCTCCTTACCAGTCAATTGGGGTAGGTATGCTGAAGGATTAATCCCTTATGGGGATTTTTCCCTCTACTCCTCCTAGCATGGATACTGCGACAATACATATGATCGCCTCTTTTAATATTGAGCCCCAGGGCACAAATGTTGTTGATTCCACCTCGTTGAGCCTGCACGAAGCTATGTAGGACACCATTCAAACTTGTTCTGATGATCACACTGATGACATTCATTTAGTGGCTTCGGATCCTTACCATTTACCGTACTGGTTAGAACCTTCTCTACTGATTCCAGACTATCTCTCTGAGACTTTTCCTTCCGACGAGTCCATTGTAGAGATCATGAATACAGATGAGCCCATTTGGGAGGATCACCATCATAGATCCATGTTCCTCCCCAATACTAGTTCGGGCAGCCATGATTTTGCATCCTTGTTTCATACTAATATTGTCAACGTTCCACAAAGTCCTATATTGTTGCAAGATACATATTCTGATGGAAACCTTTGCAACATTACTCAGATGAACCCAATTGATGGTTGGAGATCATAAATCCAATTGGCATCTCATTCTCTTTTTCACTCTTTGGTTTTATTGGACTTCCATGAAAACAACTACTGGTTTCACGCCATTCCAGCTTCTCTATGGAATTGAAGCTGTCTTGCCGATCCAATGTCAGATTCCATATTTACAACTCATCGTCGAACTTATCCCAAACACTTCCATAGAGGAAGCAAGATTTTTGTACTTAAATAACCTTGATGAGACTCTTAGAGATGTTGCATTGGCTAATGAGGCACATAAGAAACGCGTCAAGGCACAGTACGATAAATCCGTCTAGCCTCGTGTTTTCAATGAGGGTGACCTAGTTTTGACTTATGACCGAAGATATGATAAGCTAGGAAAGGGTAAGTTCAAGTCCATGTGGTATGGGCCTTTATTTATTTCTAAGGTATTATAGGAAAGAGCCTATGAGTTAGTTGATTATGATGGAATCCCTTTGGGGCAACCTCGCAATGGGTTGTACTTGAAAATGTACTATGCCTAGGTTTTCTTGGATGGTATCTTGTACATATGTATATTGATTGAATTTCAGTGTGCTTTCAGTATTTTAAAGATGGTTTTGAGTTTTGGTGTCTGCATCTATTTATACCATGTTTGGTCATGCAGATGGTGCTTGTTGCCACACCTTGAATCTAGTCTCGGTTGCTTGGGTTCTCTATTCCCCAACTGAAGATTTGGTCAGTTCAGGAGTGGTTTGCTTAGGTCCCACTACTAATAACATCGCTGAGTATGAAGCAGTCATCTGTCTTCTGACTGAAGCTGCCTCCCAAGATGTCCGTGATATAGTAGTTTTGATGGACTCTTAGCTCGTGGTTTGTCATTTAAACCATGTCTACACCATTAGGAACCCGGTGCTCCTCCGCCTCTTTCGGAGGGTACGTTTGTTAGAAATATCATTTGGAACCATTACATATAGGCATATCCCTAGGGATCATAATGTAGTTGCTAATTCATTGGCTAATTACATCCTAGATTGGCATATTGCCCATTCATGATGTTAACTCAAACATGGTACATTGTAAATAAACATTTTAAGACACATAGAACTCATACAAAATGCATTGATCCATTTGAAACATATAAACATCGTGTAAAATTTTGTATATATATATATATATATATATATACGAAAAAGTTTTATACAAAAAATAGGTCCCGAGACATCATCTGAAACACATAGGCTTTCAGGAAAAATCATCATACAAAAATCCTGAAGCTATCAGCTTTTAGTATACATGTCTCATCCACTAGTGGTGCTCATGATAGCACATCACTGCTCGAGCCACCCTGCATAGTAGCTTGCTGAATCGGCCTAGTACTCCCACTGTAGATCTCTAATATCTAGTCGAGAGGTCATCTATGTCAGCATTTGGGATGTCTAGAGTCAACCTCTCTAGGTTCTCCTCCAGCTCCCCGGTGATATCATCACCCTGTGGCACAAGGCAAGCTCTAGCTCGCCTGTCTAATGGAGATGCTCCTCTAGGCATCGCTGCTCCAACATCTACATGAAGACAAACAGGTCTCATCACTTATCATAAAAAATATAAAACATAAAAAAATAAAAACATTTTCCATCTTTAGGGTTTCTTGTTTCTTACCAATGTCAGCCCAATGCCCTCCAAGTGGGAGTGGTAGGTCAGGATCACCTATAAAATCTGTGCCTGCATAGGAATAGTCCTCGACCTTGAGCATCTCATCCCGCAACCATCTGAAGAACACATCACCGAACTTCACTTTGCCCCTACCCGCTCCTATGCGAGCCATGACCTGGACCCACCTTAGCATGCGGGGGTCCCGTGCTATGAGACTCTGAAAAGTCACCTGGGGCCTCATCTGGGGGACCTGCTCAAAGAAGAAGCAAGCTAAGATGGAACCAAAGTTGAACTGCTTCAGCTCTCCCTACTGACATTTAGTCAGCTGATCCTTGAAGATTGGAAGCAATGCTTGTTGGGCCCTGGAATTGTCCATTTTTCCATTACTTACCGACATATCTTTCATCCATTTTTTACCATTATTTCTCATTTATCATTCCATTTTTCATCCATTTGTTGCAGCTGCGCATTGAACAACTGCTACTTCCATTTGATGTTTTAAGTGGTTAATAGTGATTATTTTTCTTTATCTTTGATGAATTAAATACTATTATGCATAATTTTACTAATGATGGTTTGTGGAGTGAGTTGTCACGTACAGGACGCTCATAGCCAGCTGTTATAGCCTTAACCAAAAACGCATGCCACATAAGAACACCTTGATTCGCATCTTGATTTGCGGGCATATGGAAACGAATCTCAAAAATATGAGACATGGGTTTTGTGCGTAACATCCTCGTTTACCTGAATCACAAGGAAATCGCAAAAATAAAGCTACATTTTCCGATATGCAGGTGGTTCTTTGAGAGGGTATTTTCCAGATTTGGTGTTGCGGCCGGTTCCAAAGTTGCCAACAGTTACGGCCGTGTTTCAACTGTTGCAGATCACAAGTTGGGGGCTCAGTTCCTCATTTCCATGAGATAATTTTATGTATAAATATCTAATCAATATCATTGAGAAATGAGAGATATATTAAGCATGATAGATTAGGCAGGATAGGAGATGGATGATAGGAGATAATACAATGTTATGATGTAGGATTTGATCCAAATCTGTTATAATTCTTCCATTATGATAATACATGCTAGCAGTTTCTTAATTCTGGAGTTGTAGACTTGTATTGTGGAGATCCAGCTCTGCTCAGTGGAGGAAGGGCCGTCTTCCCTGAGCAGATGCTGGTAGTGTTGATTGTAGGTGTTTTATTTTATAGATCTGTTAATTCTTAATTCACGATTTCATGCATTAGATTTATCATAGTTGTCTTATTATTTCATTCATGCTTTCAATCATTAAGCTTATCATAGTTGTTTTATTATTTTGTTTATACTTTCATTTATTAAGGTTATCATAGTTGTATGCTTTCATTCATCGGATCTGTCATAATCATTGTGTTGATAATTCATTTGGTAAATCGTTGGCCAACATAACAATTCTTTAGATGTACGTAATCAGATCTTGTTTCCTAGGAATAGATCTTGTTTGAAGTGTATTCGATTTACAGTCTGATTTATGAATAGGTTTGAGTATTGATTTCTTTTCAAGCAGTTGTGACTTAGTTTACAAATAGTTTTGATTGCATATCAATAGATAACAATGTCAGGTAGAAATTGTGGTCTCATATATTTTGCACGATAGCTTTGAAATAAAAGACTTCCTTGGGTTGATAATTTATGTTTAGCACTCTGCATGTTAAGTTTTAATTAACTGACATATAGTGAGCCCGGCATTTTGGCGCCGTTGCCGGGGAAGTTATTAATTGTGCAAAAGTACATCTGACATTGTTTTGTATATGCATTGTTAAAGTAGGGCATGTAGGTTGCATGATTACATTTCAGTTTATTGAATTTATTTTGAGTGTTAATTTTCTATTTTTACATTCAGTTTTATTTTAATTTCAATCTTTGGAGCATAAATCTTATCATTCCCCTTAGTGGTGTTGTAAGCACCACCCATTCTACTAACAAGTTAACAGGAACATTCGAAGGAGGAGCCTTATAATAGCACATGAAGAATCTATGAAGAGATGGCAGATGCAGAAGTTGTTACGTTCGAATTTCTCATCAGAGATTCGAGAGGAGTGGCACAAAAAAAAAGAATTCTCCCACATGTTCTACCAAATTTTCATCATTTGGAAAATGAAGACCCTGATGTATTTTTATTTCAATTTGAAGTACTTTGTAGAGGATATGGTTATTATGCTAATGATCAAAAGTTGAATATGTTTCCACTTACTCTAAAAGGAACATCCCTCCGATGGTTCATGAGCCTCGGTGGGAATTGTATACAAACTTGGGAAGATATGAAACATGTGTTCTTGAAAAGCTACCAATATTATTGCAGGGTCAATGAAGACATCTTCGAAATGACACAAGGAGAAGAAGAGATTCTGGAGGAATACATAGAACAATTTCAATATAATCTCCAAAGATCCAAACGGAGGAATCTAGGGAAGGAAATATTAAAAACACTTCTACTCAAGGGAATCCAAGATGAATGTTTAGAAATATTGAATATGATCGGAACAGGTAATGTATTTCAGTTAGCATATGATGACATTTGTGAGTTATGTAGAAGGTATTCAAGAGGAAGCTTCAAGAATGGTAAGAATTCTAAGGAGCTTTTATCTCCATTTTTGAAATCTGCTACAAAAACAAGAGTTTTACGAGCTGGAATCAGTAATTTATTTGAAAATTCTAGTGGTGGTATCAATGATTCACTAAATTCAGAATTGGTTATTTTGCAGGATAAGGAAAAGCAGGAGGAGATAAGAGAAGCAAGGGATTTCCCTTTGGATAGTCTTGAAAGGTGTGGTATATGTGACTTGAATCATTCCACAGATCATTGTACCTCTTTACCAAGGATGAAAGAAACATATCAAAGAGATTTGGGAGTTGTAGCCAACTCATTGCAACAGTCATGTCAACTATGGCCTACATCTATGGTTCAAAATTATATCCCTCCATTTTCTTACTTTCATACTCAATCATTGAATACTCTTCCACCATGGCAGCTGTTGCAACCTCAATTTAACTCTTACCTACCTTATCCACAAGGTTGGAATGGCCTATCTTATGACCACATGGCCACTCTCCCTCATGCTGCAACACAAATTGTTCCTTCAATATCAACCTCACAAATCAATCATATACATCAGCCACATCTATCTTCTCATCAAACGCCTCGGTACCCAACACATTTTCCTGTCCAATCCACCCTCCACCCTAACCATAATAAAGCAGTACAGTATGCTTACAGTGCTGAACTGCAAAATGTTCCTACATTTCCCTCTTGTTCTACCTCATCTACACCATTGCAAAAAGGCTGTGCATTGTTGTAGCAAATCCATACGAGGCCTGAACATGTTTTAAATCCAAGTTTTGCAGATGGAGTTTCTTCTAGTCCTCATAAGTAAGCAGACAAGATCAACAAGACACACGTGATATTTGATGGAGAACAACCATTGGAACCAAAAGCATCATTCACAACATTTTATCTGAAACCCTTATGCATTGAAGAAGATCAGTTTACTAAGGAGCTTCACGATGTCACATCCATGAGAAATCAAGGGAACAAAGACTATATTGATGCTTGGTTTCAATCTGTCTTCGGTCTGTAGCATCATTTCATGCTTCACCAATTATTGGCACCATCATTTCAAGGGAAGTTGATCTCTCATATCCTAGCATTCATAAATTTATATTTTTCTGTTGGGAGTATGAGCATACTTGAGTCACTTTTTCGAAAATGGCTCCATTGGAAATATTCATACACTTGAATTTTTTTTATATTTCCAAGTAGAATAGGGTAGGATAGAGTAACAGAATAAAACCATGCTTTTGTTTGTTTTTTATTTTTGAATAAGTATGCTCTCTTCTTACGCCTTGTTGCGATCTGGAAGATCAAAAAGTAGAAAGATGAGGAATGGGTATGAGATGTTTTCATGAATGCTTTGGAATTGTTGACTATTTGAACAAAAATACTTAAGTCATTTTTGTCATCAATTTTCCAATTTCAATTTGTCTCTATTTGTTACAAATAAAAATAAAAATATCATGAAAACAAAATTACAGTCATTATGGAAAGTGAATGGACAATCCACAGGAAAATGAGCCCATGATTATGGAACACTTCAAGCTTGAAATTTGACATGAATTTGTTAGCTGCAACACCCAGCTGTGAGTGATTACTCTCAGTTGTGATCACTCTCAACTACAACAATGAGCTGCAACACTAGCTATGACAGGGAGCTGCAACACCCAGCTGTGACTGTGCTATAGGTAAAAAATTTATGATTTTGAGATATGTGTGTGTTTCACATCATGATATGTCTTTAGTTTTTATTTTCCATAAAAATTCACATGCTTTATTTCAACATTATGTCATTTTTTAAGAGTTGCAGCTGTGGTTGCAACAAACTGTGTAAGTCAATATAGGTGCACAATGCTTGAAATTTTTGGTATGGATGTGTGTTATATTTAAATTTAGATCATTAAAATCATTCACACCTATTTCTATCACTTTTGGGGGGTTAAATTTAATTTATTGGATTTTTGTGACATTTTGGCTTGAAAATTTTACTGAAACATAGACGGGACAGTCCATTTTTGGGCGACCAAATGAACTTATTTTTAAAACTTTTTTACATCCCAAGTATCCCTTTGAATATAGTTTCCAAAACAATTTGAATTTTTATGATTGGGTGTCAAACGAAAATTTTATGGCCAAAATACTAACACGGTGTCAAGCTGGCAGCTTAGGAACAGAGCTGGGACAGTCCATTTTTGGATGCCTTATTGGACATATTTTGCAAATATATTTCATTAGTATATTCCCCTATGAATATAGTTTATAATTCAATTTGAATCACTCCATTCTAATTTCGTACGCAAATTTTATGGCCAAAATACCGACTGCCTATCGCAAATCTGCATTGCTAAAACTCTATTTTCTAGACTGTTCATTGGATTATTTGACCCATCAATTATTATTGGATTCAAAACATGTTTCTCATGGAGATACCTACATGAATATACTTTCATATCCAATTGGAATCACATCAATCTGTTATCAAACGAAAAAGTTAAGCTTCAAACCGTGACTGTTGGTCTAGTCCAGAATTCGAAAAGACACCTTGTCATGCAGGCTGTTAATGAGTCATTTGGAAGATCATTGCATAGAATTTTAAAAAAATGTTTCTAATGGAAATATACCTATGAATTTAATTTAATTTGGTTTTTGAATCACTCAAATTGGACAAGTGTTAGGTATAACTCCCGATTCTAATTGATTATTCAAATGCAAATGCCTATATTTATACATTTCATAAGGCGGTTGATTACCAGCCTTTTCGCCTTCCTAGCTATTCATATTCCTATTATTTATTTACAATAATCCCGTCGGATTATTCTAATAAT
>LPNX010024881.1:151422-229506 GCA_001517045.1 Pseudotsuga menziesii | reverse complement strand
AGTGAGTTTGGCTTGTGAAGATCTCTGGTATTTTTTTGGCACTTGTGACATATGGAGGGTCTACAAATTCTGTGATTATCAGATGATATTTGAGCAGCTTGGATAACATAAAAGGAAATTTGTAAATGCGATCTCTTGTTGGTATGAAGATTTCCTGTGCATTGTCATTTTATTTTATTTTTACAATACATTATGAGCTCTTAACTACAACCATGGGGAATAAAAAAATCAAGCTCACATAGTCAATTTCAAATAGCATACAGTCATTTTTCAGGCAGCCTACAGTCATTTTTATAAGTCAAGGACGTGTTTCCAGCTAGCACATATACAAAAATTGGATGTTGACAGTGATAGTGCAGATACAAGAAAACAACAATCCCAAAGTGTTCACTTGATTTCATGAATGGAAGGTAAAATACTCAGTTTGGGGGAAATGGTTGTTCACAACTAAGATGACAACTCCTCTTTTACATGAGCACATGCAACATATTCAGTTTGGGGGAGTGGTTTCTGACATTTTTATGCATATTGATTTTTTTTAATTCATTCACAGCTCGTGAAAATGCTGAATTTGAATTGAGAATATCTCATAAACCACAAATTGGATCCTCATGAAATTTGGACAGGGAATGCATAACAATATGATGAACAACCATGGCAAGTTTCAACTCAATCCAGTGCGCGGTTTTCACGAAAATGGCCATAATCACCTACAACCAATTTGCAGTTTTCTAAAAATTCATGATGTGGGTTTGTCTGATTTTTGGTGTGGAGATGCACTTGAGTGGTAGCTACCTTCCTGAAAAATTTCATCCCAACCCAGTTCGTTGTTTGGGAGAAAATGGCTTCAGAAGTTTCCCATTCAAAAAGGCTAAACGCCGTAAAATATTGTCGTTTCCCGTTTTCCGGCAGCCATTTTCCGGCAGTTGCCCTTTTTCTGGCAGCTGCTACATATTTTCCGACAGCTGTGACATAGTTTCCGGTGACCGTTTTCCGGCAGCTGCGACATATTTTTCGGTGGCCATTTTTCGGCAGCTGCGACATATTTTCCGGCGGCTGTGACATATTTTTCGTGACCGTTTTCTGGCACCTACGACATCTTTTCCGGTAGTTGTGACTCCACCAAATTTGCCACTAAATTTAGCGTTGTTCCGCCAAAATATTCGCTAAAACCTTCGCTAATTCTCTGCTAAAATAAGATGTGACTTTGCCAAATTTCTACTAAAGAGCTGCAAATCCGCCAAATTTTCTCATAAATCCTCCGCTAAGTGACTCTGCCAATTTGTGTTAAACTCTCTATTTCTTCTAGCTGCAGCTGTGCAAATGGTAAAATGAAGAAACGAGTGAATGAGTTTTTTTTCAAGTTGGATGCTACATAGGTATTGGGTTGCATGAGGACATGCAACAAGTTCAGTTTGGGGGAGATGTTGGGCCCTGGAATTGTCCATTTTTCCATCACTTACCGACATATCTTTCATCCATTTTTTACCATTATTTCTCATTTATCATTCCATTTTTCATCCATTTGTTGCAGCTGCGCATTGAACAGCTGCTACTTCCATTTGATGTTTTAAGTGGTTAATAGTGATTATTTTTCTTTATCTTTAATGAATTAAATACTATTATGCATAATTTTACTAATGATGGTTTGTGGAGTGAGTTGTCACAGAAAGGACGCTCATAGCCAGCTGTTACAGCCTTAACCAAAAACGCATGCCACATAAGAACACTTTGATTCGCGTCTTGATTTGCGGGCATATAGAACTGAATCTAAAAAATCCAAGACATGGGTTTTGTGCGTAACATCCTCATTTACCTCAAATGCGAGGAAATCGCCAAACAAAGCTACGGTTTGTGATATGCAGGTGGTTGTTCGAGAGGGTATTTCCAGATTTGGTGTTGCGGCCGGTTCCAAAGTTGCCAACAGTTACGGCCGTGTTTCAGTTGTTGCAGATCACAAGTTGGGGGCTCAGTTCCTCATTTCCATGAGATGATTTTATATATAAATATGTAATCAATCTCATTGAGAAATGAGAGAGAGATTAAGCATGATAGACTAGGTAGGATAGGAGATGGATGATAGGAGATGCAAGATAGGAGATAACACAATGTTATGATGTAGGATTTGATCCAGATCTGTTAAAATTCTTCCATTATGATAATACATGCTAGAAGTTTCTTAATTCTATAGTTGTAGACTTCTATTGTGGAGATCCAACTCTGCTCAGTGGAGGAAGGGCCCTCTTCCCTGAGCAGATGCTGGTAGTGTTGATTGTAGGTGTTTTATTTTATAGATCTGTTAATTGTTAATTCACGATTTCATGCATTAGATTTATCATAGTTGTCTTATTATTTCATTCATGCTTTCAATCATTAAGCTTATCATAGTTGTTTTATTATTTTGTTTATGCTTTCATTTATTAAGCTTATCATATTTGTATGCTTTCATTCATCGGATCTGTCATAATCGTTGTGTTGATAATTCATTTGGTAAATCGTTGGCCAACATAACAATTCTTTAGATGTATGTAATCAGATCTTGTTTCCTAGGAATAGATCTTATTTGAAGTGTATTCGATTTACAGTCTGATTTATGAATAGGTTTGAGTATTGATTTCTTTTCAAGCAGTTGTGACTTATTTTACAAATAGTTTTGATTGCATACCAATAGATAACAATGTCAAGTAGAAATTGTACTCGCATATATTTTGCACGATAGCTTTGAAATAAAAGACTTCCTCGGGTTGATAATTTATGTTTAGCAGTCTGCATGTTAAGTTTTAATTAACTGACATATAGTGAGCCCGACAATGCTTCCACCTAGTTAAACACCGTAGGTGCCATAGCCTCTAGGGCATACAACATATGTGCCCTAGAATCCTGATGCATGACCTGGATCCCTGCCACCCTCTGCATGGTGAATAAAACAATCCGTAGAGCCCTGTCTGTCACTACCCTGATAGGGATTTTCTTCCCTGATGTGCCTGTACCTGGTACCAAGTGTTGATTTATGATCTCTCTGGTGGTAATGTCCCCACCACAGGAACCTATCAGTGAGATGGGGGAACCCTGTCTCGATAGGCCAGTCAGGAAGTAGATATCCTCTACCTCCACTGTAAGTATGTGTGCCCCCACTTCGAAATACTATTGTTCTAGATTCCACATTCTCAGTATGTGTTCTAGTAGTCTCTTGTGAGACACCATGCTTGGTGTCCGGAAGAACTTAAAATCCCACAGTTGTGGAGTGCGGCAATACAAACCGGATTCCTTTCAGCAACAGCATCCTTGTCATCATGTGTTCTTTCCTTCCATATCACTATATTTTGGAATCCTAGACCTGCCAAAAACAACAATGGTATGTATTAATATCATCCTTGAGTCATTGCAAATCAAAAGAATGAGTAAATTTTGTCTATATCATTGGTTTAACTTCTCCATAGCCGGCATCGCCTGTCCACCATGTTCTTGCCACGGTTCTTGGGTGGTACTGCCTATCCTGTAAGGGGTAGCTGCGGTGATTGCAAATTGGATTTTAGGGCTTGCCAAATAGGCCTAAAACCCCACCAAATCCCAAAATAAAAGCTATGGAATGAAAGATAATGGTCTTAGCTGTTACGTGCAACTGACGATACTGAAAATGAACGGTGGAAACTCTCTGTATTAGCTGTGGAATATTTGGCTAGAAAATGCTCCAAGTGCTCTCTGCTAGAGGTAAATAGTGAAATGTTTGACTTTTTACTATTTACTTGCCTTCTGTAGACATTTTTTGGGTCTAACTTAGTATAGTTTTGATATTACATCGTGTTCTGATCAAAATCTATTTGTCATAATCCCTTAATGTTGATTTTGAATGCATTTGACATTTCTTTATGAGTCATCTGCAGGTTGAATTTAGTAAAAGCTTTGGAAAATTTGTTTCTGAATTTTTTGTACTTTCACAAAACAGAGAAGGTCATTGAACATTTATTAGGACACTTTGTCACGCTCGTTAAAACCTAGTATCAAAGTTCCTAGTCTAGTTTAAGTTTCTTTCCAGGTTCGTAAAATACAACGTTGTGTAAAGAAACGTCATGGAGTCTTATTTTTTACATATTTTTTCAGACTCCTTAAACATGAAAAGATAGTCGAGTCCGTTTCTGAATATTTCCAAGATCGTAAAAAGTGACATTGTGTAAAGAAACTTTATGGAGTTCTCCTTAAACCCTTTTTAGGCTCCCTAAATATGAAAAGATTGTCTAGTGATCTTGTCTTATTCACGTTCGTTAAAGTATTTGAAGATTCATTCGTCCGACGGTAGGTTGTCTCTTTCTCAGTTTGGATAGGACTATTTATGAGAAAGGAACACTCCAGCCAATCATGACTGGAAGAGTTCTCTAAGGTATTATTTTATACTTTTTCAGGCCTTAGAGACTAAATCATACAAAAAAGGACCCCATGGAGTCTTCTTCCGTATTCATTCAGACTCTCTAAACATGAACAATACCGAGTTTTCTTTCAGTGGACTCATTAAATTAAACATTGAGAGACCCATTTTGGGAACGAACCCGTCCTCTCTTAGGTTCGTAAAACATATGATACTGGACTTGTCTTCTAACAAGCTATATCGAGTGTTTGTTACCCTCTTTGAACTCGTAAAACTGAAAAGAGGCACTCATCGATCAGGATGGGGGAAATGGGAAAGGGAATCATTTTGCAAATAATGGCAGTTGTTTGTCATTACCATTGAACATGGCACTTGTCTGCACAATCATGTCAGTCAATTGGGTATTCAACTGATCTCCATGACAATCAACTTTCATGAGTCATTCCAATCCTTTGAGTCTTTCAAAAGAATGTATTGTCCACTATCGCATTGTGTATCTGACCTGTCTAGTCATGCTGCCAAGTCATTTTGTCGTGCCGTCCGATGTTCAAAGGGGATCTGAAGAAGTTTTACCTTTGTAGTCTACACAGTCTTTGTGTCAGTATCTTTGAGTTAGTCATATGGTTACTACATTCAAATCATGCCAGAGATATGTTCCGATTTTTGTGTCATCGATGTGGGACCAATAATGGCCCTCCTTCGACGAGACTATTCCCATCGACATCAACTCATCATCCGGTAAATAGTCTTAGAAACAATGTTTGGTACCTTGAGATTTGTATGCCTCAATGACAGATTCTCTTGCTCTCGACATAGGTTCACATCATTAACCTTTGATCGATAGAATCGACTGGGTGTTCGACATCAGGACATCTATTCGCACTCAGTAGAATGTACTGGAGTACCTTGGGAATTATTGACATTAATGGTGATCTCCCTCGCACTTGTTAACGGTTCACATCATTGGCTACTAATCAAGTGGTTTCTACCATGTTTGACTTCAGATCATTGTAATCACATGGATAGAATCGTACTTTGTGGAAGACGAGACGAAGACCCTGGTTATTTGTTTAAAAGTTCACATTTCTTTTTCCCCAGGTTGTGATGGAGTTTTGTATATCTAGCATGGATCCACATTTGTATAGTCGTGGCTATGCTCAAATTTGTGTCTGTATGACATAGAGCTACATTGTATGTCTGGTAGCTATGTCCAAGTTTGAGTCCTCTATCACATGGATCTACGCTGTATTCTAGTAGCCATGCTTGTTTATTCCACTCATGGATCTTCCTTGTATTGGTATGTAGCTATGAGTTTGGTTACTGGTGTCTATGAGTCAACATATTGATGTACTACAGATGCCTACTTGAATGCATACTCAGATCGAGCCAACATTTTCATCTCCTAGAAATGACTTGTTTTCAAAGCTCTCATTTATCGTATCACTCTAAGACTCATGCTTTGGGGGGCATCCTATTATACCAAATCCCTGTCACCATCATGTGATGAGAAATTTGACATACCTACTTGCCCTGAATCCCAACATCTGGAGTGTAAACCAAATGGTTTTTTATCAATCTGTCATACAAATTCCCAACACTGCTCATGCCCCTTTATCTAGGAGCGGTACCCCTATTCACACCGCTTTTCATCAGTTGTCCACAAGCGATGCCACCGCCTGTCACCCTTGGTCCATAGGTGGTTATTACCAGAACTTCTCTATCATAGAAGGAGAAGCGCGGTACCCTAGGTAAAAAGGGAAAAAGAGAGGTTTCTCGAGGCTTCTAGATGATAAGCCTCATGTAATGCCTTATCCCTATTGTTGTGGGTTGGTTGAGCTCGAGATCCCTCATCCTAGGATCTTAGAGGCCACCTCACCCACTAATTTCTAAACCACCTCTATCCATTAAAGCCCTATAAAAAAGTGCTCATAGCCATGGTTAACGGGGGAACATTGAAGGTATTGTTATGCTGTTGGATTGATTCTTGGCCCAAGACCATTTGGAGAGAGAATAGAGAACTAGAGTTGGAGCTTTTGGGGATGAAGAGTTGGTTTCATGGAGATGCATGTCAACACTAAAGCTTGGTTGTAAACTTCTTCATATTTCTAATGTAAGTTGATTTTCTGTCCCATATATATTGTTGATGTTTGATTTCATATATATATTTCTAGATTCCTTCGTCACTAGCATAGATTAGTAGATCATATTCTGGTTTATTTGATCTGTTTCATGTTGAACTCTTTTTCAGGTACACAGGTGAACTATCAAATCCTTGTATTCCATATATCTACAGCGTCTAGGGAGAGTTATCAACCTCTGTGATCTATTTGTTCTGGATCTGAACCATTCAGACCAGCAAAACACCTTGCTGTCCGCAGGAGGTGAAATATTCCGGCTAACATATGGTTATGTTCATTATTAAAACCTTAGATTAGACTATTTAAAGTATTCATTAAAGTTTTATTCTTATTTTTCTCCCCTTCCATTTTATGTCTTGAGCTATGTATTGTGTTTTGGTTTACTATGGTTTCTGATTCTTTCTCCATTATTGTTGTAATGTTTTCTAAATTATATCTTTGGTTTAGATTGTTTTCAGTATTAGATGCATTAGTTTTCAATATTATAAATTTTTATGATAAAAGTTCACATAACCTAGTTTAGTGTAAATACACTTTCTAAACTGTAGATCAGTTGTATGATCTTTTTATGATTAGCTAAGATTCTTTAGTTTATGGTATAGTTTGCTAAAGAGGTAGAGTAGAAGTATTTTGTTTTTCTATTGAAGTTTTTCTTACAAATTGAATATAATTCCAGTTATTATTTTGAACTTAGTTTTAGAGCTCCAAGTTTAGTTTTCTTCGATTAGTTTGTTGTTTTGCAACGCATTTATTTATGCTTGGTCTTTAGAATAATATTTGATTTGCTTTCTACTAGTCCACATTTACTTGTTTTTCTTTCTACGAATTTGCAATTAAATAATTCATTTATTTCCATAACTCAGTTGCATTTGCATTCTTAGATAAGCATTTACTTATGCATACATGGAATAGTCTCCAACTCATAACATAGATCAGATAATTTGCTGCAAGTAGTTAATTTTTCTCTCATTTCACTTTGGGACCAAGCAACTGCTTTCTAGATTAGTATCTGCAACTCCCTTCCATAGAATAGATTAGCATAGCATTAGATTAGTTTGAATCTCATTTATTAATTATTTTTCTGCCTTTATAAAATATATTAGATTAGATTTGAATTTATAGTTACTTTTCAATTTCTTAGTTAATTTTCTGTTTTTTTATAGATAGAATAAATTCTTGCAGTTAACTCATGATAGTCATGCATGTATATTAAAATCATATAGTTTCATGTTAGTGCATCTACATATTTAGTTATCTTAGGTTAGTTCAAGCTTTAATCCTGCACATATAGTGTTTGCATCTCACAAGCTCCCTTCCTGGGTTGACAAATTAAGTGTTGAATTAAATAGTGCATATTTTTCCCAACAAGGTTCTTGTAAAGCGACATTTGATCGGGGTGTCGGAATGGGAAATTCAATATTTTATTCAATTTTTTCCCATTTTACCTGCACCACTTATGCCACTGTGACAGACCTGGTTGTCCTTCTCTTTGTTGGAGACATTTACCACCATACACACTCTTTTTGGTCAAATTGGCCTAGTTAAACCACTATCCTAAGTATAATTAACATTAATTTACATTAGTGGAGCATTAATTGCCATCATCGAGTCACACCCACGCCTACCTACAGTGAAGGAGGCTAACATAGCCTTCTCCTATAGTCAAGGAGGCTAACTAGAGCACTCCAGGGGTGATCTGAGTGATATTAATGCACCTAATTGCTAACTGGTGGTTACAATCAGTTCAACCAGTCAGTTAAGGTGCCTCATCTCATTAAATATATTATTTAATGATCTGGAGTCAACAGGGGTGCCTCCACGAACTTCTAATGATAAGTTCAACTTTAGTTAGCCTCATCAGGGTTCATTGAAGTCATGGAGCACTAGCACTTGATGGTTGGCTTGCTATGACATGTGTTTGATGTCCTTCTGTTGAGATTCAGTCATTTATTGCACTCCAACATCAGTTAGGGTTTGTTGATTCAATTAGGGTTTTGGTAAAGTGGTTAACTGAGTGTGAACCAATGGTTTAGAGTCAGTTAAGCCAGACTCACTCATTGATTCGAATTTCTTCCTTAGGTATTCGAATTCCTCATGAATTCAAACTATTGCTTAACATTGTTATTGTAACCATTCATTGTTTATTAAATATACAGAGAGGAAACCAATTCCGGTTTCGATTAACACCATTTCATGAGTTATTTGTTGATTATTTCTTGATGAGATTGATTATTTGTTCCTAGATCAATGTGCAAAATAATATGGTATCAGAGCATACGGTGGGATGAAGATCTATCTCTCAAAAACAAGCTTTTTGATAGATTTCTCCATGAAAAGTGAGCAATAGCTCAAAATTCCAGCACCGCACCAAAATACAAGGCTTACCACTCAATATCCCAAGTAAAAAACTTGTTGATCAAGCTTGCTTGATTGACTATGCTGGGTTTGATGAAAGCCTAGAATGTGTAGGCTATTCGATCTTATTTTTCCCTTTCTATTTTGATTTTCAGGTTTCTACAGGTGAAGCATTTGCTACAGCACATCTAGATGGCCTCCTCGGCAGATCTCTTGACTCCATACAATTTCCACTCATGGAAAATTTATATGGAGATTCAGTTGCACTCCAAAGGAATTTTTAGAGTCACCATGGACACTAAAGTTGAGCTTGGATCTACCATAGAAAAATCAATATTCTTGAACAAGAAGGATGAATCCTTCGGTTTCTTGTGCCTCTCTATTTCCGGAGACCTTCTCTTCCATCTTACGGATTTGAAGACACCAAAAGAAATATGGGACAAATTGGAATGTCTATATGGAAAGCATGATGACTTGAGGGTTTACCAACTCAAAAATTAACTCATGTCTCTCCAACCTTCCAATTTCAAGACTCTGAATTATTTCTTTACAAAGTTCAAGCACACTGTTTTACTCTTGAAGCAATGCAATGTGGAGAAGGAGGATGATCAGCTCATCCTTTCCATTCTCTCCAAACGAGGGGTTGATTAATCATTTTTTGTTTTTGCATTCTATGAGGGGAAGCTCACAACCCTCGGATGGAAGATGCCTACACTCAATGCCTTCATTGAGTCCCTAACTAATGAACATGACAAGCTTGTTCAGATGGGGATCATCTGATCTTCCCGTGATCAAGCTCTCCATGTATTAGGGCCCAAAGATATGAAGGGTAAAGGAAAGTAGTAGAAAAATCAGAAAACTAAATTTGATGCTCCCAAGCCTAGATTTGAAAACTAGCAGCATGATGAATCTTCCGACTCAAGGAAGAACAAAGGAAAAAGGCACAATGGGAAAGAAAAAGCCAAGTTTTCTTACTGCAGAAAGGGTTTTCACCCTGAGCATGCCTGCATGAAGAAAAATCTTGATGAAGCAACCTATCTCCTTGAGAGGAATCACATCAATCTTCTGGAGAGCTTTCGGAGGAGAGATCACCAAGATCAGGAACCATGGCATGAGAAAGGTCATGCCCTTATGGCAATCACTTCGAAGTCCAAAGAATTGTTGATTGACTCTGGAGCTTCGAATCATGTGATGGCTGAAAAACACTCCTTTTCATCCTTGGATACTGGAAAATCCATCCCCATCCACATGGGAGATGACTCCACCATCTATTCCGAAGGACAACGTACTGTAGATCTAGAAAATGGTTTTTTTCTCTAATGTTTTGTATATACCATCTCTAGCAGAAAATCTCCTTGGTGTCTATCAGATGACACACACAGGAATGCCTAAGAGAGTCTCTTTCAGCCCAAATGATGTTGAGATAACATAAATTGCATCCAGGAAACTCATTGCTAAAGGCATTGCAAATCATCATGCAAAATCCTATGAGTTCTCTCACTTTGTTGCGGATGCAAAGCCCACCGCTCTGCTAACTCATGGAAATGAGGTTAGTAGGCTGTGGCATGAGAGGTTTTTCCATCTTAATTTCAAATATTTGCAGCAATTATAGAAATACTCTATGGTTGAAGGCCTCCTGGTCATCAAGGAAACCACGGGAATTTGCAAGGGCTGTGTGATTGGAAAACACCCTGAGCACAAGTTTGATCAGGGGAAGGCAAACCGAGCTACAAGCATATTGGGGATGATACATTTTGATATCGGAGGTCTGATTCTTATCACATCCATGAATGGATTAAGGTATCTCCTTACTTTTATTGATGATTTTTCAAGGTATACATGGTTTTTCTTTCTCAAAAAGAAATCAGAAGTATGTGAAAATTTTTATGAATTGAAGGCCTTGATTGAAAATGCCTCTGGGCTTAAGATCAAGATCTTTAGATCTAATAATGGAGGGGAGTATGACAATAATTAGTTTCTGTACATATGCTCACAAAGTGGTATTTAGTTCCAGCATTCAATTCCCTACACTCCCTAGCAGAACGGAGTAGCGGAAAGGAAGAACTGGTCTCTCAAGGAGATGACCACCTGTATGTTGGAGTCAAAGAAGATTGCTGCAAATTTGTGGGCTGAAGCCATGCATGCTGTAGCATATATTCAGAACAGGGTGACATACTCATCCATTAAAGGAAATACTCCTTTTGAAGCATACTTCGGACACAAGCCAGATGTGTCGAACCTACGGGTGTTTGGGTCCACTACATGGGCCCGGATTCCGCTTGATAAAAGAAGGGATTTGCAACCACAAAGCATAGAATGTCTTTTTATTGGGTATCCTAATGAATCTATAGGATTCAAGCTGCTGTATATCAATACCAAATAGATCATCATCCAGAGAAGTGTCAAGTTCGATGAGCCTCTTCAGGAGGTGGAACTAGTGAAGGAGAAAACTGCAGAATTTCCTTCCTATTCTACTGAATATTTGGATGATGAAATTGGGGGTGATGACCCTGATTTGGATCCTATGATTTCTGATATCAGTGTGCAGCAATCATTAGATGCTGAATCAGAACCTGAAGTGCAAAATCATTTTTCTACATGGGCCCAACAGACACTCTCCTCCGCAAGAGAAAACATTGGAAATCCAGATGATCTAAGGAGAACCCGGTCTGATTTCCAAAGAGTAGGTATTGCGCTCTTTTGTTCTGATAATTTGTTGTCTAAAACTTGCTATTTGATGATTATTTCAGATCCAAAATCCTACTACCATTCTCGGAATGATCTGAGATGGAAATTTGCCATGGATGAAGAGATGCATTCTCTTCAGAAAAACACTACTTGGGAGCTAGTTTCTCTTCCTCCGAGAAGGAAATTGGTTCAATGCAAGTGGGTTTTTCAGAAAATAGTTTCTACTGATGGAAGTACTTGCGAATGTAAGGAAAGTCTGGTAGAAAAATTTTTCTCTTAGGTTCAAGGAGTGGACTACCATGAGACCTTTGCACCGGTTGCAAAAATGGACTCCATCCGCCTTGTTTTGGCTATTTCAGCATCCAAGCACTGGGAGGTGCATCACATGGATGTTAAGTCATCCTTTCTGCATGGAGATACTCATGAGGAGATATACATGAAGCAGCCTGATGGCTACATCACTGATCCATATTTGGTTTGCAAGCTAAAGAAGTCACTATACGAGTTAAAACAGGCCCCAAGAGAGTGGTATTCCAAGAAGGATGCCTTTCTTCTCTCGCAAAACTTTCAGAGATGCAGATCAGATCCAAATGTGTATTTATAGAAGAATTATGGTCATATAATTATCATTGTTTTATATTTTGATGACTTACTGATCACAGGTAGCATAGTTGTCTCCATTTCAGCCATCAAAACTGCTCTCCACAATGCCTTTGAAATGAGTGATTTGGGCCTTCTAAAACAATTTTTGGGGCTCAAAATCGAGAAAATTTCTGATGGGATTATGGTCACTCAGTCCAAATACACTTCAGAACTGTTATTCAAGTTTAACATGGCTGAATGTAGGCCTGCACCATTCCCTTTCCTTTCAGGGATCAGCCTTGAAGAAGGAAAACACACACCTCCCATGGAATGCACTATGTATCGACAGTTGATTGGTAGCTTGTTGTACTTGACACATTCTAGGCCTGATATTTGTTATGATATGAATGTTGTATCAAGATAAATGTAGCAGACTCATTATATTCATTGTAAGGAATCCAAGAGGATCCTCCAGTATATTTAGGGAACCAGGACCTACGGCATTCACTATGCTGCAGACTCCGAGCTAGACCTGGTTGGATACACAGATTCTGATTGGGTGGGTGATTATATTGATCGGAAGTCAACTTCTGGATATGTATTCATGTTTGGTGGTGGCCCCATTTTCTGGTCAAACAAACATCAGGCTGCCATAGCACTATCTTCAGCAGAGGTCGAGTATCAAGGAGCGGTGAATGCTTGCATCCAAGCAGTTTGGTTGCAAGGCATTCTTTCAGAGTTTGATCTTGGTAGTACTTTGTCCACTGCCCTCTTTTGTGACAACCAAAGTGGTATTAAGATATCCATGGATCCAGTTACCAAGCAGAGGACCAAGCATGTAGAGATTCACATGCACTACATTAGGGAGTTAGTGCATGACAGGACCATCATTCTGCAATACTACCCGACTGATGATAATATTGCATACATCTTCACCAAGATATTTTTAGAAAATAAGTTCACTTACCTCCATTCACTGTTGGGGGTGAGTTCATAAGGGTGATTCATACTACTTTTAGTGTTCAGCTTGAGGGGGGGTTTTTCCCACTGGGTTTTCCCTCTTTTCCTCACTTAGTTTATTTTGAGCATTGTTTCAGTTTCAGCATTGCACAGGGTGACCTATGGCCTTAGTTGCCGAGGCCCTAGCATTTTTATGAATCTATGTTTTCTAACTCTTCCTGAGTATAGCTTAAGGGGGGGTGTTGGAGACATTTACCACCATACACACTCTTTTTGGTCAATTTGGCCTAGTTAAACCACTGTCCTATGTATAATTGACATTAATTGACATCAGTGGAGCATTAATTTCCATCATCCAGTAACACCCACGCCTACCTATAGTCAAGGAGGATAACATATCCTTCTCCTACAGTCAAGGAGGCTAACTGTAGCACTCTGGGGGTGATCTGAGTGATATTAATGCACCTAATTACTAACTAGTGGTTACAATCAGTTCAACCAGTAAGTTAAGGCACCTCCTCTCATTAAATATATTATTTATTGACTATTTAATATTATTTAATGATTTGGAGTCAACAGGGGTGCCTCCACCAACTTCTGATGATCAGTTCAACTTTAGTTAACCTCATTGGGGTTCATTGAAGTCATGGAGCACTAGCACTTGATGGTTGGCTTGCTATGACATGTGTTTGATCTCCTTCAGTTGAGATTCAGTCATTTATTACACTCCGACTTCAGTTAGGGTTTGGTGAGTCAATTAGGGTTTTGTTCAAGTGGTTAACTAAGTGTGAACCAATGGTTTAGAGTTAGTTAAGCCAGACTCACTCATTGATTTCGAATTTCCTCCTTAGGTATTCGAATTCCTCATGGATTCAAGCTATTGCTTGACATTTTTATTGTAACCATTCATTGTTTATTAAATATACAGAGAGGAAACCAATTCCGATTCCGATTAACACCATTCCATGAGTTATTTGTTGATTATTTATTGATGAAATTGATTATTTGTTCCTAGATCAATGTGCAAAACAATACTCTTCACCTACCATGATGATTGACCTTCTTCTTCTTCTGTGTGGTATAGTGGTTTCTAATTTTGCAACTGGTATAGAAGGAATATTTCCCAATCCATCATCTTCGTTTGTATCTTCCACTACAATTTCTTCTTCAATTAAAGTTCCCCCCAACTCAGGGGAAGATTCAATGTTAAATGTATCCACATCCTCTTCTACCATTGTAGCTTCCATAGCTGCATCTTCTACTATCGTAGCATCTAATGCTTCTCCAGTATCAACTTTTGTCCTGGAGCTTCCATAATAACTATTCCATCTACAGGGTTTGTTGTGATTATTGCCTCCTCCAATCCTTCCTCCTAATCATTTTGGTTAAGGTATGACACTGTCTCATATTCTCCCCCAAATGAATTTGAGGGACTTTGGTCCTCCTCTTCTACTTCAACACCCCATAACTTTATAGGTTCCCTATCCTCCTCTTCTATTTCAACACCACCCAATTGTGCAGGTTCCCGAATTATCTCAGGCTGAGCAAGAAATTGTGCCCAGGTTCAGTTATGTTGTGATAATTCCCTTAAGATAAGTAATTTAGTTAGGCCATGGTTGGTAAGAGAAGCACCTGGGTGTTGGGCTGTTCTCAGAAACCCCACCATGTAATGTAGGGTTTTCAATAAATAAATTGGCATATTGAGGATATTACCATGGAATAGATGAGACAATAAGGGAAATTCAAAGAAGTAGACATTTTGGTACTTACCGTCACAGGTGATATATTTATTCAGGAATACTTCCACTTCATTCCAAGGATGGGTTAATGATTATAGTGCTATCCCACAAACTCCTTGATGAACATGTTCACCACCTGCAAGAAAATACTACACTACAGTCACATTGTGGGTTTTTCGTCCAAACCAACTCCATTCTACATGTAACAAACCAGTAACCTCCACCAGAATTGCTTCTGTGACATCTATGTGCACACCCTTGACCTCCGAATGGGTGTCTATCAAATTAAGAATAATCTATAAAGTTGTTTTTGTGTGAAAACCATTTAGGCATTGAAAATACTCAATCCATCCAACCGCTTCAAAAATGGAAAAAACCTATGTGTTCCTATGCAGAGCCCCTGTGTTCATAGGCTCATGTCACGCTAGTTTACCCATGTCACGGTTCCTTCTTAGTTCTTATAGCGAATTGAGAGATTACAGATACAGAAGTGGAAGTTGCAGTGCAAGAACGTTCAACGAAAAACCAAGGTGAGGATTGGGTTATTTTAGGAAAGTTAATGCAGTTATGAAAGGAAATAATTGGAAATATTTAGCACAAATTAGGAAAATTTTGACGGTCGTGTAATAACCCAAGTACAAATGTGGAGATTTTGATTGACAGTTAAATGGGTACAAGTTTGTTGATGGGTATAAGAGAGAAAGAATGATTAATTTTCCATATCCAATTTATGCCTAATTCTGAAAAATGTTCAGAATCCATACCTTCGCAATATGAAATAAGTCTTAAATTCCCATAATGGTTCAACGTGTCACTGCAGCCATCAATTGAAAACATAATTACACATGTGCTATTATGATTTTTGTTGATGTATATGTAACTTTGGAATGTATTTCACTTTTATTTCTTATATATTATAACACGATGTTTATTCCGGGATGTACTTGAGTTATGTCATGCCCTGATGTTCCTATCAAGAAGGTCTATCATGTAAACAAGTCATGTCAAGTCATTGTGGGTAACCCTCCTATTGTCTAAGGGTTAAAGTCCCTGCAGTTCGGGGGTACTAGGGTTATTAGACTCTCCTAGTAGAGGCCGGCCCTGGTAGGGTTTTAGTCATGTCAGGATTAGTATAAATAGAGAACTAGAGTCTCTATTTAGCATAGAACTTATAGACACTCAAGTGTAGTGCACAGTTGAGGAAGGAGAAGACACTGGGGCTAGACAAGAAGAAGGTTACTGCTGTCGAGAGATCACTTACTATTTTGGGGCTTTTCTATTTTGGTGTTGATTCTATCTCTAAGGAAGTTGTGGGGTTTTCACCATTTATGGTTTCCCCGAGGATAAACACTGTGTTCATTGTCTCTTGTGTTTGATTGTTGTGCTTGTTATTCTCTCAGTAAAGATCCAAATATAATGCTATCTTAATGATGAAATTCTAACATGGTATCGGAGCTAACCTGAGAAGAAGAAACTGTGTAGCTGCGGGAACTAGGGCTTCCTAGTTTGTGGATCTTCCTCCATAGATTTTCAGCTAAATTAAGGTGGAACAACTCTCCTCCTTAGGGCGCATCTTTTTGTCGAAGCAAAATCTAATTCTGAGGTTTTTCAATTTTTGGACCCAACACTGCTGCCGAAAATTAGGGCTTCAGTGAGCCCAGGCCTGGATTGATCTCCTCCCCAAAATTAAATTTAGGGATAATTTCAAGGCATTTGGGTGGACAGTACTCTGGAAAAGAAAAACACTAATTTGCTACTGAACCAGCACTGCAGGATTTCAGCTCCAAATCTAGATTCGACATCTTGACCTGGTAAGATCTAAATATTTTGTATTTCCATTTGAGGTTCTCAGTTTAAGATGTCTCATTATACCAAGCTTGATGAAAAGATTGAGGGAGCTGATAACTTTCGAACTTGGAAGTATAGGATCTCCCTAGTCCTGGAAGAGAATGAGTTGGACTCCTATATCAATGAGGTAGTTCCAATTCCAGAGGGAGATGAGGCTAAGGCCTTGCATAAGAAGAAGTTGGCTATGTCAAAGAGAATCATTGTTGATTCTATCAAGGATCATCTCATACCATAGGTGTCCTCCCTCAAGACACCTAAAGCTATGTTTGATGCCCTAACCAAATTGTTTGAAGGGAAGAACATAAACAAGAAGATGAATTTGAGAAACCAATTGAAGAATGTGAAGATCTAGAATGCTGAGACTATTCAGTCTTACTTTACAAGGGTTTCTCAGATCAAATAGCAGCTGGAAGCAGTAGATGAAGAAGTGGAAAATGCAGATATTGTGATGACCACCTTGAATGGTCTCCCTAGATCATGGGACTCTTTCATTCAAGGAATCTATGCCAGAAAGAAGTTAGTCAAGTTCAACAGACTATGGGAAGAATGCTCTCAAGAAGAAGCTTGGATAGCAGCTCGAGAAGAGAATATGGGTAGTGAAGATCAAGCTCTCATAGTTCACTCCAAGAAAAATAGGAGGAGCAATTATCCCTCCAAAGGTAAGATCTCACACTCTACAAAATATCTGAATACTATTAGATGTTACACATGTGATGAGAAAGGTCACATATCTAAATTCTTCCCTAACAAAATAAATCTAAAGAAGAAGGGAAACAAGAGAAGACATCATGCCCATGCTACATAGGATGATAAACCTTCCACAAAGAGAATCAGATAAGAGAGTGATGACTCTTCAAGTGAGAATGAATATGTACTGATCATTGCTCTCATGGGAACTGTTTCACATGGAAGCAATGATTGGCTTATAGAAAGTGGTGCTTCCAAGCACATGACATGATTCAAAGAATCATTTGTGAAGCTATCTGAACATGAGTCACCTCACAAGGTGAAACTTGGGGATGACTACCAGTATCCAATAAAAGGTAGTGGTGAATCCTTCTATAAACTAGACTCTAGAAATTCTTTGAAGGTGAAGAATGTATTATTTGTTCTAGGACTAAAGAAGAACCTCCTCTCCATATCTGCATTGGATGCAAAAGGAATGAGGGTTGCTTTTGTAGATGGCCAAGTTCTTATGTGGCCAAAGGGAAAGACTTTTGACGATGCAATAGTGATTAGATAACAAGAAGGAGGTATATACAATTTGAAGGGCCAACCAGATCAAGCTTTGGTTCATGACATAGTAGAACCAAATGAACTTTGGCATAGAAGGCTTGCACATGTACATTTGTTGGGGCGTGCACCTTAACGGTCCCTAATTTTGGTAACTCCGCGGTTTTTGTGGAAGTTGTAAGCGAAGTTACGACTCAAAATAGTCTTAGGGGTGTTGGGGTTGATTAAAAAAATTATTTTTGTAATAAACCCATGGTTTAAGTCCAGGGTTTAGGGTTCAAGGTGCCCATGGTTTAAGCCCATGATTTTGTAATAAGTGCACTATAAATAAGCACTCTTGTAAAGAATTCAGTTTAGGCTTTTGATGTAAGATGAATTGATGCGAAGCTAAGGCTTGTTGTAAGAAGGTTAAGTCCCAGCTGTGTGCGTGGATGACCTCTGCAGCTATGTGCGCAGAGGGTTTTGGGTGATTAAGGAAATCTGCAGCTGTGTGCACAGAGGCCTGCAGCTGTGTGCGCGGCTTTGAGGATTTGAAGGGATCTACAGTTGAGTGCGCAGATCAGAACTGTGGTTTTTGTAAAGAGTTGAATAAAACACAGTTCTATGGACATAACCCCTAAACTAGGGGTGAACCACGTTATATCGTGTGTTGTGGTTTTTGTTGTGTTGTTGTTATGTTATTTTATGCATTGATAAATATATAACTGATAAGTAAGATCATTGCTAAATACTAACTTCGCTGGAATTCCCAGGAAAGGGTTAAGCAAGGCACTGTTTGTTTATCTAACCGTGAAGCTAAATAAGTAACTATTAAAGCTCTGCATTGTATGATTATAAGTGTTAGAAACTAAAGGTAGAGTAATATCCCTCTTCTACTTGCATAAACCTGATTCTGCGGCACCCCATAGCTGTTTCGGGTGAGACTGCAACCTTCTCGTAGGTTGTTTCCGAAAGGGCCAACACCGTGGGTCATTTGTTGGTGCGAAGTTAATGGTATAAAGCCCGGGTTTGCCCGATAGCCCAACAAATTGGTTCCATTGCTGGTTGAACTCAGTATCTGCTCAAGAGGGGTTTACGTCATACCTTGAGGTCCATGTTTTGGAGACCCTCAGTGAAAGAAATCGATGATTGGATTGAAGAGACTTATCTGAACCTTGCTGTACAAGAGAACAAAGATCCACGTCGTAGTGCAAACGAATTTTTACAAAGGTATGTTTTTTTTTATGTGTATGAAATTTTCTTTGGTAGTATCCACATAGAGTTGCACCAGTGGTTATCCAGGTTAACAGAGAGAAGGAAGAACTTCCAAGAACGTCAGTTTCCTGATTGGACCCCCGTAAGAATTAATATACTGAAAAGGGTGAACAACGAGATATCTCGCGCTGTTGATTTCTGGACAACGCGAACCCTTGAAGCATTTGTGACGGAGTTTGCCATTGAAACAAGTATGTCCTTCAGCGAAGCCGAATGGTAGTTCTTCAAAGGACCAAGGGGTAAGTACTTGAATTCATTTAGTTTGAGAATTAAAATGCTATTGGCTGAAAAAGCTATATTGCTCATTGAATCAGACTGTTATATTTAGCACTACTAACTTATGTTTGCAAGTGAAAGTACCTTCGACAAGAAAAGTGGTTTGCTACAAAGTGGCAAAAGGTACAAGAGAAATTTCCAGTCCTATACCATAGGTCAGAATATCGAGTCTAACCCTGTAAGTCCAGCAGTCTCAGAGACCAAAGAAACCCCTTCTGTTAGAAACCCTCCGGTAACCCTGCAACGAAGACCTATTATCCCTGAGAACTCGTCGCAAACTGAAAGTAACCCTAGCTCGAGTATTCCTGTCGTAGGTCAGTCTACCCTAGTAAGTTCCCCCCTGCCTACTTCCGGTCCCCCTCCCTTCCCCCCTAGACCCGCGATGGCCCATATGAATGATGACATTAAGCTCCCTATTTTCAAAGGAACTGGATCAGAGGATCCAGAACAATTCTAGTTTTTATGCGAAGCAGTGTGGAGTGCTAAGAACATTATGGATCAACATACAAAAAGAGCGTAGCTGGTTACTTCTTTCAAAGACCGTGCTCTGACCTGGTTCATGAAGTTTTCCAGCACTTAGAACCATGTCTTGGATGATATAAAAGCAGCAATGATAAAGGAATTTAAGAAGCCTAAATCAGAGTCGCAGTGTATCACTGAACTAAAGGAAATCCAGCAGAGGCGAGGAGAATCAATGTGGGACTTTGATCAAAGGTTCAAAGTTCTACTAGACCAAGTCAGTTTAACCATTGGACCTGCGCAGCACAAGGAATGGTTCATTGCAGCATTGCTACTGCATATCAGAACTCCACTCATGCAAAAGAAGGTTGTTGACCAACAGGAGTCTCTGGAAATCACAATGAAGCTTGAAACCGCTCCTGTCGGAGATAATTCTAGTATCACTCAAATCCAAGCACAGTTGGCAGCGATGGCTCTAGAGCTTCGTGATATGAAGAGAGGAAAAAATGGTCATGAAGAGGTTTGGTGTACACAATGTCGGACAGAAGGTCATGACAAGGAACAGTGTCCTGCGGTAAGAAATTTCTTGAATTCTGGTGCACCAAACCCGTTCAACCCTAGTGTTCTATATTGTGAGATCTGTAGGACAATGGGCCAGCATCGACCTGAAGACTACGATCTTCTGCAGAGGTATGTGCAAGTCCCTAAGAACCCTTATTGTAAGTTTTGTAAATCAGTGGGACACAACAAAGATGAGTGTCGCATCTTTGACCTCATGAGAGAACGAACTTACGATGCTTATTGGGTACAAAATGAGGGACAGAGCAATGATGGCTATGGTTACCACGGTGATGCAATATATGCCCCAAGAATTCATCATTATCATTATTATAGCAAGAGAGTTTCAAAAACTCCATCACCATCATAGTCGCAACAAAGACCATCAAGCTACCATGTGTGATCAGGTATAGGTGCTTTTGGAGGTCGTGGTCATGGTGGTATGGCCAGAAGAGGAAGAGGCCTGGTTGTGTGTTACAACTGTAACCAGGCCAAGCATCTAGCGAGAGACTGTCAGAACCCAGGCTACGACATGTCGGTATTTCCGAGCAGTAGATCATGTGATCGAGCAGTGCCCGCAGTTGATAGCTAAGATTCAGGAAATAAACAGTGCCCCTACTCAGAATATTCAGATGATTTCCGTCGAGCAAATACCTACCCCAGCCATTAATGTTGTTACCCAGAGTGGAGCTACGACGCACATACAGAATAAGGAGAAACATCCTGACGAGGCTTGGGTTCGTAAGGCCCCAGAGAAAGTCCCATCATTTGATATCGAAAGAGAAAAAGAGACATTCATGGAAGCCAAGAGAGATTTTGCTCCTCCTAGCACATCAGTAGCACCTACGCAACAACATCGGCAACATTCGCAGCCGCAAGAAGCTTCGACAGATAAAGTAAGTACACTGTCCTCCTTTTTATAGAGTTGTATGAAGCTCTTGAGAAATCAAAATGCTTTAAATGAGTTACCGAAAGTTATTGCTTCTTGCGAACCTCAGTGAAGTTCTGGTAAGGAAAAAGTTGTTCATAGAGTTAGAAGAACTAGTAGAGAAATGAGATTGAATGCTCAGATAGGAGAATATGACATGACTGATGTCATCCTAGACCTAGGATTAGAGGTAAATGTCTTAACTAAGCAGACATGGGAACAAATGGGAAAACCTACTTTGGAATGGTCCCCTATACAGTTGAGATTATCCAATCAGCAGAAGATTGTGCCCCTAGGACGATTCCCTAATGTCCCAGTAGATATTGATGGCGTCTGTACTGTAGCAGACTTCAAATTTATTGAGATCATTGGTGACAATAACCCCTATCCAACATTTCTAGGTATTGAGTGGGCATTAGACAATGATGTAGTCATTAACCTTAAGAAGAGACAAATGACTTTCGAAGGGAAAGATTTGAGAGTCATAGTACCACTGGACCCCTCTCAAGGAGAGAGATACACAGAGCCAGTAAGGGATGAAGACCAGGATGTCTTGGACCACATCTACAATATCATAGTGAAGGAAGAAGATTATGTTGATCCTACTACTGAAGGTATCATGGATTGGCAGTGTGATAGCTCCTGCATGACAAATTTAGATGATGGCCTAGAGAATTGGCAAAATAGACTGTATGAGCTACATGGCCATCGATGTGCTAGAATTACCAAGTCTCTCAGATGGCTTGGCTCACAGACAAGAACCTTACCTATTTTTTATGGTTAGACAAACCCAGGAGAGTTTATTTTGTAATTCTCAGAGCAGGTACCAGACTCACAGAAAATGGAGACTATGGATTTAGTATTCAGAGCCATAGCAGCCAAATGGTGGAATGGCCATAAGAAGAACATTCCTAGTTGGGAAGTTTGTCAGAATTTCCTTCGCTTGAGATTTATGGATCAGCCCCAGGAGGTGAAAACCAGGTTTAATGGTAAGACTAGTCCTCAGGGACATTTGGAGCAATGCTACGAGGCATGGAAGCATGCACCTCAGGAAGAATGGGTACATAGGTTTGTGCATACTCTCGAACCGATAGCAAAGAACTGGTACGCGAAGGCTGAGCTTCGCCACGATACTGTAAGTTGAGATTGTATTATTGATAGTTTTGTGCTTACCTTTTCTACTAATGAATTTTGTCTAGCTTTAGATGCAGCGATCAAGTTGATCCATACTAAGGTATTTGATGATCAAGAACTAGTAGAATACCGGCCTGATTGGAAGGCACGGGAAGCCAATGCAGTAGAATGTTATAACCTCGCAATTGATGAGGATAATGATCCGCGCAACATTAACATTCCTGAGTCAGAAGGACACTGCAAAGTACATGGACCAACAGTTGAGGCACTTGAAGTGACTCAACCCCTAAAGACACGGACCGTAAACATTGGGTCAGAAGAAAACCCTAAGTATGCTACCATTGGAGATTATTGGGATGACGAAATGGTAAGAAAGGTGACCCAAATTCTCCATGAATATCAGGATCTATTTTCAACGAAGTTCTCATAGATGAAAGGTATCCTTGGTGATATAGGAGTGATAAAGATCCCTTTGAAACCTGATGCGAAGCCTATGAAACATCGCCCTTATAGGATGAACCCTAAGTATAAGGAAAAATTTCGAATGGAGCTGGATAAGATGCTTGCTGTAGGAATCATTGAGCCTGTTGAAGAGTCCGAGTGGGTCAGTCCTATGGTGGTGCAAGAAAAGAAGACTAAGGGAGAAATCAAAATCTGTGTTGATCTGAGGAAGTTGAATGATGCCTGTTTGCATGATCCTTTCCCCACTCCCTTTATAGATGAAGTTTTAGACAATGTTGGAGGTCAAGAAGTGTACTCTTTTACTGATGGATTTTCAGGTTACCATCAGATTCAAATTGCTCCAGAAGACCGACATAGGACAACCTTCGCTACAGAAATGGGATCCTTCCAGTATACAGTTATGCCCTTTGGATTGAAGAATGCACCTGCCATGTTTTCTAGAGTAGTCATCTCTGCTTTTAAGGAATTCATACATAAATTCTTAGAAGTTTATTTTGATGATTGGACTATCTTCGGGTTATTAAAATACCACATAGCTAGTTTAAGACTTATGCTAGACAAATGTAGACAGCATCAGATTTCATTGAACTTGAAAAAGTGTATCTTCTGTGCCCCGTTTGGAATTTTGCTAGGTCACATTGTATGTAAGCAAGGATTGATGATGGATCTTGCGAAGATAGCCATTATTGTGAACCTGCCACCTCCGAAGTCTGTTAAACAACTGCACACTACGCTTGGTCATACTGGTTATTACAGGAATTTCATTAAAGGATATGCTCAGATAACAGCCCCTATGGAAAAGTAGTTGAAGAAATATATTAGGTTTGCATGGACACCTAAGTGTCAAGCAAGCTTGGATATTTTGAAGGAAAAGATGGTAACTGCCCTTATCTTAGTATTCCCTGATTGGAATAAGGAGTTTCATGTGCATGTCGATGCATCCTCCATTGCTCTGGGAATAGTATTGGCTCAGTCAGGTGAAGGTAATATCGATCACCCTATTTCTTTTGCAAGTAGAAAACTATCCACAACAGAAAAAAAATTATACTACTACAGAACGAGAAGGTTTAGCTATGGTTTATGCATTACAGAAGTTTCGAAATTATCTGTTAGGATCTCATTTTAAGATGTTCACTGATCACTCTGCTTTGAAGTATTTGGTTAACAAGCCTGTGCTAGGTGGAAGGATATGCAGATGGTTGATTCTGTTTCAAGAATATGACTTTGAGATCATAGTCAAACCTGGAAGAATGAACCTAGGTCCTGACCACTTGTCAAGGCTCAAGTCAGGAGAAGAGCCCATTAGTTTGGACGAAGGTCTTCCTGATGCTCAGTTGTTTTCCATCCAAATGGTTGATGATTATTTTCAGGATATTTTTCAGTATTTGTCTACAGGTTTTGCACCCGCTGAAATGACAATGCAGTAGAAGAAACAGCTGGTGGTTAGAGCAGCTGACTTTACCTTAATAGCAGGACAACTATATAAGATGGGACCAGATGAAATACTACACAGATGTGTCCTGGAGCATGAAAATCCATTAATTTTGGCTGAGACACACTCTGGCACAGCAGGAGGTCATTACACAGGAAAAGCTGCAGCACAGAAGATTCTGACAGCTGGATTGTGGTGGCCCACAATTCATAAGGATGCAAGAGAATATTGCCATAGCTGCGACATTTATCAGAGAATAGGCAAACCATCCAGGAGGGATGAGATGCCTCTAGTTCCGCAGGTAACTTTACAACCCTTTGATAAATGGGCTATTGATTTTGTTGGACCTATCAATCCCCCTGCAAAGAAATCCAGCACAAGATACATTATTACAGCAACTGACTACCTTACTCGTTGGGCCGAAGCTCAACCACTCAAGACCTGTAGTGCTGCTACAGCTACAAATTTTATCTTCAATAACATCTTGTCAAGATTTGGGTGTCCTAGAATTCTTATGAGCGATCAAGGATCACATTTCTTAAATAAGACTATTGAAGTATTGACTGAAGAATTTCAAGTATATCATCAGAAGCGTACTGCCTATCATCCTCAAGCAAATGGAAATGTCAAAGACTTTAACAAGATCCTTGAACATGCTCTAATGAAGGTTTGCAATGCTAACAAAAATGATTGGGACCTTAGAATTCCAGTAGTACTATGGGCTTATAGAACCACCTACAAGAAGTTGACAGGCCATACACCTTTTAGGTTGGTTTACGGACAAGAAGCAGTCATGCCCATGGATTACATTGTCCCTAGCCTCATAATATATGCTTTTACAGAGATGGATGACCCATATATGATGAAAGAAAGGCTGGAAAAGATACTAGAAATTGAAGAGGATAGATTCATTGCAGGGTTCCAGCAGCAAGTACAGAAAACTAGAGAAAAAGCATGGCATGATAGACACATTAAGAAGAAGAAGTTCCAGAATGGTGATCTTGTGCTTTTATATGATAGTAAATTAATGAAATTCTCGAGGAAGTTCAAGACACATTGGAAAGGACCATACATAGTACAGAGAGTTACTGATGGTGGTGCAGTCCAGTTAGCTAAATTGAATGGAGAAATTTTACCTTCCATGGTGAATGGAAGTAGGTTAAAGAAGTATAGGGACAAACCGGGACCCCTTGATCATGAGTAACAGCATGAAGGATAGTCTAAGTACCAAGAATAGTTGGAATTGGGTACTAGACTATAATGAAGTTGTTCTCAAAGCTACGAAGTGCTGAAGACTGTCAAAGTATGAAGGTTGAATTTTGGTTGCCGTATAGGTCAGGATGGGTCGAAGGTGCATACTGTGTCGAAGCTACTTATCAAGGTGAAGCTAAAGTTAGTGTTTATGTCGAAGATCAAAGTTGTATCGCAGCCTAAAATGTGACGGATGGGACAAACTAGACTTGGCGGTGCCGGCATGAGAACTTCCCTAACTGCCTGCAATGATGAGATTTTGGGAAAATCTAGCGTCGTGTGGACAGGATTTCCGCCACTCCATAAGATTCGACATCATTAATGCACCATGATGATAGATTCTGTTGTGGGATTCTATAAGAAGCTACACTAGCCTACAAATCCTGCATTGTGCATTTCTTTGAGTTTCTTCAGTTAGAACTATGTCAAATGATCGTGAAGTCCAGGATTTATTACGAGTGGTCAGGGAGAGAGGTCTACTGAACCTTCTGAACAATCCACCTGTGCAGCCATGTTCGACCAAGGCACGAAGAAAGGCAGAAGTTCGCTCTAAGAGGAAGGAACAAAGACAGAAGTGCACTCTAAGCCGCATGAAGAAAAACACCGGTATTCACAGGAAAACTCTGAAACATCCCAAGATGTATCCTCCTAGTTTGGTAGAACTAAGGTGGCTGTTTGTCTTATGCACCTTGACACACAATTTTGGGGACCCTAAGTTTTGGATGGTCAAATTTTTGGCAAGCAGATCGAAGGATGGGGTCGCTGATAGATCCAGAAGGCCTTAACCAGCATAAATATTATGAAGGAAAGGAACAAACAGCCGACAACCACATGTATGGCTTCAGCAAGCAGCGCACTATGTTTCGCCAACAATTTTCTACCACCAGAAAAGCAGATGAGTGTCCCAGGATGGGACACTGGTGAGTCTTAGGGGCCTGTTGGGGCGTGCACCTTAATGGTCCCTAATTTTAGTAACTCCATGGTTTTTGTGGAATTTGTAAGCGGAGTTATGACTCAAAACAGTCTTAGGGGTGTCGGGGTTGAGTAAAAACCTTATTTTTGTAATAAACCCATGGTTTAAGTACAGGGTTTAGGGTTCGGGATGCCCATGGTTTAAGCCCATGATTTTGTAATAAGTGCACTATAAATAAGCACTCTTGTAAAGAAGTCAGTTTAGGCTTTTGATGTAAGATGAATTGATGCGAAGCTAAGGCTTGTTGTAAGAAGGTTAAGTCCCAGCTGTGTGCGTGGACGACCTCTGCAGCTGTGTGTGCAGAGGTTTTTGGGTGATTAAGGAACTCTACAGCTGTGTGTGCAGAGTCCTGCAGCTGTGTGCATGGCTTTGAGGATTTGAAGGGATCTGCAGCTGAGTGCGCAAATCAGAACTGTGGTTTTTGTAAAGAGTTGAATAAAAAATAGTTTTGTGGACGTAACCCCTAAACTGGGGGTGAACCACGTTATATCGTGTGTTGTGGTTTTTGTTGTGTTGTTGTTATGTTCTTTTATGCATTGATAAATATATAACTGATAAGTAAGATCACTGCTAAATACTAACTTCGTTGGAATTCCCAGGAAAGGGTTAAGCAAGGCAGTGTTTGTTTATCTAAGCGTGAAGCTAAATAAGTAACTATTAAAGCTCTGCATTGTATGATTATAAGTGTTATAAACTAAAGGTACAGTAATATCCCTCTTATGCTTGTAGAAACCTGATTCTGCGGCACCCCATAGCTATTTCGGGTGAGACTACAACCTGCTCGCAGGTTATTGCCGAAAGGGCCAACACTGTGGGTCTTTTGTTGGTGCGAAGTTAATGGTATAAAGCTCGGGTCTGCGCAATAGCCCAACAACATTATAGAGCACTACCACTTGCAAGAAAAGCTGTTGAAGGTCTTCCAGAAATTCAAGCAAAACATGAAGGGTTCTGCAAAAGATGTTCAAAAGGAAAGAACACAAAGAAGACATTTCCAAGTAGCGAGAGCAAAGCAAAAGGAATATTGGAAATCATCCACTCCGATGTATGTGGACCAATGTCATCAAGCTCACTAAGTGGGTATGTGTACTATGTTTCTTTTATTGATGACTTTTCTAGGAATACATGGATTTACTTCATGAAGAATAAAGATGAAGTGTTCAGCAAGTTCAAGGAATTCAAATCCTTGATTGAGAACCATACTAAAAAGAAGATCAAGACTTTTCGATCAGACAATGGTGGATAATTGACTTCAAATGAGTTCAAGGAACTATGTAAGGACTCAAGGATTAAGAGGGAGTTGTCCAGTCCTTACAATCCACAATAGAATGGGTTTGTAGAAAGGAAGAATAGAACCATCATGGAAGCTACAAGAGCTATGCTTCATGATCAAGATATTCCTATGCATCTTTGGGCAAAAGAAGCCAGAACAGCAGTGTATGTACAGAAACGTACTCCACACAGAGTACTCGAGAACAAAACCCCTGAAGAAGTCTTCTTCGGCAAGAAACCAGAAGTCAACCATCTTAGAATATTCGATTGTCTTGTGTACATACACATTCCAAAAGAGAAGAGAACGAAATTAGATCCTTCAGGAAAGAAGGGTATATTTGTGGGATACTCTGAAAGCTCAAAGGCTTACAGAATATACTTCCTAGGGTTCAAAAAGATTGACATCAGCAGGGATGTAACATTTGATGAAGATTCAGCCTACCTCAAATCCAGAAAGAAACCTGCTAAAGAACCTGAAGAAGAAGAAGCTCCCAGAACTCATGATATAATCATGAACAAAGAAACACAAGAAGAAGATTGAGAATTTGAAGAACCAAAAAGACCTGTAGATCCCCCACAGGAGAAGAATCCTGACAAGAGGAAACCTGCTTGGGTATGAGAGATTATCCAAGGTGCAAAAAGATATAGGGTCCATAAGAGAATCTCAGAGAAAGAAAGAGGACCAGATCCTGTTCCAGTTATGTAGCTTTACTATGTGACTTCATTGATAAAGAACCTTCCAAATATGAAGAAGTTGTAGAATGGAAAGAATGGAAGGATGAGATGATTGAAGAGTATCAATCAATCATGAATAATGATGTTTGGGATGTTGTCCCAACACCAAAAGGGAATTCAGTTGTAACTTCCAAATGGATATACAAGATCAAGCATGCTGCAGACGGTAGCATTGAAATTATAAGGCAAGATTTGTGGCTCGGGGTTTCTCTCAGAAAGAAGGAATAGACTATGAAGAAACCTTTGCAACTATAGCCAGATACACTTCCATTAGATCGGTACTTGCTCTAGCTGCAGTGATGAAATGGAAGATAAACCAAATGGATGTCAAGACTACTTTCTTGAATGGTGTAGTAGAAGAGGAAGTGTATGTGGAGCAACCACTCAGTTTTGAGACACATGAAAGGGAGTCTCATGTGTGTATATTGAAGAAAGCCATGTATAGTTTGAAACATGCACCCATGACATGGTATGACAGAATTGATAGCTTTCTATCTAGTTTGGGCTTTACCAAGAGTAAAGCAGATTCCAACCTTTACTACAAGGTGGAAGATGGCAACCCGATGATACTTCTACTATATGTAGATGATCTGTTTGTGACAGGTATGGATGGGTTGATTGCTAATACCAAGAGAAAGCTTGTTGTTGCGTTTGAGATGAAGGACTTGGGAATGATGCATTATTTCCTAGGTATGGAGGTGTGGTAGACTATAGATGGAATCTTCCTTGGACAAGGAAAGTATGCAGTAGAGATCCTGAAGAGATTTGGGATGATGGATTGCAAGGCATTAACCACACCTATGGCATCAAACCTGAAGCTATTGAGTGATGCTTCATCAGAGACAATTGATGCCACAATGTATCGTCAGATGATTGGGTCCTTGATGTACCTGACGGACATGAGACCAGATATTTGCTTTGTTGTGAACACCTTGAGCCAATACTTGACAGATCCGAGACATGTTCACTTGACAACTGCAAAGCATATTCTAAGGTACTTGAAGGGTACGGTTGATTATGGGCTCAAGTATAAGGCTAATCAAAGGATTAACCTGGAGGGTTATGTTGATTTAGATTGGGCAGGCAATGCCATCCATAGGAAGAGCACTTTAGGGTGTTGCTTCAGTATGGGATCAGGTGTGATCTCATGGTTTAGAAGGAAGCAATGCTGTGTGGCACTGAGTACAGCTGAATCAGAGTATGTTGCAGCCTATTCAGCTAGTTGTGAGATAGTATGGCTGAGGAAGCTACTATCTGATTTATTTGATCTCTAGTTAGATGCTACTTGTATATACTATGAAAACCATAGTTGTGTAAAGTTTTCAGAGAATCCAGTATTCCATGACAAGTTGAAGCATATCGAGCTCAAGTATCACTATATCAGGGATATGGTGCAGAGAGCATTGAAGCTCCAATATGTTGCGACGGATGAAAAAATAGCCGATGTGTTGACTAAGCCATTGGCTAGGGTGAAGTTTGAGTACTTCAGGGAGAAGCTTGGTGTTCTCCATATCAAGTTTCCTCCCAAGAGGAAGTGATGTGTCCATGCCAAGACCTTCTGACATGGTGAGAGGATTGGTTCCTTTCATGATCAGATATAAGTACTGTGCCATTCTGACATGGTGAGAGGATTGGTTCCTTCCATGGTCGGATGTAAGAGTTGCGACAGGTGAGAGGATTAGTTCCTTCCATTGTCAGGTATATGTGGATGCCACATCTAGCATGGAAAAGGGATAGCTCTGTGAAGACACATCTAGTATGAAAAAGGACTAGATCTGTGTAGATGGCACATCCAGCATGAAAAAGGGATGGCTCTGTGAACACACGTCTAGTATGAAAAAGGACTAGCTCTATGTAGATGGCACATATAGCATGAAAAAGGGCTGGCTCTATGAAGACACATCTAGTATGAAAAAGGACTAGCTCTGTGTAGATGGCACATCCAGCATGAAAAAGGGCTGGCTCTATGAAGACTCATCTAGTATGAAAAAGGACTAGCTTTGAGTAGCTGCCACATCTGATATGAAAAAGGACCAGCTCTGTGATGCCTCATCTAGTATGAAAAAGGACTAGCTCTGTGATGCCTCATCTAGTATGAAAAAGGACTAGCTCTGAGAAGACTCATCTAGTATGAAAAAGGACTAGCTTTGAGTAGCTACCACATTTGGTATGAAAAAGGACCAGCTCTGTGATGCCTCATCTGGTATGAAAAAGGACAAGCTCTGTGATGCCTCATCTAGTATGAAAAAGGACTAGCTCTAAGTAGCTGCCACATCTGATATAAAAAAGGACCAGCTCTGTGATGCCTCATCTGGTATGAAAAAGGACCAGCTCTGTGATGCCTCATCTACTATGGAAAAGGACTAGCTCTGAGATGATACATCTAGTATGAAAAAGGACTGGCTCTATAGAGGTTCCTATGACAAGAAGAATTAAGAGATAGAACCTATGATGATGCCCAGTGAGGATCTAGATCGAGTGATGATGATCCAAATCCAATGATGATGATCCAGTAGAAATGATCCAGATCGAGCGATGATCCAGATCCAGTGATGATGATCCAGTAGAAATGATCCAGATCAAGTGATGATCTAGATCCAGTGATGATCCAGACCGAGTGATGATCCATATCTGATGATGAAGATGACTTGAAGATGAAGAAGACTTGAAGATGACGAGGACTCAATGATGATCCAGAAGATATAGAGAAGAAGACTTGTTCTGAAAATTGTGTTGAATGAATACCTTCCTAGTTAAGAGGGAGTGTTGATGTATAAGTAACTTCAAAATGTATTTCACTTGGACTTCTTATATATTTTAACCCGATGTTTATTCCAGGATATACTTGAGTTATTTCATTCCTCAATGTTCCTATCGAGAAGGTCTATCATGTAAACAAGTCTTGTCAAGTCATTGTCGGTAACCCTCCTATTGTCTAAGGGTTAAAGTCCCCACAGTTTCAGGGCACTAGGGTTATTAGACTCTCCTAGTAGAGGTCGGCCCTGGCAGGGTTTTAGTCATGTCAGGATTAGTATAAATAGAGAACTAGAGTCTCTATTTATCATACAACTTATACACACTCAAGTGTAGTGCATAGTTGAGGAAGGAGAAGACATTGGGGCTAGACAAGAAGAAGGTTACTGCTGTCAGGAGATCACTTACTGTTTTGGGGATTTTCTATTTTGGTTTTGATTCTATCTCTGAGGAAGCTGCGGGTTTTCACCATTTATGTTTTCCTCGAGGATAAACACTGTGTTCATTGTCTCTTGTGTTTGATTGCTATGCTTATTATTCTCTCAGTAAAGATCCAAATATAATGCTAGCTTAATGATGAGATTCTAACAATTTTTCCCCCACCACTTCGTTCAGCAAGTACATCCATGTTGGCTAGCACCCATGGAAAATTAATAGCAGTATTTTCATTCTTGGCAGAACTATGGTTGGATATGTTGCTCAGGACGATATTCATGGACAAATCTGACATGGTCGCAACTGTTTTCTGGACTAATCTGGAGGAGTCACAGTTGTAAAAAAAGGAAAAGTAGGGAAAATATAGTGAATTCGTAGCTTGTCTTTGGATCAATCAGGAGGAGTCGCAGCCACGAAAATAGGAAAATTAAATATAGCAGAGTTGCATCTTGTCTATAGATAAAACGCTAGGAGTCACAACTGTGAAAATAGGAAAAGTAGGCAGAATTTGGTGGAATCATAGGTAGAAAGTAGGGAAAATATGGTGAAGTCATAATCACGAAAATAGAGAAATGGGTGAAAATTGGTGAAGTTGTAGCTAGAAAATAGGACAAATATGGTGGAGTCACAGCTATGAAAAAATGGAAAAATAGGCGAAGTTTGGCGGAATCATAGCTGGAAAATAGGACAAATATGGTGGAGTCATAGCCGTAGAAATAGAGAAATACGTGAAATTTGGTGGAGCCGCAGCTAGAAAATATTGCAAATATGGCAGATCCATAGCTGCGAAAAATGGAAAAATAGGCAGAGTCGCAGCTGGAAAATAGGACAAAAATTGTGGAGTCACAGCTGCGAAAAATGGAAAAATGTGAAAAATTTGGCGGAGTCATAGCTGGAAAATGGGGTAAATATGGCAGAGTCACAGCTGAGAAAAATGAAAAAATAGGCAAATATTCAGCTGATTAGTTGTTGCTGCTGAACTTTTTATCTTCTTCAAGGAGTTATTCATAACATGAAAATAAGCTAAGGAACCCGCAATCGTTTGGCCCGGTTGTGACTGCTTCTCCTCAAGTAAATTCCTATACAAATTCTTCCAAAAAAACGATCAAGCATAAAAAGAAAATAAAATAAAATAAAATAAAACAACAAATTTATTTATGTACATATTCCTGTGTATAAATTGCAGTGTTCTTTAAGAATTCTTTATGTACAGATTTATTTATGTACACAGTGTTCTTTAAGAATTCTTTATGTAAAAATTTATTTATGTACACAGTGTTCTTTAAGAATTCTTTTTGTACAAATTTATTTATGTACACACTGTTCTTTAATAATTTAACATTATACCTTCAGATTTGCCGAAATGGGTGTTTCTAGAGAAAACGTTACGGTTTTCGGTGAAACGAAAAACTGTTTCCAAATGGAAACAACGCTCTGGACACAATGGAACAGCTCCCATAGGCCACAAATGCACAGAAAATATAGAACCAGAAACCCTTTCAAAGTTTCAGCAACATCGGTTCCAGATCTTGATCAAAATCGAAAGCGGCTCTTCATAAAAGCTCTGATACCATGTTAGGGTACACAAGGTACTCCCAAAGGATCGAACACCAAGAACAACTGCTTCACACAAACAGATCATAGGTCAATACACCAATGTTTGTCACGTGGTTAAAACCCTCAAGAGGGAAACAGTCCATGGCCCCAGCCAAATAGCTACTTTGAGGAATTTATTATGCAAAAGAAAGAAAGTTACATGAGCTTCTCATAATCAATCGACTAGCCAAGGACCCTCTATGCTCTTTAACTAGAGATCATAGACCAATCGGGTGTTAAGCCATGGATCAATGGTAGGTACGATCTAAGAGAAGTTGAACCATCGGATCACTCTATGTCTAGAACATATTGTGACCATCGGATTAGAATATTTACAAATGCATACTAATGCATACTAAAGAAATAGACTTTTACCTAACAGATATATTACACAAGTTGATCTTAACTAAGTCTCTTACAGAAGCGAAGTTTTTTAAACTTCAGTCTATGTTAGAAGTTCAAGAATGTGTCCTTAATGGGGGATAGGCTCTAATGCCTCCTTCCTTCTCCTAATAGTGTCACTTTTGTAAATCCTTCAATCCTATCCCAAGTTGTTCTTAAGGGGGGATGTTAGGATATTTAGACACTTAGGAGTTAGTTAAGATTAACTTGTGTAATATATCCGTTAGGTAAAAGTGTGTTTCTTTAGTATGCATTTGTAAATATTCTAATCTGACAGTCACGATATGTTCTAGACATAGAGTGATCTGACGGTTCAACTTCTCTTAGATCATACCTACCATTGATTCGTGGCTTAACACCTGATTGGTCTATGATCTCTATTTAAAGAGCATAGAGGGTCCTTGGCTAGTCGATCGACTATGAGAAGCTCATGTAACTTTCTTTCTTTTGCATAATAAATTGCTCCAAGTAGCTATTTGGCTGGGGCCATGGACTATTTCCCTCTAGAGGGTTTTAACCATGTGACAAACATTGGTGTATTGATCTGTGATCTGTTTGTGTGAAGCTGTTGTTCTTGGTGTTTGGTCCTTTGGGAGTACCTTGTGTACCCTAACAAATTTCCTTCCCTTGCATTAACCGATAATCTGGATCAGCTGCAACAATCAAAATGAATGGATCCTTTGAAATCAGCTTATGATACAGTCACATCCTGTGACCATTAGCGAATAATGGCATTTGATCTTAATCAATATTGACCATGTGGACTGTGCCATTTTCAAATACTTTGTCTATTTGGTAGGGTACGAACCATCTTGTACACAACTTACGTTTAAAGTCCCTCTTAAATATTGAATCATACAACAAGGTCCAGTCTCCTTCATAGAAGACTCTCTTCTTTATGAACCGATCATGCAACTTGGAATGCTTTTGTTGAATTAACACTGTCTGATGTAGAACAGTTGTGCGCTTCTCATTAATTTCATTTAACTGATCCAATATGTTCCTATGATATTTTGTCAAGTCTAAGTTTTCTTCCATGGATGTCTTTAAATTTTTAATTTCAAATTCAATGGGAAATACAATGTTCTTACTATACAACAATTCATATGGGGAGAAGCCTGTAGTATTGCGCCATGTGGTGAAATATGTCCACAATGCCATTGGAAGTCTATTAGCCTAGTCTGTACAATGGCTTCTGACTGTTTTTGTGAGGATAGCCTCAATTACCTTATTGGTACTTTCCACTTGGTCAGTGGCCTGTGGATGGTAAGGTGAGGTTATCTTGTGTTGAATGTGATATTTCTGTAACAGAGATTCTAGTTTGTGGAACACAAACTGCGTTCCTCCATCTGTAACTATCTCTTTGGATAATCCAAAATGGGTGAAGATCTCTCCATACAAGAAATCCATTATATCTTGGTCATTGGCCTTGACCAAAGCTACAACCTCCACCCATTTTGGCATAAAATCGGTGGAAACTCATATGTAAACTTTTTTCTTCAAGGGAGGGTTGATAGGACCTACAAAATCTACGTCCCCTCTCTCAAAAGGTTCAACCACTAGTTGTGGTTGAAGAGGCATCTCATCTAGTCTGTTTGGATGGCCCATCCTTTGGAAACTATCAGAAGCCTGAACATATTTCTTTGCATCCCTAAAAACTATTGGCCAATAATAGCCCATTTGTAATACCTTATGACCTTTTCGTTTGTTAGCAAAATGTCCCCCACGAGGCTCATCGTGGCAAGACTATAGGATATAAAAAATTTCGTCCTCCCTTACATATCTTCTGATGTCAAGATCAGGATCAGTGTAGAAAATATGCCCATATATCTAGCAGCATCTGGCACTCTGCTGTATAATTTTTATTTTTTCTCTCTTTGACAAATTTGTTGGAAGATTTCCTACAAACAAATATCTAGAAACATCTACGTACCAAGGAGAATGAGCTGAAATTGCAAAAAAATGTTCATCAGGGAAGGAATATTAGACTGGTAAACTATCATCATTGTTATTAAGTCGAGATAAAAAATATGCAACAACATTTTCCTTCCCAGGTCTATCAATAATTGTAATGTCAATTCCTGTAATAGTAACAACCATCTAGTTACTCAAGCATTAATGAAAGGTTTGTTCATTAAGTAATTAATGGATGAATGGTCAGTGTGCACAAAAGTGGAGTATCTAGTGATGTAATGTCTAAATTTGTTGACAACATAGAAAATTGCAAGGAATTCCTTTTCTATGACATTGTACTTAAGTTCAGTAGGGGCCAAGTTTTTACTGCTATAATAAATTTCATATGGAGCATGACCCTCCTATTGTCGCAACAATGCTCCAATGGTAGTATCAAAAGCATTTGAGGAAATGTGTAAAGTAAGAGCCTAATTGGGCCCTCGTAAGATAGGGGATATGAAAATCCTCTTCTTAAGTTCAGTGAACGTTGTTTGGCATGCATCATTCCAATCAAACTATACATCCTTCATCAACAGAGTGAATAAAGGAGAGGCTAGCTTGGAAAAATTTTCTTTAAATCTTCCATATTAACCAGAATGCCCTAGGAAGATACCTACCTCTTTTTGTGTTCCAAGAGTGGGTATGTTTTCAATTACCCCGATTTTGCATGGGTCTACCTGGATACCATCAGTAGAGATGAAGTGCCCCAAAACTACACCCTCGCTCATCACCATATGGAAATTTTCAGTGCTTAAAGATAACTGGGTTTGTTCATAGCGTACTAAAACCTTTTCTAAATTTTTCAGTTCTTACTCCAAGCTACTACAGTATTGGGTAAATTCGTCCATAAAAATTTACGTGCTATTGTTAACCATCTCAGAAAAGATCCCAACCATAGCTTTCCGAAAGGTGGCAGGTGCATTACACAAACCGAAGGAAAGTACCATGTATGCAAAGGTACCCCAGGAATAGGTGGAAGTGGTCTTGTCTTGGTCCTTGGGAGCAATTTGGAATTGATTGTAACCACTGAATCCATCCAGAAAGGGAAAAAACTCCTTCCCAAACAAGGTATCAAGTACTTGATTAGTAAAAGGTAGGGGAAAATGGTCTTTCTGCGTTGCTTTTCTCAACTCCATATAGTATATGTAGACTCTTCAATTCACATTCTTCTTTGGCACTATCATGAGTGGGGAAACCCACTCGTGATCTGCAATTGGGTACATAAACCCTAATTCTAAGGTTTTTTGGATTTCTTCTTTCATTATATCCTTCAAGTTAGGGTTCATCCTTCATTATGGTTGGCACATAGGTCCAGAGTCGCTTTTGATGTAAATGTGATGGGTACACAGATTATAAGGGATACCCTTCTTATCTGTGTGCTCCCAAGAAATATCTCCCTTGTGCTATTTTAGCAGAGTGATCAGGAGTTCCAGCTCATCAAGAGACAGATTCAGATTAATGTTCAATGTTTTTCCACACTCTATTTGAACTGGAATGCTTTTCGATTTTTTGAGTACTAGAATTATGTTGGAATCACTAACTAGGGTCTCTTCTGTTAGGTTTTCTTGTTCTTCTTCACCCAAAGTACTATTCAGGATTTGACAAAACATGTTTATTGACAGATGTTGGTTCACTGATGAAACTGTTAATAGTGTCGTCCTTTGTTTCATCCTTAAAGGTTAAGAATTTCCCTATCGTTAATAACAGTTGAACACCTTCTTCCTCCTCTAGATCCATCCACATTGGAGTTTGAGCTTATAATTTGGGTCGATCTAGAGGGTATAAGGTCATGATTTTTGTATCAATCCCCTCTGAAATTGTCATAGACCTTGATCGAAAGCTGATGCAAGCATTTGTTGTGGCTAACCACGGTCTTCTCAGGATCAGTGGATGTCCCCCAATATGCGACTTCGATTGCAAAACCAATAAGTTCACAGGGTACTCCCATGAATCATCTGAGACCAAAAGGTCATCTGAGATTCCCTCGAGTTTGATTGTCGGCCTATCAGCAAGCTCTAATATAGTAGGGGTTGGCTAAATATTAGTGAGCCCAAGTTTTTTCATAGTTTCGATGGTCATAACATTGATAGCTGCACCTAAATATACCAAAACATTAGGTATCTAAGTGTTTCCAATGTGTACTATAATAGTAGGGTTTCCAGGATCATCATACTTAGCCAAGAGATTTTTTCCCATTATTAATTCAGAAATTTTTCCTATTGCATGGATGGTGGGAGGATCCCTAGGCTTTATCCTTGGTTTTCTTACACACAAGTCCCTAACTATTTTGGCATAGATGGGAATGTCATGAAGGGATTGTAACAATGAAATTTTGACATATAAATTCAATAATTCTCCTAAGAGATTAAATTGAGATTGTTCCACTATCTTTTGTAGGATCAGTCATTCCAGATATGGTGGTTATCTTATTGGTTGTGTAGGATGTGTTCCCTAACTATTTTGGCATAGATGGGAACGTCATGAAGGGATTGCAATAATGAAATTTTGACATATAAATTCAATAATTCTCCTAAGAGATTAAACTGAGATTGTTCCACTATCTTTTGTAGGATCAGTCATTCCAGATATGGTGGTTATCTTATTGGTTGTGTAGGATGTGTTTCAATAAGTGTTTCTTCTTGTGATTCAACTGGTGTTTCGGTAAGACTCTTAGCATCCTCAATAATGGGGATTTTTGTAATAGATGGATTCTCAAATCGATGATTCATTCTATCTTCAGTCGAAGAAGATGGGACATATTCAATGAGTAAGGGTTCAACTACCCTCCCTTATCGTAAGCGTATGTCGTTACAGGGAGATGAGGTAATGGAATAATCAGGCATGCTGACAGTCTCAAATTGATGAACTGCTTTATTATTTGGGTTAGGGTTAGGCTTGGAAGGTAGTTGTGGGCATGGTGGTATGGTCATTGGTGCAACATTATTTTGGAGTTGCATTTGCGGTTGTTGGTACTGTTGGTGAGCGTATTGTTGAGGGGGATATTGTTGATGAGGAGAATGGTTATGAGGAAATCGATTTCCTAGCTGGGAGTTTCTCCAACCACGAGACCAAGAAGTTTTTTTGGTTTGATTATTGTGTCCAAGGTGACCAAGATTTAGGATTCTAAATAAAATTTTGAGATGGATGCCATTGATTGTTAGAATAATTTGAAGGGAATTGTGTATTCATGTTATTCATATTATTCATATTATTCCAAAGAGGTAATGGGTATGGATTCATACCTTGATTTTGGGGCTTCCAAGGCTTTTCTTTGAGCAATGAAGTAAGCTTGCTCCACATCAGAAGTACATTCTTGTAGGACTACCTTAACTTGGGGTAGTAAAGGATATTCCTTAGTATCATGGTTCAATTCACAGAGCTCGCATACTTCCACTTTGTCAAGTGGAAACTCCTTCAGTGGGTGATTTTTCTTGCATCTAGGATAGAATATGCCAAGTGTTAAATATGCTACTTCTTGCCTCTGATTTTCTCTTAAGACACCCAATTCTAAGGAGATGTAACTCATCATTTCCATTTTGAAGTTTTCAAGAATGTTTCCTACTTCAGCACGAGTGGCTCCACCACTAGATGACTTCTATGTTCTAGTGAAGACATCTCGTTCTAGTCCTTTCTCCTGATTGTTGGTGTTAGATTTTCTTAAGATCCGATTATATTATCTAGGATATTTATTGGAAAGAATAACAAGTACATAAAAATGCATAAAAGGTAAAAGATGCACAAGACACATATTTTTCATCGAGAATACCATAAAGGAGAAAACCCCGCAAACTTCTTCTGAATAGTAAGATGATCAAAAGCAATATTATGAAATGTTCAGCAACTATATTTCTCGAATCCTATGACTATCTCACTCTCTCTCTCTAATGCTTTATAGTGCGTATAACTGAGGGAGAGCGCCTCCCTATTTATACAATTTCAATTCACTGGCCAAATATAAGACTCGATCCTACATGTCATCTCACATGGGGCCCACTTCTCCTAGAGAGACCACAATTACACATTACATGATGTAACGCTAGGGACTATTTCCCCAACTTACAATGAAGGTTGTACCTCAAGGACTAGATACAATTTAGACATCCCGTAAAGGGGTAACACACATCCCCAATGGGGGTACAACAACATACAATGATAATATACATCAAAATATCTACCAAAGTTACAAATACATCAACACTCCCTCTTAACTAGGAAGGTATTCTCTCTCTATACAGTCATCAACACATCTAGTCAGGTCTTCATTGCATCATCATCATCACAAAGTCATAGAGTCTTCATCATAGCTGTTGCCATCATCTTCTTATAATTTGATCATCTCCCCTACTATCTATCATCAGAAGTTTCTACAGTGCCAAGCCTTTTTCATGCTAGATGTAGGCCTAGTCCTCTGCCAAGTCTTCATCTATAGTGCCAACCCTTTTTCATGCTAAATGCCAGCCTAGCCCTATGCCAGGTCTTCATCATCTCTGTGAGAAATCCATCAAGTAGGTACATCTAAGGACTTATTATATGCCTATGCAAAACCTATGTACCCTACTATTACCTCATCATCTTCAGATCATCTCATCGTCACATGAAGCACATCCCAGATACACATAACACAACAATCACATTCGCCATCATGGTAGGACTATTGGTTTATTGGTCAATACTGAGAGGGGGGGGTGAATCAGTATTGTTAACTTTTTAGTATTTTAACCACTTTCAAATCTATCATTAGAAACACATAATAACAAGAATACATAAAACCCAATTTTAACATGGAATCCCAATAGGGTAAACCACCAATACGTCTTATTATTGCGAAATTCTTATTTACAAATAGTTTTCCTATTGCTACAGACAACGATGGTATTACACCATGTTTACCAATACCAATTGGAAGTAGGCTACGATCCCTTATTTTATCAGCTATGACTAAAAGGATTCTACAACACACTATTTACCAATGCCAATTGGAAGGAGGCTACGACCCCCTGGTTTATCAGCTGCTACTGAAAGGATGCTTCAACACCCTATTTAGTCAACTACAATTGATAGGATGCTCCTACAACCTATTTACTAGCTTCTAATGGAAGGAGGAAACAACCCCTTGCAAGCTTGTTTCCTACCCTAGCTCCGCCCTTCCACCCTAATACGTTTCTTGTAATATGTTAGATTTCTTTCTCCCTTCATTCTCTGTCATGCCAACTGGTCTCTATCTTATTCTTTGGCTACATCAATCTCAATGACATAGACACATTTCTCACTCATACTTTTTTGTATATGTATCTTCATGTTTCCTACAGACACATCTCTTTATTCAGGAAACATACCCTTTCACAATCATGCCCTTTCAAATCTAATTTTCACACCTTATCAACAACTTGTGACTAACGATTTTAATTAATTAATTAATTAAAAATGTATTGATCACTTATTATCTATGAGATCCTTTCTTCTCTGATCATAGGATTCATCAAACCAATTCCTGTGGACTTCCTCTCCTCCATCAGCAAGAATACTCTATCTACAGACGTTCAGGATTTTCTTTTTCTCATGCATGTGGGATTCTTTTCTTCCTCTGTGAACTCTCTACAAGCTATATTCATCACAGGCTCATATGTACATGTTTTTCTCACAAAAACATGATCTTTGTGTAAATTGAACCCAGGTGTTAGAACAATTGCACTCACAAAAATTGCTAATCAAACATGAAAATTACACACAAAGGAGACTGAATATGGAGCAGAACACTAATCTGTATTGAATAAATGTACAATAGCCAACCTTGAGAAGTCACAGGCTGCCACAATAAATCATTACATGATATATTCGAATGCATTGGGATTCCATTCGAATTAGTCAAAAGCAAGCTTACTAAATCTAGTCAAATCCCCCATAGGTGCATAAAGCAGTTTCCAAATCTACCTAGGAGCTCACGAATTGGCAAATAAATTAGGCAAGCTAATAGGTGATGGAAGGAAAACTCATACATTCTTTTATTAGGAGAAAAGAGTGGAGGATGATGAGGGAAAAAAACAAGTCAACTTCACCTAGTCGTACTTTCCCTTTTGCCATAAAACTCAGTAAAAGCGGGCAATAAAGCACAAAAAGAATATATGTGCTAGGGAGGTTCAGGAATAAAGTATAATTGATTCCAAGAGGTTTCCCAAGCACTCCATGACTCATTTTTAGCAAGTTTGACCATATTGGACATGTGGAGGACAACTTGCATAGAGTGGAATATGGAAACTAGGCAAATAAGACAAAAATAAATTAATTAATGTCTAAGGTAGCTAACTATGGGTTGATTATTATAACAAACCCACTTAATCCTGACTTATGAGTAAAATATAAAAAAACTATAGGGCCTAGAAACAAGGCTTAGTCACCCTTTACATACTGCATGTCCATTTAAACAAGGAAAGACGCAAAAACTCAATGGGAAAAATCCTCCCTTAAACATGGACAGTAAAACAAAATTTGAAAATATTGTCATCAATCATGCTTCATAGCATGATCAGAAATCCCCAATAGTGATTTGAGATTGCTGAATGTCTTCTCACAAAACACTTTGGTGAAGATGTATGCTACTTGTTCTGAAGATGCACAGAAGAGTAGGTGAATGGTAGCATCATGCACAAGCTGTATGATGTAGTGCATATGGATCTCAATGTGTTTGGTTCTCTATCTCTAAACTGGATAATTGTATATTCGAATGGTACTCTGATTATCACAATAGATAGTAGTTGAGTATTCTGATTAGAATCCACACACACCAAGTAACCCCTGCAACCATAAACAATGAGTTGTTGCATTTACAACTCCTCTGTACTCTGCTTCTGTAGATGAGAGTGCAATGGCACTCTGTTTCTTGATTGACCAGCTGATTGGTCCTTCAGCAAGCATGAACACATATCCTGATGTTGACTTTTGATCTATGTTGTCACCTTCCCAATCACTATCAGTAAACCCAATCAAATCAAGATCAGATTTAGCTTTTTAGAAGATCCCATGAGTCCTTGTTCCCTGAACAAAGTTAAGGATCCTTTTGGCTGCTCTCCAATGGATCTCATGAGGCTGATCCATATCTTGAAGCCAAACTTACTGCATAATAAATATCATGTTGAGTATGTGTAAGGTACAACAAACACCCAATCAGTTGCCTATACAGTGTATTATTTACCATAAGAGAAGAACCTGCTTCTTCAAGCTTAACTCCTGAAAGGAAGGGAGTCTTGCTTGGCTTGCAATATTTCATGTTGAAATTTTTTAGCAAATCCAAAGCATACTTGGACTGATGTAATTTTATTCCATGTTTTTTTTTATCATTCTCGAGACCCAAGAATTGGCTCAATAACCCCAAATCAGTCATAGAAAATGCATGGTTCATTGCATCCTTCAAGGAGGAAATTTCATTCTTTGAGCTTCCTGTAATCAGAAGGTCATCCACATACAAGAAAATAATAATCAAATAACCATGAATCATCTTCAAATAAACATTAGGATCAGACTTGCATCAAACAAAACTCAATGATAGCAGAAATCCATCAATATTGGCATACCAAGCCCTGGGGGCTTGCTTAAGCCCATACAATGATTTCTTTAGCCTGCACACAAGAGATGGATTAGTAAAAAATCCTTAAGCATGAGACATTTAAATATCTTCAGTAAGATCTCCATTCAGGAAATCACACTTCACATCCATGTGATGTACCTCCCATTGCTTCGAAGCTGCAATGGCTAAGGCTAGCCTGATGGAGTCCATCTTTGCCACTGGTGCAAAGGTCTCATTGTAGTATATACCATGTACATGTGAGTATCCCTTGGATACCAATATTTCATTATATTTCAAAGGTTAACCATCAGCATAAAACTTAGTTTTGAAAACCCACTTACATTGAACTAGCTTCCTCCCTGGGGGAAGATCAACCAGCTCCCAAGTGTTGTTCTTCTGGAGTGAGCTGAATTATTATTTCATGGCTGTTTTCCATATTGGATCATGTGTTGAATATTCATATGTCTGTGGGTCTGATTCAACCATCAGATATCATTTCTCTGAAAACAAAGGGTCTTTCATACACAAGGCACTCTCAAACTGAGATCTAGTCCTCCTAGAATCACTAGGATTTCCAGCTAGTTCCCGAGCTACATGAATGGTCTTTGCTGCCCATTTTAGTCTTGTAGGACTGTTAGGATATGCAATTAAATCATCATTATCAGACATATCAGAATCAGCAAACTCATTTATCTCTTCACTTACATTCAGTGGTTCTAGTGGTGAAGAAGACTCTCCAACTTCAACTGCTGCTAAAGGCTCTTCTTGGAACTGAACACTCCTGTAAATGAAGGATTTGTTTGTGCTCAAATTGATCAGCTTGTACCCTTTTGAATATTCATAGTATGCAACAAATAGACACTCTTGGATTTGGGGCTGCAAAGCCTTCCTCTTTTCTATTGGAATTCTAGCCCAAGCCCTTGAGCCAAAAATCCTGAAATGGGTCACATCTGGCTTGTGCCCACTCCATGCTTCTAAAGGATTCATACCATCAATCTATTTATGAGGCACCCTATTCTAGATATAGGATGCATATTTTATAGCTTCGGCCCAAAACTTTGGTGGCAAAGTCTTAGCCTCCATCATGCAGGTTGCCATCTCTTTTAGTGATTTGTTCTTTCTCTCAGCAACACCATTTTGTTATGGTGTGTAAGGGATTGAATGCTGCATCTAAACACCTACATATGCATAATATTGACTGAACTCAGACTTGACATACTCACCACCATTTTCAGATCTGAGGATCTTGAGTTTCCTCCCAAACTAGTTTTCAACCAAAGCCTTAAATACTTTGAAAAGGCCAAAAACTTCAGAATTGTGTTTCAGGAAGTAAACCCAACAGTACCTGGAAAAATCATCTATGAATTTCAATGCATATTTGGCCTGAATCATTGACATATGAGGAAATGGGCCAGCAACATCACTGTGGATCAACTCAAGAGGTGCAGGGGTTCTCTCATGACTAGCTTTCTCAAATTTATGCTCTGGGTGTTTTCCTAAGATACAACCTTGACAGACTCCTTTGGAAAACTTAATCTTTGGTAACCCTATGACCATTTATTTTTCACTAAGATCAGAAAGATACTTATATTTAATATGGGAAAATCTTTCATGCCAAATCTTTCTTTCCTCATTAGCATGAATCAGAAGAGCAGAGGGGTTTGAGTAGGGTAGAAAATGTCAAAACATGTATACCTTCGAAATGTGATTTGCAACTCCTTTTGAAATGCCTTTACCACTTGAGATCTCTGTGATCTCAACTTCATTAGGGGAGAATATGACCTTCTTTAGAGACCTTATGTGGGTCATCTAATACACTGACAAGAGGTTAGAGGCAAGACCTAGAACATACAATACATTGCTGAACTTACCATGGTCAAGATCAATCCTCCCTTTGCCCAAAATTTCAGTGAGAGAGTCATCTCCCAGTACTATTGGTGGACCTTTGGACATGTTAAGAGAGGTGAATGCCTCCTTAGTCAAAACCATATGTCTTGAAGCTCCATAATCTATGATGAAACTAGGTGAGCTTGATGTGCCAGCAACCAATGCATGAACTCTCTCTCTGTCTTCTGAATTTGATCCCCCTTCCCTCTTCTTTGAGCTATCAGGAAGGGAGATGTTATTCTTCTCCAGGAGTTGGGTCAGCATGTGTTGGGGTGCGCACCTTAATGGTCTTTAATATGGGTAACTCCGTGGGTTTGACTCAAAATAGTCTTAGGGGTGTCGGGGGTTGAGTCAAAGTCCTCTATTGTAATAAACCCGCGGCTTAAGACCAGGGTTTAGGGTTTTGGGTGCCCATGGTATTGAATCCATGTTTTTGTAAACAGTGCGTTATAAATAGGCACTTATGTAAATAAGAAAGGTTATGTTTTATGATGTAAGAAAGATTAAGGCGAGGCTAAGGCTGATTTTGTAAGGAAAGGTTAAGTCCCAGCTGTGTGCGTGGACGACCTCTGCAGCTGTGTGCGCAGAGGGTTTTGTAAGAAGATTAAGGAAAGATCTGCAGCTGTGTGCGTAGAGGCCTACTGCTGTGTGCATGGCTGTTAAGGACTGAAGGGATCTGCAGCTGAGTGCACAGATCAAACTGTGGTTTTGTAGCAAGTTGAATAAAACATAGTTTGTGGACGTAACCCCTACACTGGGGGTGAACCACGCTATATCTGGTGTTGTGGTTTCTTGTGTTGTTTCTCTTAATGTTGTCTTTTATGCATTAATAACTGTATACATTTGATAACTTAGATCACTGCTAATAACAAGCTTCGCTGTGAATTCCCTGTAGTGGGTTAAGCAAGTCACGGTTGTTTATCTATCTGTGAAGTTGTATATAAGTGAATGACAAAGCTGTGTAATTGTTGATTAATAAGTTTATTAAAGGCTAAGGTACAGTAATATCCCCCTCTGCTTGTAGAAACCTGATTCTGCAACACCCCATAGCTGTTTTGGGTGAGACTGCAACCTGCGCGCAGGTTGTTGCCGAAAGGGCCAACACTGTGGGTCTTTTGTTGGTGAGACATAAAAGGAAGAAACCCGGGTCTACCCTATTGCCCAACAAATTCGTTCTGTTTCCGGTTGAACTCAGTATCTGCTCAAGAGGGGTTTACGTCGTACCTCGAGGGCTATGTTCTGGAGGCCCTCTATGACGGAACTCGGTGATTGGTTTGCTGAGACTTATCTGAAATTCGTGCAACAAGAGAACACAAATCCGCGTTGTAGCGCACGTGACTTTTTACAAAGGTATGTTTTTTGTGATGCTTATGAAATTTTCTTTGGTAGTATCCACATAGAGTTGCACCAGTGGTTGTCTAGGTTAACAGAGAGAAGGATGAACTTCCAAGCTCAACGGGTTCCCACGTGGACCCCCACAAGGGTCAATCTTGTGCAACATGTGAACAACAAGGTATCCCGCGCTGTTGATTTCTGGACGACGCGAACATTGGAAGCCTTCATGACAGAGTTTTCCATTGACACAAGTACCTCCTTCAGCAAAGCTGAACGGCAGTTCTTCAAAGGTCCCCGTGTGATAATACCTTCGACGAGCAAAGTGGTTTGCTGCAAAGTGGAAAAAGGTACAAACGAGATTTTGAATCCTATTCCTTAGGTCAGGCTATCGCGTCTTCCCCTGTAAATTCTGAAGAGTCAGGCTCTGACAAAAACCCTTCGGTTGGAAACCCTCCGGTCACCCCGCAGTGAAGCCCTGTTACCCCTGAAATTCCGTCGCAGTCTAACAGTCAACCAAGTCCAAGTATTTCGGCCATAGGCCAGTCTTTCCCCATAAATCCCTCCCCATCAACGTCCTATCCCCCTCCCAGAACCGCCATGGCCCACCTGGTTGATGACATTAAGCTCCCCATCTTCAAAAGCACAGGATCAGAGGACCCCGAACAGTTCTGGTTTTTATGTGAAGCAGTATGGAATGCGAAGAAAATTGCAGACCCGGATGTGAGAGCCGTGCAGCTCATTACTTCTTTCTGGGACCGGGCTTTGACCTGGTTCATGAAATTCTCCAGTACTCAGAGCCCTACGTTAGATGAGATTAAGGTAGCCATAACCAAATAATTTAAGAATCCTAAATCAGAATCACTGAACTCAAAGAGATTCAACAGCGGCACAGCGAATCTGTGTCGGACTTTGACCATAGATTCAAAGTTCTCCTAGACCAAGTCAGCTTTACCATTAGTCCTACGTAGCACAAGGAATGGTTTATCGTGGCATTATTACCACATATCAGAACTTCTCTCATGCAACAGAAGGTTGCTAACCAGCAAGAGGCTCTGGAAATCACAATGAAGCTAGAGATTGCCCCTGTCGGAGATGATTCTGGTATTGCTCAAATCCAAGCACAGCTAGCAGCGATGGCCTTGGAACTTCACGAGATGAAGAAGGGAAAACCCGATCGCGAAGAGGTTTGGTGTACGCAATGTCAGACCGAAGGTCACGACAAGGAACGGTGCCCTCTAGTAAGAAAGTACCTGCATACAGGTGCGTCGAACCCATTTCCACCACAAGTCCTATATTGTGAGCTCTGCAGAACGACAGGTCAGCACTGACCCGAGAACTGTTACCTGCTGCAACGGTATGGACAGGGCCCTAAGAACCCCTACTGTAATTTCTGCAAGTCTGTAGGTCATAATGAGGATGAGTGCCACACCTATGACGCCTACCGGGTGCACAATGAAGGCCCAAGTAGCGATCGCTACGGTTACCAGGGGGGTGCCTCTGGTAGAGGTTCTTCTGGATGCCATGATGGTATGGCCGGAAGAGGCCGAGGCCAGTTGGTGTGTTACAATTGTAACCAAGCTGGGCATTTGGCTCGCGACTATCGGAACCCCACTATGACATGTCGGTACTGCCGCGCGGTAGATCATGTGATTGAGCAGTGCCCGCAGCTCATAGCTAAGATTCAGGCACGACAGAGTGCCCCTACGCGGAACATCCAGATAATTTTAGTTGAGCCCAGACCTACCACAACTATCAATGTTGTCACACAGAGTGGAGCTATGACACACCCACAGAATATAGAAACACAGCCTGCCGACGCTTGGTTTCGTAAGGCTCCTGCGAAAATCCCAGCATTTGATATCACAAGAGAAAGAGAGACATTTATGGAAGTTAAGAAAGATTTTGCTGGCCCTAGCACATTCGTTGCACCTTCACAACAACAGCAACTATCTTCACGGCCCCAGGAAGCCCCGCGGGATAATGTAAGTACCCTATCTTCCTTTTTACAGAGTTGCCTCAAACTGTTAAGAGATCAGGATGCTCTGACTGAGTTACAAAAAGTCATTGCTTCCTGCGGACCTCAGCACAGTTCTGCTCAAGACAAAACTATTCATAGAGTAAATAGGACCGGCAGGGAAATGAGATTGAATGCTCAGATAGGAACATATGATCTGACTGATGTTATCTTGGACTTAGGGTTCGACCTAAATGTGTTAACTAAACAAACCTGGGAACAAATGGGAAAACCCACCCTCGCCTGGTCCCCTATCCAGTTGAGGCTAGCCAACCAGCAAAGGATTGTGCCTCTAGGAATATTCCTGAGTGTCCAAATAGATATTGCCAGGGTCAGTACTGTCGTGGACTTCGAAGTAATTAAGATCATTGATGACAGCAACCCCTACCCAGCCTTGTTAGGAATTGAATGGGCAATGGAAAATGCTGCAGTTATTAACCTAAAGAAGAGATAGATGATATTCTAAGGGAAAGACTTGAGAGTCATCCTACCCCTGGATCCCTCACAAGGGGAATGGTACACAGAACCACTCCGACAAGAGGATCAGGATGATGTGGAGCCCATCTACACTATCACCGCGCAAGAAGGAGGCTATGAGGATCCTCCTACCACAGGTTGGGATTCTGGTAGCTCCTGTATGACCAACTCTGAGGACGACTTAGAGAGTTGGCAGAACCGATTATATGAGCTCCATGGACATAGAAGTACCAGACCTACTAAATCCCTCAGATGGCTCAGTTCACAGCCAAGTGCTCTCCCTACTTTTGATGGTTCGACAGACCCTGACCCGTTTATCATACAATTCTTAGGTCAGATACCTGAGTCACAGAAAATGACCTCTCTGGAGTCAGCACTCAGAGTCACAGCAGCCCGATGGTGGAAGAGCCATAAGCCACAGATTCCTAGCTGGGAAGCCTATTAGAGGCTCCTTCGCCTGAGATTTAAGGACCAGCCTGAGGAGGTACGAAGCAATTTGATGGAAAATCTAGTCCACAAGAACATTTGGCAAACTACTATGAGGCATGGAGGTATGTACCTCAGAACGAAGGGGCACATAGATTCGTCCATACACTGGCACCGATAGCTAAGAACTGGTACGAGGAAGCTGAGCTCCGCCTAGATACTATAAGTTGGGACTGTCTTGCCCATAGTTTTATACATACTTTTTCTACTAATGATGTCTGTCCAGCTCTAGATGCAGCTATTAGGATCATCCATACCAAGGTCTTTGATGACCAATAACTAGTAGAACAGCAACCGGATTGGACAGTGCAGGAATCCCACGCACTAGAATGTTATAACTTCACCATTGAGGAGGAAAAGGACCCGCACAATATTGCTATCCCTGAGTTATAAGGATGCTGCGATGTGCAAGGACCAGCCGTCGAAGCCCCGGAAGTAAATCAGCCCCTGAAGACACGCACAGTTAACTCTGGATCTAAAGAACAACCTAAGCTTGCTACAATCGGCGACTATTGGGATGATGAAATGGTTAGCAAGGTAACCCAACTTCTCCACGAGTACCAAGATCTCTTTCCAACAAATTTTTCCGAAATGAAGGGTATCCTGGGTGATATTGGCGTAATGAAGATCCCTTTGAAACCCAATACAAAACCTGTGAAACAGCGTCCTTATAGATTGAATCCGAAGTATAAAGAAAAGGTTAAGGTGGAGTTGGATAAGATGCTTGCTGCAGGAATAATTGAGCCTGTTGAAGAATCTAAGTGGGTCAGTCCTATGGTGGTCCAGGAGAAGAAGATTACGGGTGAAATCCGAATCTGTGTCGACCTAAGGAAATTAAATGATGCCTGTCTACATGATCCCTTTCCTACCCCCTTTACAGATGAAGTGCTCGACAATGTTGAAGGTCAAGAAATATACTCTTTCACTTATGGGTTTTCTGGCTACCATCAGATCCGAATTGCTCCAGAAGACCGACATAAGACAACATTTGCTACCGAAATGGGATCCTTTCAGTATACTGTCATGCCCTTTGGGCTGAAGAATGCACCTGCTATATTTTCTAGAGTCGTCATCTCTGCGTTTAAGGAATATATACATAAATTCTTAGAAGTTTATTTTGATGATTGGACTATTTTTGGGCTAGTAAAAGACCACCTCACTAGTTTGAGACTTATGTTAAACAAGTGTAGACAGCACCAGATTGCTTTGAATCTAAAAAAGTGTATCTTTTGTGCCCTTTTTGGAATTCTCCTTGGTCATGTTGTCTGTAAGCAGGGATTGATGATGGATCCTGCGAAGATAGCTATTATTGTAAATCTGCCACCCCCGAAGTCTGTCAAACAACTACACACGACACTCGGTCACACTGGTTAGTACAGGAAATTCATCCAAGGATATGCTCACATTACCGCTCCGATGGAAAGGCAGCTGAAGAAAGATAGTAAGTTCGAATGGACACCGGAGTGCCAGGCAAGCTTAGATATTTTGAAGGAAAAGATGGTCACTACCCCTATTCTAGTATTTCCTGACTGGAACAAAGAATTTCATGTGCATGTCGATGCATCCTCCATTGCTCTAGGGGTGGTATTGGCTCAACCAGGCGCAGGTCAGATCAACCACCCTATTTCTTTTGCCAGTAGAAAATTATCCACTGCAGAGAAAAATTATACTACAACAGAGCGGGAAGGCCTTGCTATGGTGTATGCACTACAGAAGTTTCGACATTATCTGTTAGGATCTCATTTTATGATGTTTACTGACCATTCTGCTTTGAAATATTTGGTTAACAAGCCTGTGCTAGGAGGAAGAATATGCAGATGGCTGATTCTGTTCCAAGAATATGACTTCGAAATCATAGTTAAGCCTCGGAGACTGAACCTAGGACCTGACCACTTGTCGAGGCTCGAGTCGGGCGAAGAACCCACCAGTTTGGATGAGGGCCTCCCTGACACGCAGCTATTTTCCATCCAGATAGTCGATGACTACTTCCAGGATATTGCTCAGTACTTGTCTAAAAGGTTTCCACCTGCTGAAATGACAACACAATAGAAAAAGAAGCTGGTAGTGCGAGCAGCGGACTTCACCCTAATAGCCGGCCAGCTGTACAAGATGGGACCAGATGAAATACTGCGCAGGTGTGTTTTGGAGCATGAAAGACCCCTGATTCTGGCCGAGGCACATTCTAGCGCAGCAGGAGGTCATTATGCAGGGAAAGCTACCGCACATAAGATTTTGACAGCTAGCTTATGGTGGCCCACTGTTCACAAGGATGCAAGAGAATATTGCCACAGCTGTGACGTCTGTCAGAGGACAGGAAAACCATCTCGACGGGATGAAATGCCCCTAGTTCCACAGGTAACCTTACAAGCTTTTGACAAATGGGCTATTGACTTTGTCGGCCCTATCAACCCCCCTGCGAAGAAGTCTGGCGCGAGATATATTATTACAACAACTGACTACCTTACCCGTTGGGATGAAGCCCAACCAGTCAAGAACTGTAGCGCTACTACAGCTGCATAATTCATCTTCGATCACATCTTTTCTAGGTTTGGGTGTCCTCGCATCCTTATGAGCGATCAAGGATCACATTTCTTAAATAAAACTATTGCAGTGCTGACTGAAGAATTTCAAGTGCCTATCATCCACAAGCAAATGGGATTGTCGAAGCTTTTAATAAGATCCTGGAGCATGCTTTGACAAAGATTTGTAATGCTAATACAAATGATTGGGACCTTCGCATTCCAGCAGTGCTATGGGCTTACAGAACTACTTGCAAAAAGTTGACAGGCCATACACCTTTCCGACTGGTTTATGGGCAAGAAGCCCTCATACCCATGGAATACATTATTCTCAGCCTCAGAATATCTACTTTCACCGAGATGGATGACCCAGCCATAATGACAGAGAGACTGAAACAGATATTAGAACTCGAAGAGGATAGATTTATTGCAAGTTTTCAGTAACAGGTGCAGAAAGCTCAAGAAAAAGCGTGGCATGACAGACACATTAAGAAGAAACAATTCCAGCAGGGCGATCTTGTGCTCCTCTATGACAACAAATTCATGAAGTTTCCAGGAAAGTTTAAGACACATTGGAAGGGACCATATATAGTACAGAAAGTTGCTGATGGGGGTGCAGTCCAACTAGCTAAGTTAAATGGAGAACTCTTTCCTTCTATGATAAATGGGAGCCATATAAAGAAGTACAGGGACAGGCCAGGTCCTCAGAATCGAAGGTAGCACCAAGAAAGAAAAGTCTACGTACCCAGAACAGCTGAAATTGGGTACTGGACCATCCGAGAAGCTGCTCGCCACACTGTGGAATGTCGTAGTCTGAAGGATAGAGTATGGGAAGCCGAAGGTTGGTCAGGGGATGCAAGTTCATCCTATGTCGAAGTGGAAAGTGGTTTGTTATGTCGTATGTTGGAACTGTGTCGCAGCCTAGTATGAGATGGATGGGACAAAATGCATTTGACAGCGACGGCACGTGAGCTACTCTCCATACCCGTAATTATGAGATTTTGGGAAAATATCAGGCTGGGTGTGACGAGATTTCTGGTATTCAAGCAGATTTGATGTCATTACTACACTATGATGACAGATTCTGTAACGGAATTCTATAAGTAAGCTACATTGGCTTGTGAAATCTTCCTCGAAGCACTTCTTGGAGTTTGCTCGACTGGAGCCATGTCAAACAATTATGAAGTCTAGGAGCTAGCACGAGAGTTCAGAGAGAGAGGTCTGTAGAACCTTTTGAGTAATCCACCAGTACAGTCGTATTCGACTTAGCTGCACAGGCAGGAAGAAGTTTGCTCTAAATCAGGCGAAGGAAGGCACAAATTTGCTCTAACATGGAGCCACGAAGGCCATAAGACCTCACCAAATGAATCTGGGGAGCCCCGCCCTGAAATATTCCGACATAGCAGAACCATGGCAGTTGTGTATCTTATGCAGCGTGACACACAATTCCAGGGGACCCCAAGTTGTGGCTGGTTAAGTGTTGCCAACCCGACCAAAGGATGGGGTTGCAGACGGATCCACAAGGCCTTACTCAGCATCAATATCATAAAGGAAAGAATCAGGCAGCTGGCAACCAGCAGGAAGGACTCCAGGAACCAGCACATAATGTCTTTGCCAAAGCAAATTTTACCACCATCCGAGCAGATAAGTGCCCCGGGACGGGACACTAGTGAGTCTTAGGGGCCTGTTGGGGCGCGCACCTCAACAGTCCTTAAGATGGGTAACTCTGCGGGTTTGACTCAAAATAGTCTTAGGGGTGTCAGGGGTTGAGTCAAAGTCCTCTATTGTAATAAACCCGCGGCTTAAGAACAGGGTTAGGGTTTTGGGTGCCCATGGTATTGAATCCATGTTTTTGTAAACAATGCGTTATAAATAGGAACTTGTGTAAATAAGAAAGGTTAGGTTTTATGATGTAAGAAAGATTAAGGCGAGGCTAAGGCTGATTTTTTAAGGAAAGGTTAAGTCCCAGCTGTGTGCGTGGACGATCTCTACAGCTGTGTGTGCAGAGGGTTTTGTAAGAATATTAAAGAAAGATCTGCAGCTGTGTGTGCAGAGGCCTGCTGCTGTGTGCGCGGCTGTTAAGGACTAAAGGGATCTGCAGCTGAGTGCACAGATCAAACTGTGGTTTTGTAGCAAGTTGAATAAAACACAGTTTGTGGACGTAACCCCTACACTGGGGGTGAACCACGTTATATCTGGTGTTGTGGTTTCTTGTGTTGTTTCTCTTAATGTTGTCTTTTATGCATTAATAACTGTATACATTTGATAAATTAGATCACTGCTAATAACAAGCTTCACTGTGAATTCCCTGTAGTGGGTTAAGCAAGTCACGGTTGTTTATCTATCTGCGAAGTTGTATATAAGTGAATGACAAAGCTATGTAATTGTTGATTAATAAGTTTATTAAAGGCTAAGGTACAGTAATATCCCTCTCTGCTTGCAGAAACCTAATTCTGCGGCACCCCATAGCTGTTTCGGGTGAGACTGCAACCTGTGCGCAGGTTGTTGCCAAAAGGGCCAACACTGTGGGTCTTTTGTTGGTGCGACATAAAAGGAAGAAACCTGGGTCTGCCCTATTTCCCAACAGCATGTCAATTTGCTTCTTCATGCAGGAGCTTTCAGGATGATTTCCCTTAATGCAGTATGCGCATTTGCTCATTTCTCCTTTGTTCTTCTTCTTCTGGAAGTTCTTCTTGGAGCCTTGGGGCTCCTCTTGAGACTTGTTCTTGTCTCTCTTTTTCTTAGATGGCTTCTTAGCTTTATTCTTGCCTTTTGAATCCACCCTCGAATCTCCAGCAACCATATCTTAGTCTTTGGAAGGTTTGATGGTGCCCATCATCACCAGTTTATCTTATTCTTGTGTGAGGGATTCCATGAACTCTGCAAGTTTAGGCATCTTCCAGGCTCAAGCTGTCAACTTGGTGTCATGGAAGGTAAAAAAAACATTGAATAGTCAGGTCCAAGCTTTGAGAGTATGGCCAAAACTAGTTGCTCCTCCTTCTTTTTGATTCCACACTGTTTTAGCTACAAAACAAGGGATTTAAACTTGGAAAAATAGAGTTGCAGGGATTCGAAGCTGCTAGGACTCAAGGAGATCAATTCATTCACGATTTAATGTCCTCTCATCTCATCTATTTTACCAAAAATCTCAACAAGATTCTCCCATACTTCATTTAGTGATTTCAATCCATCAATATGGAAAAGGAGGTCTCTGGATATGCTTAGACATAGGAGACCATAGGCCTCATCCCTCCTATTGTGCCATTTAATTTTCTCTGCAGCTGCATTGGGCTCTGATTTAGTTTCCATAGTCACCCTATAAATTCCTTTCACTCTCAACATTATCTCCGTCTATGTTTTCCATTTGAACAAATTAAATGGAGTTAAGATGATCTTCCGAGATTGATCCATAGGTCAGAATTTGTCCCTTTAGTTAGCAGAACGCTCCCGGTCAAGATGTCGAACCAGTAACAGCAATATGGAAGGAGATAAATTGATCTACAAAGGCTCTAATACCATGTGGAAATTGAACCCAGGTGTTAGAACAATTGCACTCACAAAAATTTCTAATCAAACATGCAAATTACACACAAAGGAGACTGAATATGGAGCAGAACACTAATCTATATTAAATAAGTGTACAATAGCCAACCTTATGAAGTCATAGGCTACCATAATAAATAATTGCATGAGATATTTGAATGCATTTGGATGCCATTCGAATTAGTCAAAAGCAGGTTTACTAAATCTAGTCAAATCCCCCATAGGTGCATAAAGCAGTTTCCAAATCTGCCTAGGAGCTCACAAATTGGAAAAATCAATTAGGCAAGCTAATAGGTGATGGAAGGACAACTCATACATTCTTTTATTGGGAGAAAAGAGTGGAGTATGATGAGGGAAAAAAACAAGTCAACTTCACCTAGTCATACTTTCCCTTTTGCCATAAAACTCAGTAAAAGTAGGCAATAAAGCAGAAAAAGAAGATATGTGCTAGGGAGGTTCAAGAATAAAGCATTGTTGATTCCAAGGGGTTTCCCAAGAGCTCCATGACTCAATTTTAGAAAGTTTGACCATCTTGGACATGTGGAGGACAACTTACATATATAGGAATATGGAAACTAGGCAAATAAGACAAAAATGGATTAATTAATGTCTAAGGTAGCTAACTATGGGTTGATTATTCTAACAGTATTCACCTTCCATCGTATGAGTCTGCAATCTCCTTCTCTAGAATTAATCCAGGATGTTTGATCTAATTTTGAATCTCTCCGGTCCATCGATCTAGCACATAGATTTCCTCCTTGAAATCATATTTATGCACCATGATTTCTTCATCAACGATTCCCCACCATTGATCTTTGTTGGGAATTTTATTGACTGTCAATCTCCATATTGTGGGATGTGGGATGCGGGTTGTTGAATGTCAATTTTTTCCTTTTTGCAAACTCCTTTGCACATGATCCTTTCCAAAAGCTTGTTTCCACAAGTTCCTTTTCACACCATCGAACTTCTTTGGGAGTTTTCTTGACCATCGATCTAAAGATTGCGGGATGCGGGATTTCGACTGTCCATTTTTGTCTTTCCGCAAACTCCTTTCCGCATGCTCCTTTCCACAAGCTTCTTTCCCCAAGCTTCTTTCCCCAAGCTTCTTTCCACAAGTTCCTTTCCATACCATCGATCTGCTTTAGCATAACTAATCTCAACCATCCTATCTTTCCAGATTGCGGGATGTGGGATGCCTGACCAACTTCTCAAAGTTTCCTCCTTGCAATTTTCCTTCCGCATGCAGGATGTGAGATGCCTGAACAACTTTCCAATTTTGGATTTCCCCTATTTCTTCCGCAACTTTGTTTCTGCATTCTTCTGGACCGTTGACTTCCTTGCGAATTTACCCTTGACCATCCGATCTTTTTCTTTTGCAGAACTTTGGATTTTGTTCCTATCTTTTGTGGGATGCTTCTTAACCATCAGATCTTGTGCGAGATGATTCCTAGCCATCCATGCTAAAACTAATTCAGATCTGCATTCTGTCTTTGTGGATTATAGAAAAGACAATCCTCATTCATCGAATCTCATGCAAATAACTGTGCCACCTCATCAATGTGCCATGTTATCACTATCTTTGTCTATGCCACCTCATCATCGTGCCATTTCATCTTTACTTTGACTTATGATGTGCTAACTATTCCATGGTATATTTTGCTTATCCTTTGTACTTCATAAGAAATTTGGCCATCCTTAGTCTTTCATCATTATTAGGACACCATCATATTCCATGTCATCATATGTGTCATGCCACATACTCAACTATGCCATACGATGCCATCATATGTGTCATGCCACATCTTCAACTTATGCCATGCCATGCCATTACTACTTTAGTATTTCACTAAGTTTGTCCTACCATCATATCCACTGGTTATTCCATTATCATTCATGAACACCTTTGAAATCAATGACAACTATAACCCAAACTTGTCAACAAGGACAAACCTACTACTATCCAAGAAAAGGCTTCAGCACTTACATCCATCGGCATGGTAGGACACATGTACTACCATCCGGGAAAGGCTCCAACACTTACATCCACTATCATGGTAGGACACACCTACTATCATCCGAGGAAAGGCTCTACACTTACATCCACCAGCATGGTAGGACACACCTACTACCATCCTAGGAAAGGCTCTGCACTTGCATCCACTGGCATGGTAGGACACATCTACTACCATCTAGGGAATGGCTCTGCACTTACATCCACTAGCACGGTAGGACACACCTGCTACCATTGAGGGAAAGGATTTGCACTTACATCCAACAATGGGAAGCCCAGACTACCACCATGTATGAAAGGATCTGCACTTGCATTCGACCATGGAGGCCCATCTTTCCACCATGTTGGAAAGGCTTAGCACTTACATCCGACCATGAGATGTTAGTTTTTCAACATTAATCTAGCATTATTAGGATCTTTAATTGATAGAATAACCAGTACAACAATCAAACAAAAGAGACAATGAACACAATGTTTTTCCTTGGGGAAACCATAAATGGATAAAACCCCACAACTTCCTTAGAGATAGAATCAACACAAAAATAGTAATACCCAAAATAGTAAGTGATCTTCCAACAATAGTAACCTTCTTCTTATCTAGCCCCAGTGTCTTCTCCTTCCTCAACTATGTGCTAAAATTGAGTGTGTATGTCATGTGTACTAAATAGAGAGTCCAGCTCTCTATTTATACTAATCCTGACATGACTAAAACCCTACTAGGGATGACCTCTCTAGGAGATTCTAATAACCCTAGTGCCCTGGAACTGTGGGGACTTTAACCCTTAGACAATAGGAGGGTTACCAACAATGACTTGACATGACTTGTTTACATTATAGATCTTCCCAATGAAAACATCGGGGCATGACATGACATAAGTACATCCCGGAATAAACATCGGGTTACAATAGATAATAAATACAAGTGAATACATTCCGAAGTTACAATTACATCAACACTCCCTCTTAATGGAAGGTATCTACACTTACATTCACCCATGCAGGAACAAATCCTACAACCATGATGAAAGGGCTCTGTACTTACATCCACCCATGTAGGAACACATCCTACAACCATGATGGAAGGGATCTGCACTTACATCCACCCATGCGGGAACACATCCTGCAACCATGATGGAAGGGATCTACACTTACATTTGACCTACTATTATACCAAAATCTTGTCACCATCATGTGATAAGACATTTGGCATACTGACTTTCCCTGCATCCCATCTTCTAGAGTGGAAAATAAATGGTTTTTCATCAATCTTTCATACAAATTCCCAACACTGTGCATGCCCCTTTATCCAGGAGTGGTACCCCTATTCGCACCACCCATCATTCGTTTCCCATAAGCAGTGCCACCGCTTATTATCCTTGGTCCATAAGTGGTTATTACCAAAACCGCTCTGTCATAGAAGGAGAAACGCGGTACCCTGGGTAAAAAGGGAAAAAGAGAAGTTTATGGAGGCTTCTAGATGATAAGCCTTGTGTCCTACCTTATCTCTACTGCTATGGGTTGGTTGAGCTCAAGATCCCTCATTCTAGGATATTAGAGGCCACCTCACCCACTAATTTATCAACCATCTGTATCCATTAAAGCCCTATAAATAAGAGATCATAGCCATGGTTGAGGGGGGAACACTTGAGGTATTGTTATGCTGTTGGATTGACCATTGGACCAAGATCATTTAGAGAGAGCATAGAGAGCTAGAGTCAGAGCTTTTGGGGATGAGAAGGTCTGGTTTCATGGAGATGCATGTCAACACTAAGGCTTGGTTGTAAAATTCTTCATATTATTTAATGCAAGTTGATTTCTGTCCCACATATGTTGTTGTTGTTGTGATTTCGCATATATGTTGCTAGATTCCTTAGTCACTATCATAGATTAGTAGATCATATTCTAGTTGCTTTAATCTATTTCATGTTGAGCTTGATTGTAGGTACACAGGTGGACTATCAAACCCTCATATTCCAGATATCTACAGTGTCTAGGGAGAGTCTTCAACCTTTGTCCTCTATTTGTTTTGGATCTGAACCATTTAGACTAGTGGAACACCTTGCTATCCATAGGAGGTGAAATATTCCAGCTAACAAATCTGGCGACTCCGCTGGGGATATTAGTGTATCAGTTGTTCTGATATTCCTCAGTCTACATCTCTTGTCTGAATCCAGGCTCCATTTTCTTCAACTCTCTTCAGTCAGATCTACTTTCTGACTTGCATTATTTGGGTTTGAAATTTCCAGATCTGTTCAGATCTAAGTCATTTTGGGATTTTATTCTCTGTTTCCATACTCAATTCAACAATATTTTCCTTGATCTAGTATTTTCTAACTTGATCCATTTTTTTTTTTTGGTCATCTAGAGGGAACCACACCTATGCTGTGTATGAGGAGCAATTCCACCGCCTGAACAAAGTGGATAGTAAGCGGCGCCACCACCTGCAACCCGTTTGCAAGGAGCAACGCTGTCTTCGAAACGCTCTGTCAACACCTACAAAGCATGATGCCAGGTAGGCATCATTCCAAAAAATTCTTTCCTCATTTTTCTTTGAAAAAATTTGGATTTTGATTGCTTTCAGTTCTGTTATCAGGCTTGTGCTACTGAATCTGAAGTGTGTGTCTTGCTGATTTAATGGTTTAAGATTGATTTGAGTGGAATTTCAAAATTTTGTTTAAATCTTTTTTATTGTTCATCTGCTTCTATGCTTGTTGGTTGTGCTTTAAGAAGGATTTCTTGTTTTCTAAAAAGTTTAGGGTGCTCATTGAAGTCTCTTTTCATTGCATATACTGAAATAAGAACACTAGATTAGCTTCTAGGTTTCATTTCTTACTTGCATAGTAAACTTCTTTTTCCTTCCGTCAAAAAAGAAAAGTTTTGACTGAGACTAGGACATCATCATTGAGCATTGGATTTGGGTTTTCTAATTGGATTTCCAAGATTTTAGAACCTTTATGATCTTTTGTCTCTCATGCATTTAGGACTATCTCGATCAAAATATTAAAAAAATGGTAGTTTTAAGTTAGATTTGCTTATGTTTTTGAGAAAATTGAAAAGTTAGAGTGCATTGGCATATAGGTGTGCTTCATATTGTTCTTTTAGGAAAAGAGATTCCCACCCTTCTCGTTTGCTTTCGAAAAGAAGAAATCGCTTTGGAAAAATGGTTGCTTGTCTTTGATTTGATGTTCATTACTATTGATTGGAATGATTTTTGGTTTTGAAACAAAAAGAAAACACTCTCTTCCCTCCCGTAAGTTGGCATACTGAACGGTAAAGTGAACATCTGCAAAAGCATATTGCATGGTTTTACTTTTCTGTCAAAACATCATGCATTCACCTAACCGTACAAGTTAAAATTAATGGTAGTTGTAGGTTAAAATTTACGTAGTAACTTGAGTGATAGGTTAGAGACATGTTTGGGCATTGTAAAACGTAGGATCTGTCATTATTTGTTAGCATTACATTCGAGGACTTGCGTGGTTCTTCCACGTACTGTCGGTATATCAAACGACCTTTCATGTACCCTTGAGGTATATAGAAAGGTACTTCACGTACTCGATTTTATATCGGAAGGTCGCTTGTGTACGGTTATGCATTGGACAGGCCTACTACCGATTTAAGCTCCCACGTACCTTGAGTATATCAGGAGACCCCACTAGGGTACCTTATCTATCTGAGAAAAGCCCTTTGGCCATCATGCTTGGATCCATACATCGAAAACAACATTCGGGGAGATTACTACGCATGTAACCTCGAGCTATATTGCGAGTGGCACCTTCTTGACAATCCTAGTGAGAGACCTAACTTTTGAACTCATCCTATCATTTTAAGTCTACTTGTTTTGACCTATAGTTTGTGTAGGGAAGTCTTTTAGTGTGTTTTTTCTAGATTTTCAGACCCTAGGATAGATGGGAACTATACAAACTGGCTGAGTTAATACAGTCCAGGAGAGTACGGGGCTTGCCACCCAATTTTATTCCTATTCCAGGAGAAAATCCAATGGAATCTATCGACCAAGGAGCTACTACCACCTCCCAAGTGGGAGATAATGTGGTGGTGGAAAGTGGAGTACCATATTATTCACACTCACCTCCCTTGGTCCAACAACCTTCTCAGGGAAATTCATCGTTCCATTCTCCCTTAGAAGGTCATGTTGATGATACAACCTATTCAGACTTTGGTCCTAGTGCTCCTTTTTGGGAGACACCTATAGGACAAGCCATTGCCTCATTTGGAACCCGTGTAAGTTCTCCTAATGATTAAGAAGAACGTAGGCAATACTATGCTGCTATTCTCCATGCATAGGAGGTAGAAAAGTAGATTGATGACCTATTAGGCTCTACTCCAGTATGTTCCACATCTCTTCCTGTGGGATATCGTTCACTGGCTGATTCTATGAGACCCATTGAACCGATTATAGATCATCCATTAACAACCCACAACCCAGTTCAATTTATCACCCCTCTCACCTCTCATGTTATGTATGTTCCAAATCGTCTCAGGTCTTCTACACTTGGGGCCCAACCTTCAATTCTTGTTTCGTCAGTACCTGCTAATGCCGGGGGGAAACCCCCAGTACGACCTACATTATCTAATGCCGAAAATTTACCTAGTCAAGGGCATACCTCTAACATAGAATCATCTACAGTTTTTGTCCCTCCCACCCATACTAATGTGGTAAATCCCCCATCTAGTTTAGGTAATCCCTTCTGGGCACAACCTACAATCATTCAGTATTCTGGAGGTTATGGTTATCAAATACCTATAGGGAATCACCCATATAATCCTACAGGAATGGCTTATATTGGAATTCCATACCCTAGTAATACTTTTATGCCATGGGGGCAACCCAACTGGTCTTACATGACAACTATGGAAGGGATACCTATACATACTGTGGAAGGTGTGGGAGGACCATCTTATGGAGGTCCTCCCCCTGGGGTACCTAATTGTCTCGGAGGATCTGGAAAATTTCCTCCTTATGGTCCTGGTGGTCCTAGTGGTCCTGGGGGACCTGGTGGCTTTCCTCCTTTCGGCTCTAGAGGGTCTGGTAGCCCTCCACCTAGTGGTTCTGGTGGCTCTAGAGGTTTACCACCTCCTGGAGGCTCCGAAGGATCTGGTGGTATGCCTCCTAGTGGTCCTGGTGGTCCTGATGGTCCTGGTGGTCTTAGTGTCCCTGGAGGTTCTTCTCCTGAAGGCCTTGGTGGTCCTAGTGATCCTAATTCTGGAAATCAAACCCCCATGGGTGGATCTTCCGGTGGTTCTTCCTCACAACAACCTGCTTATCGGTCTACCTATGGTCCTATTGGTAATTATATTCCATATCAATATTACCAGTATGTGCAACCCAACCGAAAGTTACCTCTCCTAACAACTTTGGACTTGCCTGATCTGTCCAAGTTGATTAATGATCCCATTCAACACAATCCCTCATGGCCTCCCATTCCGGTAAAGTTACCATTGAATATTCCGAAATTCGATGTGAAGCAGGGTGATGATTCGAAGAACCATGTTATGAATTTTAATTTATGTTGTTATTCGAACTCACTCAGGGATGATTCCATCCGGTTATGAATCTTTCAACGAACATTGACCGGTACAGCCGCGAAGTGGTACATTGAACTCCCACAACATTCATTTGTGGATTTTTGGCTCGTTGGCAACTGTGTTCCTTACACACTTTCAGCTCCCTATTCATTATGAAATTGGCACTAATATTTTAACTTCTCTATGAAAGAACACCTACACCCACATTTTCGATCATATTCATGAATGGATAAGGCGAAGAAGGCTTATTAAGGCCCCTATTCTGGATCAGTTGCTAGCTGATTGGTTCATTAAGTCCTTATTTCCTCCTATTGCACGAGATGTCGCTATGAGCGGTGTCATTACCGAAGAGTGGGATATTAGTCAGGATCAGTACCTAGACTTAGTCTATTCCCAGTCTAGAACTATTTATGATCTAATTCCTCAAGCTCCTCGCCCCAGCACTGACCCTGCCAAGCCACCAGCAAAAGTACCTGTTGATGGGATTGTTGGTTCAATCTAGTCCCCGTCCGCAGCAAAACCTTCCAAGCAAACCCAAAATGATACTCCTTTGAATCCTAAGGTTTCCACTGAGGTCAATTCCATTCAAATTACTCAAACCTTGGGTAATAAAAAGAAAGGTAAAAATAGAAATAAAAAACCTGGAAACCAATAGGAGACTCTATGACCAACCAATAACGACAACGACAAAGGGAAAAGGAAGGCTAAATATCCCTATCTATTATGCAGTGGTGACCATTTTTCAAAGGAATGTCCCCGTCGGGATGAAATATCCCAGTTTCTAAAGTCTAATCCTGCACCCGTAGTACTTATGGATCCCTTTCCCTCTCAACAACAACTGGTAGACCACATGTCTAACCAAGGTAACTACAGTTCATCAGAGGAAATTCATATGATGTCTTCAGATACCATCCATCTGCAAACTTGAATTCAGAATTATGATAAACCCACAGATAAGAAATAATATCGATCTTATTTAGGGAAAGCTCCCTCTACTAGTTCTTTGGAATCCTCGTCTATTGTCCCTTTATCTATCGAGAAGCTTACTCTTCAAATTATTTTGTTCCCACCTAAGAGTATCCTTCGAAAGGCTGTCTTTAATCCTAATGCTCGAGCTGCTCAATTCTATAATGTGGTTGAAGATCTCACTCAGGCAGCTTGTGCCATGTATACCCTAGAAGTACTCCAAAGTTTCCCCACAAAGTGCAAGAACTTGTTGACCGCTTTAGGAGCTTTAGACCCAGATAACAAAGTGTTAGTTCATTTAAACATTGAGAATTATAAACCTAGATTACTGCATAAGCTTTCTTTTCATATCATTATGAAAATAGTGTGAAATAAATTCTTTCAAACGGTACTAGATGAAGGAGCTTAGACCTCGGTGTTATCTCTGACTTGTTGGAAAGATCTTGGCTCTCCCGATCTTGTTACATCACCTACGACCCTTAAAGCCTTTGATGGATGGGGTTTCCAACCCCATGGTCTCATATCAGCCCTCGTGATCCAGCCGGGGGGAAAAACCGTTTCCATCCAATTAGAAGTGGTAGATGCCCCTTTAGATTACAACCTCTTTCTAGGAAGGAATTGGTTCTATGCCATGACTGTTGTTGCTTCAACAGTATTTCGAACGGTCCAATTCCCACATCTAGTGATAATTGTTATGATTGATCAGCTTGATTTATGTATGCCAAATGTTACTACCTCCATGGCTAATAAAATCCCCATGTTAGGTCAGTCCCCTCCTCCTTACCAGTCGATTGGGGTAGGCATGCTGGAGGATTCATCCCTTATGGGGATTTTCCCATCTACTCCTCCTAGCATGGATACTGCAACAGTACATTTGATTGCCTCATTTGATTATGAGCCTAAGGGAAAAAATGTTGTTGATTCCACCTTGTTGAGTCCTCATGAAGCTATGTATGACACCATTCAAGCCTTTTTCGATGATCACACTGATGACCTTCATCTAGTGGCTTCGAATCCTTACCATTTACCATACTGGTTAGAACCTTCTCTTTCGGTTCTAGACTATCTCTCCAAGACTTTTCCCTCCGATGAGTCCATTATAGAGATCGTGAACACGGATGAGCCCATTTGGGAGGATCACCACCATAGATCCATGTTCCTCCCGAACACCAGTTTGAGCATCCATGATTTTCAATCCTTGTTTCCTACTGATATTGTCAACATTCTGCAAAGTCCTATATTGTTGCAAGATACATATTATGAAGGAAACCTTTGCGACATTAATCAAACGAACCCAATTGACATATCAGCCAAGCCTAGTGTTATTGAGCACGTTCATGTTTGGCAGAAATGCTCTGTAGATGAATCTAAAACATATAAGGCACTTTTCAAGGAATTGTGTGATATTTTTTCCTGGTCCTATGAAGAGATGTTGGGGATTGACCCTTCCATTGTGTCCCACAAGATTAAAAATTATCCCACGGCTAAACCTATCAGGCAGAAACTTCGGCAAGTCCATCCTCGAAAGGCTGCAGCTATTAAAGCTGAGATTGAGAAACTTCTGAAAGCTAGTTTTATTTATCATGTACTTCTGACGGAATGGGTATCAAATGTTGTCCCTGTTAATAAAAATCAGGGCACCATTAGAGTCTGCATCGACTTTAGGGATTTGAATAAAAACTTATCCCGAGGACAACTTTCCTACCTTGCATATCGATCGGATTATCGACAACTGTGCTGGAAGTGTCATCTTTTCATTCATGGATGGCTTCTCTGGCTACAATCAGATTGAGATATTTCCCTCCGACTAGCATAATATGGCATTCATTTTCCCATGGGGAACCTTTTTGTATAAGAAGTTACCTTTCGTCTTGAAAAATGCTGGAGCCACGTTCCAGCGTGTGATGTCCTATGTATTTCATGACATTAAACATGTTGTTGAACCATACCTTGACGAACTCCCTGCTCATTCACAGCAACAGGAGGACCACCCTGGTCATCTTAGAGACATATTACTGAGATGCCGTCATTATAATATACGACCAACCAATAACAAGAAGGAAAAAGGGAAAAGGAAGGCTAAATATCCCTGTTTGTTATGAAATGGTGACGATTTTTCAAAGGAGTGTCCCCATCGGGATGAAATATCCTAGTTTCTGAAGTCTAATCCCGCACCCGCAGTACTTACGGATCCCTTTCCCTCTCAACAACAATTGGTAGACCACATGTCTAACCAAGGTAACTCTAGTTCATAGGAGGAAATTCATATGATGTCTTTAGATACCATCCATCTGCAAACTCGAAGTCAGAATTATGATAAACCCAAAGATAAGAAAGAAGATCAATCTTCTTTAGGGAAATATCCCTCTACTAGTTCTCTGAAATCCTCATCTATTGTCCCTTTATCTATCGAGAAGCCTACTCTCGACATGATTTTGTGCCCACCTAAGAGTACTCTTTGGAAGGCTGTCTTTAATCCCAATTCCCGAGCTACTCAATTCTATAATGTGGTTGAAGATCTTGCTTATGTAGCTTGTGCCATGTCTACCATAGAAGTACTCCAAAGTTGCGCCACACAGCGCAAGGACTTGTTGACCGCTTTAGGATCTTTAGACCTGGATAACACTAAATTGATTCATTTCAACGTTGAGAATTATAAACCTATATTACCACATAAGCTTGATTTTCAGATCATTACAAAAGTAGTGGTAAATAAAGTCTTTCAAATGGTAGTAGATGAAGGAGCTTCAACCTCAGCGTTATCTCTGACTTGTTGGAAAGCTCTTGGCTCTCCTGAGCTTGTTACATCACCTACAACCCTTAAAGCCTTTGATGGATGGGATTTCCAACCCCATGGTCTCATATTAGCCCTTGCAACCAAGCTGGGGGGAGAAACCATTTCCATCCAAGTAGAAGTGGTAGATGCCCCTTTAGATTACAACCTCCTTCTAGGAAGGAATTGGTTCTATGCCGTGACTGATGTTGCTTCAACAGTATTTCGAACAGTCCAATTCCCACATCTAGGAAGAATTGTTATGATTGATTAGCTTGGTTTCTGTACACCAGATGTTACTACCTCCACAGCTAATAAAATCTCCATGTTAGGTCAGTCCCCTCCTCCTTACCAGTTGATTGGGGTAGGCATGCTGAAGGATTCATCCCTTACGGGGATTTTCCCATCTACTCCTCCTAGCACAGATACTGCGATAGTACATATGATCGCCTCATTTGATTATGAGCCTAAGGGAAAAAATGTTGTTAAGTCCACCTCGTTGAGTCCTCATAAAGCTATGTATGACACCATTCAAACCTTTTCCGATGATCACACTGATGACCTTCATCTAGTGGCTTCAGATCCTTACCATTTACCGTACTGGTTAGAACCTTCTCTTTCTGTTCTAGACTATCTCTTCGAGACTTTTCCCTTCGATGAGTCCATTATAGAGATCATGAACACGGATGAGCCCATTTGGGAGGATCACCACCATAGATCCATGTTCCTCCCCAACACCAGTTCGGGCAGCCATGATTTTGCATCCTTGTTTCCTATTGATATTGTCAACGTTCTGCAAAGTCCTATATTGTTGCAAGATACAGATTCTGAAGGAAACCTTTGCAACATTACTTAGACAAACCCAATTGACATATCTGCCAAGCCTAATGTTATCGAGCATGTTCATGTTGGGAGGAACTGCTCCGCAAATGAATCTAAATCATATAAGGAACTTTTCAAGGAATTCTGTGATATTTTTTCCTTGTCCTATGAAGAGATGTAGGGGATTGACCCTTCCATTGTGGTCCAGGAGATTAAAACTTATCCTACGGCTAAACTTGTCATGCATAAACTTAGGCAAGTCCATCCTTGGAAATCCGCAGCTATTAAAGCTGAGATTGAGAAACTTCTGAAAGCTGGTTTTATTTATCCTGTACCTCTGACGGAATGGGTATTGAACGTTGTCCCTCTTAATAAAAAGCAGGGCACCATTAGAGTCTGCATCAAATTTAGGTATTTGAATAAAACTTGTCCCAAGGACAACTTTCCTACCCCGCATATCGATTAGATTATCGACAACTATGCTGGAAGTGTCATCTTTTCATTCATGGATGTCTTCTCTGGCTACAATAAGATTGAGATATTTCCCTCCGACCAGCATAAGATGACATTCATTTGCCCATGGGGAACCTTTGCATATAAGAAGTTACTTTTCAGCTTGAAAAATGCTAGAGCCATGTTCCAGCGTGCGATGTCCTATGCGTTTCATGACATTAAACATGTTGTTGAACTGTACCTTGATGACCTCCCTGCTCATTCACAACAACGGGAGGACCACCCTAGTCATCTTAGAGACATATTCCTGAGATGCTTTTGATTATAATATAAGATGTCATCCAGATCGATCCTTTGAATATTGCTACTATCATTGATCTACCAACCCCAACCAACCTCCTTAAACTCCAAAGTTTGCAAGGGAAGGCAAGCTTTCTCCGCCATTTTGTGTGCAATTTTGCAGAGAAAACGTGTGGTTATATGCGTCTCCTCAAGAAGAACACTCCATTCTTCTGGGATGACCAAAGCCAATGCACCTTTGATAATCTCCAGGACGCTCTGACTCATTCACCCATGATACACCCCCCGGATTATTCAAAGGACTTTCTCTTGTATATTTCTGCCTCTGCTACTACCATCGCCATGGTTTTAGTGCAGGTCAATCTCCATGGTCAGGAGCATGTGATTTATTACACTAGTAAGAATATTATTGATTCTGAAACTTGTTATTCACATGTGGAGAAGTTGGCATTCGCCACAATCATTGCCATGCAAAATTTGTGTCACTACATTCTACTCCACACTACCACCATATTGGCAGAACAGAACCCAATGTATTACATTCTGACTCATCAGGTACTCGGGGGGAAATACTCCCGTTGGATCATCATCCTTCATGAGTTCAATTTGGAGTTTGCTAAGGTCACATCAAAGAAATCCTTGGTTTTTGCAGAGCTTATGTGTGATCTTCCCTGTGCTACAATGGAATCTGAGCCCAGTGATTCATTTCCGAATGAATTCCTATTCGTGATTAGCACTACTGATCCTTCGTATGGAGATTTTCTGATTTATCTCTAGACCCAGCATTTTCAGATGCATTTATCTCACGATGATCGCCACCATATCCATCACCACATGAAGTACTATATTATCTTAAATGATACCTTTTATAGATGTGGGATTGACTCCATTCTCCAGTGATGCCTCAACCATGAGGAGGCTGAACACGTGTTTAATGATTGCCACTCTAGAGCATGTGGTTATCATTTATCTGGGATGGCTACAGCCAAGAAAATTCTTTGCACTGGCTATTTCTGGCCTTCTGTCTTCAAAGACTATCATGGGGTTGTTAATAAATTCCCACCTTGTCAACATTTTTATCGTGAAAAGCGCACCCATCCTACTCTGCTTCATCCTGTCATTGTCGCTGGCCCATTCACCAAATGGGGGATTGACTTCATGCATTGTAAGCCTACCTCAGCTGGGGGGCATGGTTACATCATTGTAGCCGTGGATTATTTCATAAAATGGGCTGAGGCCATGCCTACATATGCAGAAGATGGTAATATTGCCGCTCTCTTCTTATTCAATCATATCATAGCCATATTTGGAGTTCCACAATCCATCGTCACTAATCACGGATCTCATTTTCGTAATCAAATGATGGAGGAACTAAGTGCCAAGCTAGGTTTTCGCCATGAAAACTCTACACCATATTATCCGCAAGATAATGGTTAGGTAGAGGCCATTAACAAAGTTTTGAAAACTATGCTTCGTCGAATGGTTGGAGATGATAAATCTAATTGCCACCTCGTTCTTTTTTCCACTCTTTGGGTTTATCAGACTTCCGTGAAAATAGCTACTAGTTTCATGCCATTTCAGCTTGTCTATGGACTTGAAGTTGTCTTGCCGATCCAATGTCAGATTCCATCTTTAAAACTTTCCCTCGAACTTCTCCCAGACACTTCTGCAGAGGAAGAGAGATTTCTGTATTTGAATAACCTTGATGAGACTCACAGAGATGCTGCCTTGGATAATGAGGTGCATAAGAAATGCATCAAGGTGCAATACGATAAATCTGTCCAGCCTTGTGTTTTCAATGAGGGTGACCTAGTATTGACTTATGACCAGAGATATGACAAACTAGGGAAGGGTAAGTTCGAGTCCATGTGGTATGGACCTTTCGTTATTTCTAAGGTGTTAGAGAAAGGAGCTTACAAGCTTATTGATTATGATCGAATCCCTTTGTGGCAACCTTGCAATGGTTTGTACCTAAAAAGGTACTATGCCTAGGTCTTCTTGGATAGTATATTGTATATATGTATATTGATTGACTTTCAGTGTGCTTTTAGTATTTTTAAGATGGTTTTGAGTTTTAGTGTCTGCATATATTTATACCATGTTTTGGTCATGCAGATGGATTTCTACGGCTTTGCTGATGGTGCTGGCTACCACACCTTGAATATCGCCTCAACTACTTGGGTTCTCTATTCCCAAGCTGAAGATTTGGTCAGTTTAGGAGCAGTTTGCATAGGTCCCGCTACTAATAACGTCGCTGAGTATGATGCAGTCATTAGTCTCTTGACTGAAGCTTCCTCCCAGGATGTCCATGATCTAGTAGTCTTGATGGACTCATAGCTCGTGGTTTGTCATTTGAACCATGTCTACACCATTAGGAACCCAGTGCTCCTCCACCTCTTCCGGAGGGTACGTTTGTTATAAAGATCATTTGGAACCATTACCTATAGGCATATCCCTAGGGAACATAATGTAGTTGCTGACTCATTGGCTAATGACATCCTAGATTGGCATATTTCCCATTCATGGCATTAAATCAAACATGGTACATTTTACATAAACATGTGAAGACACATAGAACTCATAGAAAATGCATTGGTCCATTTGAAACATATAAACACTGTGTAAAATTCTGTATGTATATATATATATATATATATATATATATATATATATATATATGAAAAGTTTTACAAAAAATAGGTCCGGAGACCTCATCTGAAGCACATAAGCTTTCAGTCAAAATCATCATACAAAATTTTGAAGCTATCAGCTTTCATTATACATGTCTCAGGCACTAATGGTGCTCGTGATAGCACATCACTACTCGAGCCACCCTACGTAGCAGCCTGCTAAATCTACCCAGTACTCCCGCTATAGATCTCTGATATCTCGTCGGGAGGTTATCTATGTCGGCATCTAGGATGTCTAGAGTCAACCTCTCTAGGTTCTCCTCCAGCTCCCCGGTGATATCATCACCCTATGGTACGAAGTGAGCTTCACCTAGCCTATCTAATGGAGATGCTCCTCTAGGCCTCGCTACTCCAACATCTACATGAGAACAAACAGGCCTCGTCACTTATCATAAAAAATATAAAACTTTAAAAAACATAAAAAAAATTGTCTATTTTAGGGTTTCTTGCTTCTTATTAATGTAACCCCACTGCCCTCTAGGTGGGAGTGGTAGGTCGGGATCTCCTGTAAATTTCGTGCCTGCATAGGCATAGTCCTCGACCATGAGCATCTGATCCCACATCCATCTGAAGAACGGATCACCAAACTTCACTTTGCCCCTACTGTTATACACCAGAATGGCACCTCTCCATCCGAGTGCCGACTTTCCTTATGTCGGCGTGCAAAAGGACACTTATGGATTGAATTTTTCCTAGAATAATATAGCTTGTCTTATTATGGAATACATTTCTGCCTTTATCTCTGCCTGTGACCAATTTCCCATTGTTTCATGAAAGTCATTGAAAGTCACTGAAAAAACACCTATATTGGAGGACCCATATCTTGAGTTTTGTAACTCCGTTTGACCTCATTTTTGCGCCGTTGGAAAGGTATTTCAGTTAGATAAAACTTTCCTGAAGACACCAAAGTCTGAAAATGCCCAGAAATACCCTAAAAATTCGTTTTTTGTACATTCGTGATTTTCCTTAAGGAAAACCCACGAATGTGCCTCTTAGCATTTAAAACATTAAAACATGAGTTAATTGGAGATTAGTTGATTCATTTAACTTAATTTCCTTAACTGCTGTAAATTCTCCAACCTTCAAAACTACCTTATTTCACCCATATAAATAGAGGTAGGGAGGTCCATGAGAGGGGACTTGAATTTCTGCATTGTTATGCTGGAGGAATCGGGACTCTCTTTGCCCACACCTTTGCCCTGGAGGTCTTCCCTTGTGTTGCAGAGCTTGGAGGCTGAGTTCTTTGGAGAAGAGAAGCAGCAGAACCAGATAAAGGTTTTGTGAGGTGCCAAACTTGAAGAGAAGGTATATTTGTACTTGTTTTCAAGATTAATAAAGATGTGATGTCCTTCTTCTTCCCAAATCATTGTTCAATGTGTGATTGAATTTCTATTTATGATCATGTGATGATGTTATTCAGATCATTTGTTGATGTTTATTTGATTATCATTGTCTTATATGTGGTCATAATGGTTTGAGGAAGGTATAACTTGTTTTGCAGGTCTCTTGGAGCGAGAGGAGCAAGAAGAGGATTGAAGAGAAAGCTTGGACCAGCATTCAGTTTATCAGGTGTGGATCTTTCTCATCTATGAAACTTGCTGTTATATACTTGCTGAACATTGTGCATCTCTCTTTCAACCCCAGTATGTTGATGGCCTCTTAAACCCTAGCCATAGGACACTTTCCTTTACAACAGAACTGGCGACTCCGCTGGGGATAGCCTTGTCTGCTTGGGGTTTTTCTCTTGATTTCTTTCATCTTTTTGCATTGTTTCAGGTCCCTCTTGCCACTTAGGAGCACCTTTTCAGTCTGATTACACACTTCCCCTACCTTCTTTGAGTAGTTTCTGACCTCTTTTTGAGATTTTGCTACCTATGCATGGGTTTCTGTTGTAGACAGTCGCGTATGCAGTATTTTATGTGCGGTTTGCTGCACTATACAGTCGCGCATCATGCGCGAGTTGCCCTTATAGAAAGTCATGCATGCTCCTGTAAACAGTGTTTTTCCTCTTTTTGGGATTTTTCTTCTGTTTCTAGGCTGTTGGGTAGGTCTTTTAGGGTCCTCTGCAGGTGCATGACTCTAGGGAGTTAGTGTCATCCTTTTGGTTGTTTTCTATCTATGTGGTAAGCCTTTTATAGCTTTAGGTTTTGTTCTTTGCTCTTTCTCCCATCTCCTTTGCTTGGTTTGGTCTTTTTGGCTTATGTTTGTGATCAGCCTCTGTTAGTGGCCTTTGTTTGATTTCAGAAGCTTGTGGGTATTGTTTTCCTCCTTCTTTTGTTGGTTTACTTTACCTTGCCAAAGTTGTTGACTTGTCTCTTATACAAGCCTTCCTCCCAAGCAAAGTTTATGCTGACTTTAGTTCTTTCTAGAGTTTGTTGGGTGGTTGCATAGAAAAGTTCCTTTTGCTTTGTTCTTTTTATCTGCATACTTTTGTTTGTAGGTAGTTTTCTTTTGCACTTATAAAAGAAAATTAAAAAGAACTTGTTTTGTTGCTTTCCCCTACCTCTTTCTTTGGTTTGACCTTGTTGGACAAGGTACTGAGCAGCCTTTGTTTGTAGGTTTAGGTTGATACTTAGGACTTGTTGACCTTTTTTTATGTCAGTCTTTATGCTCAGTCTTTTCATTCTAAAGTTGTTGGGTTGTTTCCTTTTGTGAGCCTTCCTTGTAAAAGAGGTCTATATTCAACTTTAGGGAAACCTAGGGTTTGTTTTGGGGTGCAAAGTATTTGTCTATCTCCTTTGCTTTCAGTATTTGCTTTCTTTAGTTGATAGGCTGTTTTTTCTTTTGCATTTTATAAAAGAAAAAAGACAAAAACATATTTTCTTTATATGCATATAGATTAGGCTGTTAGTCTAGAGTGCATAGCATATCTGTGTTTTTGGAAAAATTTAAAAATATGAAAAGATTTGATCTTTTTTGGCTTTCAAGTTTCCATTGGAAAATATAAAGAGAATAGCTATTTGCTTTTTTGCATTTCATTTCTCTTTGCTTAGTCTTTTTTGTTTCAATTTTTGAGTCAAAACACCACATCGGTTTCATGCCATTTACCCCCTGAGTAAGTAACAGCCCATAAAATAAACGATATAAATTTTAAAATTTACTAGTAAGTTTTATTTTATAGGGTCATTCACCTACTAGCTTAGGCTAGGCTTGTGGGCTAGGGAGTGTAAACTCCCCACAAGTGTTAAAATTCAGACGTAGTTGGCCTATCACTAGGTAAATCCTTGATTCTATCACTGTATCTGGGAAGCTCCTCTCAAACAGGAGTTAAGCACGAGGCCGCGTGGAGGCTTGGACAGAGGGGATAACCCCCCGAATCCTTGTCAAAACGTAACCCAGGACTTTTGCACATCTAGGGATTCTGTCTAGGAAGAATTTTGGGCTCAGCTACCCTGCCCATGCGTACGAGTTCGGCTTGCGACTGTCCCCCCAGACAGTAGGTATTATCAAGGTAGCCTTTAGTCTCTTGTCTTTTAGGGCTCATACACAGGTAAACCGGAAGGTTATTTCTGGTTCACCTCGGACAGACTTGGAAGGTAACCCTTGTGGAAAGTGCAGGAGGGTGGTGGGTGATTTCTCCGCTTGTGCCTGAGAACCCCTCAAGGACGCCAAGTAACTATTCATCAGCCTTCTTTTGGAAGGTATATCTTTATAGCCTGTTTAGATTGCTTGAGACTCTAGGATCTTTTTAGTGAGTGCTGTGTGGTTTGTCTGTACTTAGTGGGCCTTTAGGTGTCTGCTTTGTAATTTTGGTTGATCATCAACCTCAGACTTTGTCTCTTGTTTTGAATTTATGGCTAACACCCCTTTAAACACCAACCAAGAGATCCCTTCGATGGGAACTCCTTGTCATATTCCTCTCACAGGGAATGTTGGTGTTCCCTTGATGGCCACCTTAAATCTTCCGGGATTCACCATAGGGCTGCCGGTGTGGTTGCTTTCCACTCCAACTGTCCTGAATGCTCCTGATGCTTCTCAAGTAAGCACCTTATATCAAGGGCATCAAAACACTGTCTCCCCTTCACCTGTAGTTAGTTCTCCTCCTCCTTCTACCTCATGCAGTGAAAGTTCTGATACTAGTAACCGGCAGTCTAAAAGGTCTAAAAGAAGGAGAAATAGGAAGAAAGCACATAAGCAAGGGGGCACTCGTTCAAACTCTTCAAGTAAAGTTGAACCTCACCACCCAGCCTCGTTTGTTCAGGCTGGGGGCATCCATCCAACCTCTGTAGGTCATGTTGGACCTAGTCATTCAGCCTCTGGTGTTCAAGCTGAGTGCATCCGTTCAACCTCTGGTTTTCAAGTTGAACCCTCCCATCCAACCTCTGGTGTTCAAGTTGGATCCAGTCACTTAGCCTCTGGTGTTCAAGCTGAGTGCATCCGTTCAACCTCTGGTTTTCAAGTTGAGCCCTCCCATCCAACCTCTGGTGTTCAAGTTGGATCCAGTCACTTAGCCTCTGGTGTTCAAGCTGAGTGCATCCGTTCAACCTCTGGTTTTCAAGTTGAACCCTCCCATCCAAGCTCTGGTGTTCAAGTTGGATCCAGTCACTTAGCCTCTGGTGTTCAAGCTGAGTGCATCCGTTCAACCTCTGGTTTTCAAGTTGAACCCTCCCATCCAACCTATGGTGTTCAATTTGGATCCAGTCACTCAGCCTCTGGTGTTCACGTTGAGTGCACTCGTTCAACCTCTGGTTTTCAAGTTGAACCTCCCCAGCCAACCTCTGTTATTCAAGTTGGATCCATCCACCCAGCCTCTGTTGTTCACGTTGGGGGCAGTCTTTCAGCCTCTGTGGTTCAAGCTGAAGACAACCCATCAACCACTGCGAGTCATGTTGACACTGTTGACAAGTCTTCCCGTTCAAAACATAAGCTCAAGTTTCCTTGTAAGCTTTGTGAGGGAGACCACCTTACTTATAAATGCCCTTCTATTGAGGAGGTGCGAAGAGTTTGGATTCATGGTCATCCTGTTTTCGAACATTATGGCGTCTCTCAACAACTAGCCTCTCTCAGTGAGGTTGGACCCAGTCACCCAGCCTCTGTAGTTCACACTGGGGGAAAACTCTCTTCCTCTGCTAGTCATGTTGAGAGCAAACAGACAGCCACTGCTAGTCATGCTGATACCATTGAGAAAACTGGTCGTTCGAAGCATCATCTTAAGTTCCCTTGTGTGCTATGCAAGGGAGATCATCTTACTCATCTGTGCCCTGCTATCCCAGAGGTGCGAAGAGTGTGGTCCAAGACTCATGGATTTCGTTCTTCTGAACACCCTATAGTTTCTCAACCTCCTACTCAACCTTTGGTTGATCAAGTGGTCGAAAAAATCTCAGATTTGGTCCATCCCACTCTTCTTTCAGAGAGTGCTCCTCATGTGATTGAACCAATGTCATTTTTGGTCAATCCCACTCTCCCTTCGAAGAGTGATTTTCATGAAGCGGTTGAATCGATTCTAGTATCGATCAATCCCACTCTTCCTTTGGAGAGTGAAGTGTCTACTAGTCACATTCTCTTCACTGCCAGTTCAGATCTTACTGAACAAGGGGGCACTGAACTTGTTTCGGATCAACCCCCACCAAGCCCTCGGATTGCTTCCTTTGATTGGGATAGCCTATTTGAGCCGCGCCTTCCTTCCCATGCACCTTTCCAGATAAAGGTCAAAGTTGAAACCTATACAATTGCTCGTTGCATTGTTGATGAAGGAGCCTCAGTTAGTATTTTGTCTGCTCGTGCTTGGCGAGGTATGGGATCTCCCAGCCTTGTGTCGACTGCTAGTCAGTTACTGGCGTTTGATAGAAGAACTTGTGTAGCCTTGGGAATTCTTGCTCAAACACCTGTTACTTTGGGTGGGAAGACCGTCTTAGTTGACTTCATGGTGATCGACGACCCCTTGGACTTTAATATGCTCCTTGGCCGTGATTATGTCTATGCCATGCAAGCTGTAGTGTCAACTTTATTTCGCGTGATGTAGTTTACTCATGGCGAAGAGATTGTCACTATCGATTAGTTGGATTTTCTTGATCCGTCTCCTGACCCGACTAGAGACCAAGTCTTTCCTTTGTTGATTCCTAGTGTTTCTGTAGACACTGCCCCGCCACAGGTGAACTATGTGGCTTCTTGTCCTTTGTGTTCAATTGCTATTGAGAGGCAGCCTCTACTTTCATGCTTACCTTCTCGGGACTTGGTCCCAGCAGTTGAACTGTTGAGTCATCCTATACAGAATGTAGAGTCTTCTCTCTACTCTGTCGGTCCATTTGAAAGTTCAGATATGTGTCCTATCTCGGATGATTTCCTCCTTTCGGATGAAGTCTTCCTGGAGTCTTTGATACAGTCTGACCTTCTTTTTCAGTTGTGATTAAGTCTAAACCTGATTTGCTTAGTAAGCCTTCCCTTTTTCTTATGTTGGTTTTTGTTGAGTCTTTTGATTCTTCATTTGAAAAGCAAGTCAGTGATCCTGATGAGTTTGATTTTTTCTTATGAATTTCTCAGCTCCTGTGATATTGAGTTTGTTCCTGTAGACTCTATCTCCCTTGTTGATTTTCGCTTCTCTTCTGAGGTTGATCTTATTGATTATAAACCCTCGAGCCTTGGTCCTATAGAATCTTCTTTGGTTGATTCTGTCTTGACTTTTCTTTTTGTAGAAGATAGCAAAGTCACAAGTGTTTCTACCAAAGTGACCCGCATCAGATCATTTCTTCCGATGTTGTTGTTTCTTGGAGACAGGATTATTAGTTGGATTCACAACTTTTTATGGGCCTCACCTTGTTGTTCAAGTTGTAATTGCATTTGCATATGCCTTGCTCGCGCTTATGAGCCTGATGCCGGCTTCCACGCTTTTAGCTCGTTGTATAAGCCCTCATCTTTGTTCTCATCGCCACTTAGCCTTGTATCATTTTGCCTTTGCAACTTGACTCCCTTTACCTTGAGGAGAC